>CM039510.1:8677913-8685413 GCA_022432975.1 Begonia masoniana
CCTATCCACTCGTGCCGATCGCTGGCGCCTGCTGGCTAGCGCCTATCCACTCGTGCCTGCTCGCGGGCCCAACGCCCATCTTCTGGCGCATGGCCTTGGCGCCCAGCGCCTTGGCCCAGATCAACGAGCTGCATTCTATGATGAGCAGCCTCCTCGCCAAGCCCATCACATAGCTAAGTGCCCACCAAACACTTAGCCAAATTTTGGAGAATTCGCGCCCCTCCTCATTCGGGCCTTGGCCCGAGCCATGAGCTTAGTGCAAATTGGGGTGTGACAGTGGGTGTGGCTGCTATCACGGCGGCTGTGTTTGCTGGCGGGGGGCTTGGTTGCCTGTGTCTCACAACCAGGTCATATGGCCAACGACCACTTGGGCCGGCTTCTTGGCTAACCTTGATGGTCGGTTTTCGTGATCGGTGGCCATATGCGCCTACGTGGGGCATGGGTGATCTTGCGTGACCAATCGTGGCTGTCACGGGCCATTTTTCCCATGGTCCATGATGGTGCTACAACCATAGGCGTTGGTGAGCACAAGATGGCAAGAGTCGGGCTCTTGGAGGCATGATGGTTGAAAGGCAAAGGGCACGGGGCAATATGGGGTGCTCAAGGCAAGTTGGCCGCACCTATGAGTCCTAGACGTGGGGCAAGGTGGTGTGACAAGATCAACAAGCCGTGTGTGGCTAAGTCAAGACAATCATGGTGGCTCGGGCCGAGGGCCCAAGCAAGGAGGCACGGGGCTAACCTCCTATAACATGCAAGATGTGGCTAAGTGTTGGACACTTAGGTGCAAGGGATGTGCAGCCCAAATGGGGCTTGGTGGTGCTGGCTGGGCGTTGGCCTAGGGCGCTGGCCCAGGCGCAGGCCAGGTGCTGGGCGCTGGGCCAGGCATAGGGCGCTGGCCCAGGCGCAGGCCAGGTGCTGGGCGCTGGGCCAGGCATAGGGCGCTGGCCCAGGCGCAGGCCAGGTGCTGGGCGCTGGGCCAGGCATAGGGCGCTGGCCCAGGCGCAGGCCAGGTGCTGGGCGCTGGGCCAGGCATAGGGCGCTGGCCCAGGCGCAGGCCAGGTGCTGGGCGCTGGGCCAGGCATAGGGCGCTGGCCCAGGCGCAGGCCAGGTGCTGGGCGCTGGGCCAGGCATAGGGCGCTGGCCCAGGCGCAGGCCAGGTGCTGGGCGCTGGGCCAGGCATAGGGCGCTGGCCCAGGCGCAGGCCAGGTGCTGGGCGCTGGGCCAGGCATAGGGCGCTGGCCCAGGCGCAGGCCAGGTGCTGGGCGCTGGGCCAGGCATAGGGCGCTGGCCCAGGCGCAGGCCAGGTGCTGGGCGCTGGGCCAGGCATAGGGCGCTGCCACGACGCAGGCCACGGCGCAAGGTGCGGGGCGCTAGGCCAAGGCAAGGGGCACTGAGCAGCTGGCTGAGGCGCTAAGGCATGGGCGTTGGGCTGGCGCAGCCCACGGAGCGCGCAGGGGCGAGGGCAGAGCGCCTGACCGGGCATTGATGGCGCCAACGGCTAGTGCGCGCGCCTAGGGGGCGTTACGTGGCGCAATCAATGCGCGCGCGCTGGGCGCGCGGCGAAGTTTACGCGTGCGCGCCGGGCGCGCGGCGCGGGCATTCAATGCGCGCACCAGGCAGGCACGCGGCGCGGACACGGCAGGGACGCGGGGCGCACACGGGATTCACACGGAGTGCACGCGGCTGGGACGCGGTGCACTGGGCGCTGGGCGCCAGAGACAAGCCATGGCGCGCGCTGGGTGAACCAGGCGGCCATGTGGCGCGCACGCGCGCGCGCAGGAGTGCACTGGGCGCACGGGCAGCGCGCTGGGCGCGCACATAACGGCTATAACCAACCCACATTGATGTCAAACGGCACATTTATGATATTTGGGAGTTATTGGCCGAGCCAAATGTGTATATAAACACCTTGAGGCACCAAGCAAAGGGAGGGAGATCCTTGTGCTATTGTGGTGTCCTTGTGTGAGATTTTTGTACCTAGTCTTTGTATTTATAATAGAAAGAGGGTTGGGTGGTGGGCTCCCGTAAACAGTTGTCTCATCCTACTTGTATTCCGCATCAAAAGGGGAAAGCCTGGTCAAGCCGGGGGCTTGGCGCTGCACATTGCCGAGACGAAAAAATTGGCCTTGTGACAACTGGTATCAAAGCGCGGATTCGTTTGTTTGGGGGATTCAACCACGAATAGATGGATTCTCTACCGCAAGGAACCTTGGAGGCTATTCTTACGAGGCTCGACATGTTGGAGAGCCTAATGGGCGTTTTAATGGCGACATCGGAGGACAAGCCATTGATCGTGGGTCACCGAGCAATGAGATCGGAGTTGGATTAATTCCAAGCATCGGTGGGGTCGGATATTCTTGCTATCGAGCAACGCATGGAGAGCACTATCGAGAGGATAGACAAAGGGCTTGCTTGGATAGGCAAGGAGGCAGTTGGTGGCTCAAGTTGGAGGTTGGGAACCTCGGCCACACAATATAAGGTTCCGGAGCCAAAACCTTATAATGGAGACCGTAATGCAAAGGAGGTTGAGAACTTTCTTTGGGACATGGAGCAATACTTCATGGTGGCCGGAATATGGGAGGGGAATCAAGTCATGATCACGAGCATGTACTTGGTGGGGGATGCCAAGTTATGGTGGCGGCAAATCCAACATATGGAGCCACGGATTGACACTTTTGAGCTTTTCAAAAGTGAGTTGAAGGATCGTTTCTTGCCTCTTAATTCGGAGTGGACGGCTAAGGAAGCATTGAGGGGGCTCAAACAAACGGGGTCGGTGCGCGAATATGTAAGGGAGTTTAGTTCTATTCTACTTGATATTCGTGAGATGCACGAGAGTGACAAGATGTTTAACTTTGTGGCGGGTCTTCAACCATGGGCTCAAGTGGAGTTGAGGCGGCATGGGGTGAAGGACGTTCAATCGGCCATTTCTATAGCCGAGAGTTTGGTGGACTACAAAGCCATATCCTCATCCGAGAAGAAAGGGAGGGAGGACAAACCTTTGGGCAAGGCAAACGGTGGGAACAAAGAGAAGGGGAAAATATCTCAAGGTGCTTTCAAGTCGGTTGGAGGTGATCAATCTCATCCGAGAAAGACCACGGGGTGCTTCATTTGTGGAGGGTCTCACTTTGCAAGAGAGTGCCCAAACAAGGGCAAGGTGTCCACATTGCGGGTTAAAGGAGAGGACTCCGACGGAGAGGAGGTGCCACGAGCCAACTCCATGCAACTTGTCAAGACTACCTCTAGAGGTGATGAGGAGGTGTATCGGGTGAATTCACTTCAACTACTAGACACCGTTGTGGAGCAACAAAAGGGGGCGGGTGGTCCCCTTGCAAGGAAGTGATGAGGAGACTTTTGGGTTCCGTAAAGGCCTTCGGAATCCATGGTGCATTTGACCGAGCCAAGGTGGGCAAAGTGGATGCAAAAGGGGAGGCAAAGGTTGTCGCTAAGCAACTCAAACGGACATGAGGAAGGCAAGGGCAACGGGCTTGAAAAATGGGCGTGTGGCTAAAAAAAAACACTTGAAGTGGGCCGATGGAAGCTACATGGGAGGACGTGGGTCTATGGCATTTCAAGAGGTGGACCTAGTTGGGGGTTGACGAGGCCGTCAACCAAGGTAAGTGGGGGAGATTGTCACGGGCCATTTTTCCCATGGTCCATGATGGTGCTACAACCATAGGCGTTGGTGAGCACAAGATGGCAAGAGCCGGGCTCTTGGAGGCATGATGGTTGCAAGGCAAAGGGCACGGGGCAATATGGGGTGCTCAAGGCAAGTTGGCCACACCAATGAGTCCTAGACGTGGGGCAAGGTGGTGCGACAAGATCAACAAGCCGTGTGTGGCTAAGTCAAGACAATCATGGTGGCTCGGGCCGAGGGCCCAAGCAAGGAGGCACGGGGCTAACCTCCTATAACATGCAAGAATGTGGCTAAGTGTTGGACACTTGGGTGCAAGGATGGTGCAGCCCAAATGGGGCTTGGTGGTTGGTGGGCGCTGGCCAGGCGCTGGGCCAGGCGCTAGGTGCTGGGCCAGGCGCTGCCCAGGCACAGGGCGCTGGCCCAGGTGCGGGCCACGACGCAGGCCATGACGCAGGCCATGGCGCAAGGTGTGGGGCGCTGGGCCAAGGCGAGGGGCGCTGTGCAGCTGGGCCGAGGCGCTAAGGCATGGGCGCTGAGCTGGCGCAGCCCACGGAGCGCGCAGGGGCGAGGGCCGAGCGCCTGGCAGGGCATTGATGGTGTCAACGGCTAGTGCGCGCGCCCAGGGGGCGTTACGCAGCGCAATCAATGCGCGCGCTGGGCGCGCGGGGCGGGCATTCAATGCGCGCACCAGGCAGGCACGCGGCGCGCACACGGCAGGGATGCGGGGCGCACACGGGATGCACACAGAGTGCACGCGGCTGGGTCGCGGTGCACTGGGCGCTGGGCGCCAGGGAAGAGCCATGGCTCGCTGTTACACCCCCAAATTCGCGCTCAAATTTGTTCGATGGAATACACGGTGCTAAGTCCTCGACTTAGCCAACCTTCTCAATACTTCGCCAAACACACGAAATAGCTAATGAACAAGGAGCCAAGATGTTTACGGGAACCCTCCCAACCCTCAATTATATTCCAAATATAAAAGACAAGGAACAAATCCGCTCAATGATCACCACAAATAACTCAAGACTAAACACACTTGCTTGTCTTAGTTTTGGTGTCTAGAGGCATATATATACACAAGTGGCTCCGCCACCATTCATGAATCAAAGCATACATCAATTAATTACAAGTGCCATCGGTTCATGTATGTGCATCGCGCCCCTGCGCGCTGCACCTCCTCGGCCAGCTGGTTCGCCCAGCTCGTCAAGCGTCTCGGTCAGCTGGTGCGCCGCGCCTCTTCGCGCGCACCGTATGGCGCTTCGGGCACGCACCGCTTCGCGCCAAGCGTTGCGCCCCCTCACGCTAGGCGTTGCGCCTCTTCATGCCAACGCGTTCCAGACCGCATTTGCCAGGCGCGCGCCGCGTACCGCGTACCACGTACCGCGTCTGCTAAGCGTCGCGCCCCTTCGCTCGCGCCTCACGGCGCTCGCATCTGCTCGTCACGCCTATTGGCTCGCGCCTGCTCGCGCGCGCCTCTGCTCACACCCGATCGCTGGCGCCTGCTGGCTGGCGCCTATCCACTCGCGCCTGCTCGCGGGCCCAGCGCCCATCTTCTGGCGCATGGCCTTGGCGCCCAGCGCCTTGGCCCAGATCAACGAGCTGTATTCTATGATGAGCAGCCTCCTCGCCAAGCCCATCGCATAGCTAAGTGCCCACCAAACACTTAGCCAAATTTTGGAGAAGTCGCGCCCCTCCTTATTCGGGCCTTGGCCCGAGCCATGAGCTTAGTGCAAATTGGGGTGTGACATGCGCGCTGGGCGAACCAGGCGGCCATGTGACGCGCGCGCAATGGGCACACACGCGCGCACGCGCAGGAGTGCGCTGGGCGCTTGGGCAGCGCGCTGGGCGGCAACATAACGGCTATAACCGACCCACATTGATGTCAAAAAGCACATTTATGATATTTGGGAGTTATTGGCCGAGCCAAATGTGTATATAAACACCTTGAGGCACCAAGCAAAGGGAGGGAGATCCTTGTGCTATTATGGTGTCCTTGTGTGAGATTTTTGTACCTAGTCTTTGTATTTATAATAGAAAGAGGGTTGGGAGGTGGGCTCCCGTAAACACTTGTCTCATCCTACTTGTATTCCGCATCAAAAGGGGAAAGCCTGGTCAAGCCGGGGGCTTGGCGCCGCACATTGCCGAGACGAAAAATTGGCCTTGTGACAGTGGGCATGGCTGCTATCATGGCGGTCGTGTTCGCTTGCGGGGGGCTTGGTTTGCCTGTGCCTCTCAACGGGTGCTTAGGGCTGACGACCGCGTAGGCTGGCCGTCTTGGTGAGCATCACTAGTGGCCCTTGCTGCTGTGCTTTGATGATCGCGCTGAGCTTTCTTGGCTTGATTGTGGAGTTATGCTCTGTTGCTTGCTGGATTTCTGGCGGGGAATAGAGTTGTGGTTCCATGGATTCAGGGCTCTGTTTGAGCAAAAGCGTGTGAGTGGCATTTTGGTCGTGTCGCTTATGAGGATCTCGGCTTCGTGCGTTGAACTGTAGCTGCACGTTCCTTCTCATGATGTTTGCTCCTTTGGATTTCGAATTCGTTTGAGCAAATGTGCGTTGGTTTCTGTACAAGCGACCCGTAACTCGGCATTTGACATGTCTCGTGGACCCTTTCTGTCGGTGTCTTTGATGGATACATGGTGAACATTAAAGCTGCTAATGCACCCCTCTAGGCAAATCAAGAGCATCAGTTGTTGTTGTTGCTCTTGATTTTGTTTGGTGTTGTGCATTTGTTTGTTGCTTGTTGCCTCGAAGGTAGAAAATGAATGCGATTGTTCTTGGCCCCTTAATTTGGGAGTGTTGAGAACGACGACCCACGTTGCCTCAAAACGACTGTGATTGCGCTTTGCCTTGTAAGTTGACGTCGCCTTGGGCGGCGGCTTCGGCCGAGGACGTGTAATCCAGACGCAGAGAAGGAATGCTACTTGGTTGATCCTGCCAGTGGTCATATGCTTGTCTCAAAGATTAAGCCATGCATGTGTAAGTATGAACTAATTCAAACTGTGAAACTGCGAATGGCTCATTAAATCAGTTATAGTTTGTTTGATGGTACTTGCTACTCGGATAACCGTAGTAATTCTAGAGCTAATACGTGCAACAAACCCCGACTTCTGGAAGGGACGTATTTATTAGATAAAAGGTTGACGCGGGCCTAGCCCGTTGCTCTGATGATTCATGATAACTTGACGGATCGCACGGCCTTTGTGCCGGCGACGCATCATTCAAATTTCTGCCCTATCAACTTTCGATGGTAGGATAGTGGCCTACTGTCACAGGGTCGAAGTTCACTCCCGAATTTTCGCCTTGTGATGGCACTAAGCACTCGCACTTAGTCAGCCAATCCCCCTTTTAGCCCACCTTGCAACGTAAAGAATAGAGTAGAAGACACAAGCCAACTTACGGGCCAAGCCCAACCTTTGCTTTGTATTGACACTCTTCAATAAATTTACAAAGGAAAACCCACAAGTAAGCTCACACAGCACAAACTAGTCTCATTCACAAAACTAGCTTTTCTCTCCCGCTCTCGGCTCCCAATAGCTTGCCTCGGCCTAGCTATTTATAGGAGCAAGGTGGTTGACAACCCCAACCACGTAGGTTTAATCTCAACGTACCAAGTGGCCCACTTGGCACGGTTAGTTCCCACTAAGTCAATCCACTCGGCCACCTTGTGTAGAACTGCCACGGTTTGCCACGCGTTGCATGCTGGACTCGCTCATCATGCCACTCTGCCAGCAACTGCCCACGTCCAGCAGTTGTGCTCAACAGTTGCCCATGTCCAGCAACTGTCCACATCCAGCCACTGCGTGTCCCAGTCGTGCGCGCACACAGCGCACCGCCTGGAACATTGGAGGTTGTCTGGGCCAGCGT
>CM039510.1:8692913-8702913 GCA_022432975.1 Begonia masoniana
CCGAGTCGCAAGGGAAGGAAGGAAGGAAGGAAGATTGCCTCCATGGTGCCCAATGGCAAGTCATATTGTATTGGCAAGTCGTATTGCATTGGGGTGGCTATGTGCTTGACCCCAACTATTGCATTATCGTGGCCATTGCATTATTGCTCGATGATATGGTAATTGCATCGGCGTGCTAAGGCACGTTTGGCGCCAATGCACGGCACAGCTGGTTTGAGTGCCAAGGAACAATGGGCAATGCTTCCCGAGTCACAAGAGACCGTCGCATGGTGCCCAATGGCAAGTCATGATCTTGACCCCAATTATTGCATTATCGTGGACCTTTGCTTTTTTGTATTATTGCACGATGATATGGCTTTTGCATCGGCGTGCAAAGCCACGTTTGGCGCCAACGCACGGTACAACTGGTTGCCAAAGCACGATGGGCGAGCCAAGGCATGGCTGTCTGTGGCATGGCACGGTGGAAGTAAGGGTCGCGAGGCAAGGCATGCGCGCGCGCCTAGGCCAGCAAGAGCGCACGTAGGACACCAAGAGTGCGACGCGGCCAGCAAGAGCCCACGCCACGCCCAACATGGGCACGCGCCATGCCCAGCAAAGGCATGCCCGTCACCCAGCAGGTGCGCGCCCGTCGCCCAACATGGACGCGCCCGTGCCTCGCCCAGCATGCCCATGTGCGCGCGCCTAGGCCAGCATAAGAGCGCCTAGGCCAGCAAGCGCGCACGTAGGACACCAACAGTGCGACGCGGCCAGCAAGAGCCCGCGCCACGCCCAGCATGGGCACGCGCCACGCCCAGTGTCAAGGTCCGGGCTTGTCCAAGACATGTTGTCTATGGCCGCCCATGCTGTTAGGTAGTTTACTTCCTTTTTGAGCATTTCAGTTGTATTTATTTTCCTTTTTTGTAAAAGAGTGACTCCTCGTCCACATAGCATGTATACTACTGCTAGAGTAGAGATGGTCCAAATTGCTCTTTAGGGGGAGAGGCATGACTGCACGTAGACCCCCCTACCCAACGTTGTAATTTGCTGCCCATCAATGAACAAGCTTTTTACATACACTCTCTTTATGCACACTATGCTCAATGATGCTCATTACGATTAACCTTGATCGCTCTACTCGTTAGACACAAGCTCGCTCTAACGAAGTGGGCACTCGGTGCCGTTGGCACGCACGTTAATCTCGCTCGCTCGTTGCTTACTCACTAGACACAAGCTCGCTCTAGCGAAGTGGGCACTTGGTATTGTTGGCAAGCACGTTGGCTGACCCAGTATAGGTGTGATATTTGGGTGCCGCACGGTCTTCTAAGCCCCTTGAAAGTAGGACTGTGACACCCAGCATGTGCGCGCCCGTCGCCCAACATGGGCGCGCGCGTGCCTCGGCCAGCATGCCCATGTGCGCGCGCCTAGGCCAGCATGAGAGCGCATAGGCCAGCAAGCGCACACGTAGGACACCAAGAGCCCGACGCGGCCAGCAAGGGCCCGTGCCAAGCCTAGTGTCAAGGTCCGGGCTTGTCCAAGGCATGTTGCTCATGGCCGCCCTTGCTGCTAGTTAGATTCATTTCCTTTTTAAGTAATTTCGTTGTACTCTTTTTCTTTCTATTTTAGGCAACAGTGACTCCTCACCACTATAGCATGTATTCTACTGCCGTAGTGGAGATGGTCCAGATTGCTCTTTAGGGGGAGAGGCATGACTGCACGTAGACCCCCCTACCCACCGATGTAATTTGCTGCTCCATTAATGAACAAGCTTTTTACACACACTCTCAAGCATATTATACTCAATGACGCTCTTTTCGGCTAATCTCGCTCGCTCGTTGCTTACTCATTAGACACAAGCTCGCTCTAACGAAGTGTGCACTCGTTGGCTGACCCAGTACAACTGTGATGTTGGGTGCCGCACGGTCTCGATACACCCCTTGAAAGTAGGACCGTGACAGTTGGTATCAGAGCCTGGTTGGCTCAAAAATCATGAGAAATCATGCCGAAGAAAAGTTCGATGCAAAGGTCGAGCGCACCATCAGATCAACTCGAGCGCCTCGTCGAGTTGGAAGAAGAAATACGGTATCTGCAAGACATACCGGATAACATTCGATTCATAGAAGAACGAATGAAGGAAATGTCTAAATTTCCTACTGAGATAGCGGCTATTCACAATAGAATAGATGCCATACCGATTCTAGAGCTGCCGAATCGGGTGGAGACCCTAGAATCCCGACAAGAAAAGGGAAAGGGAGTCGACACGGGAGAAAGTTCCACAGGCACAATAATCGGGGTCCTGGAGCGCGTCGATAAGATCTATCTAGCTCATACCCGATTGTCTGAAACTGTGTCTCAAGTAACCGAGGACTTCAAAACAATGTTTGATTCTCTCATGGCCGAGATTGCCGAGATCAACATTAAGCTGATCCTGACTATGAGAGCCATGGGGAGTCAGACCCAGGCTACTACTGCTGCGGAATGTAGTCGAATGAAGATCCCTGAACCAAAACCCTTTGGGGGAGCCCGGGATGCAAAAGAAATAGAGAATTTCATCTTCGACATGGAACAGTATTTCAAGGCCACTAAAACAGATGATGATTCGAAAGTGACCTTGGCCACAATGCATCTTACTGGTGATGCAAAACTTTGGTGGAGATCCAAATATCATGATATCAGTCTGGGCGAATGTGTGATTGATACTTGGGAAGAACTAAAAAGGCAACTAAAGGACCAATTCTTTCCAGAAAATGTTGAATTCATCGCTCGTAGACTACTCCGTGAACTAAAGCAGACTGCAAGCATTCGTGAATATGTCAAGCAGTTTTCGGGACACATGCTGAATATAAGAGATATGTCAGAAAAAGACAAGATCTTCACTTTCATCGAAGGTCTTAAACCGTGGGCCAGAACAAAGTTGTATGAGCAAAGAGTGCAAAGCCTTTCAAGTGCACTTGCCGCAGCAGAGCGGTTGTTCGATTATAGCTCCGAGAACCTTGGGCCAAAGAAGACTACTCCCAGTAGCTCAAACTCCACCAAGCCCCAGAAATCGAACAATGGAACTGTTGAAAGGAAGCCATTTGTCCCAAGAGAAGGTTACGAAGCACCAAGAAATGCTAACAACCAACGACAAACAAATAGGCCTATGTCCTGTTTTCTGTGCAAGGGACCTCATCGAGTAGCTGAGTGTCCGCATAGAAAGGCCTTAACTGCTTTACAAGCTTCGATTCGGGATGACGACTCAACTAAAGAAGTTATTGAAGAAGAATCAACTGAGCTTGCTGAAGTTGGGACCATGACTTTCTTGTCAGCTGTACAACAACAGATGGAGGAATTGAGGAAGATCCCAGACAAAGGTCTCATGTATGTGGAGTCATTCATCAATAATAGACCTACTAAGAGTACGATGATAGACTCGGGAGCTACTCATAACTTCATTACAGAGAAGGAAGTTCACCGTCTCGGTCTGAAGCTAGAAAAGAATGACGGTAAAATGAAGACAGTGAACGCAAAAGCGATGCCGGTACTCGGGATTGTACGGAGAGTCCAGTTAAAACTCAACTCATGGACAGGACTCATTAACTTCGTCGTAGCATGGATGGATGACTTTGATATTATCTTGGGGATGGAATTCTTGATGGAACATAAAGTCATCCCAATTCCCTCAGCAAAATGTTTAGTGATCACAAGTAACAACCCAACCGTTGTTCCTGCGATTCTTAAACCACCAAGTGCTGGCAACATAAAGATGATTTCTGCTATGCAATTCATGAAAGGGCTGAAGCATGATGACCCAACGTATATGATTGTTCCGTTGAAGTTAAAGGAAAAGAAGGAGGAAATAATACATCCTGAGATTGCAAAATTCTTGGAAGAGTTCAAGAGCACCATGCCCAATTGCTTACCCAAGACATTACCTCCACGGAGGGACATCGATCATCAGATTGAACTGAACCCTGGATCTAAACCTCCTGCAAAAGCCCCGTATAGAATGGCTCCGCCAGAACTCGCAGAACTAAGGAAGCAATTAGATGAGCTACTCGAGGCTGAATTCATCAGACCCGCTAAAGCACCTTTTGGAGCACCAGTGTTGTTTCAAAAGAAAAAAGATGGAAGTCTGCAAATGTGTATAGATTACCGGGCACTCAACAAAGTCACAGTACGCAACAAGTATCCCATTCCGCTCATCAATGACCTTTTTGATCAATTGTACAATGCCAAGTACTTCACCAAGCTCGATCTGCGATCAGGCTATTATCAAGTAAGGATTGCAGAAGGTGGCGAACCCAAGACAACCTGCGTAACAAGGTATGGAGCCTTTGAATTCTTGGTGATGCCCTTCGGACTCACAAACGCCCCTGCAACATTCTGCACCCTCATGAATCAAGTATTTCATGAATACCTTGACAAGTTTGTGGTGGTGTACCATGATGACATTGTGGTATACAGCGAGACGCTAGAAGAGCACAAGACGCATCTCCGTTTGGTTTTCGAAAAGCTAAGAGAAAACCAATTATATGTGAAGAAGGAAAAATGCTCTTTTGCTCAAGAAAGCATCGAATTCCTCGGCCACATTGTTGAACAAGGTCGTCTTCGCATGGACGCTGATAAGATAAGTGCCGTCAAAAGTTGGAAGACCCCGACAGCTGTCACCGAACTGCGTTCCTTCCTCGGGCTTGCCAATTATTACAGACGTTTTGTGGAAGGATTTTCGAAGATAGCCGCTTCCCTAACAGAACTCTTAAAGAAAAGAGTTCCTTGGGAGTGGAACTCCGAATGCCAGAAATCCTTCACCAATCTGAAAGAAGCCATGATACAGGAGCCTGTGCTCGTACTAGCTGATGTTACTCAGCCATTTGAAGTAGAGACTGATGCCTCAGATTTTGCTCTAGGGGGAGTCCTGATGCAAAATGGTCATCCTATCGCCTTCGAAAGTCGCAAGTTCAAAGAAGCAGAGAGAAAGTACATTGCTTCCGAGAAAGAAATGTTGGCTGTAGTTCATTGCCGGCGCGTGTGGAGACAGTATTTGCTTGGATCGAAGTTCATCGTAAAGACAGATAACAGTTCAATTTGTCATTTCTTTGAACAACCAAAACTTTCAGCAAAGCAGGCACGGTGGCACGAATTAATTTCAGAATTTGATTTTCACTTCGAACACAAATCAGGCCAGAGTAATCGAGTAGCTGATGCATTAAGTCGGAAGGCAGAGTGCGCTAGTCTATGTTATCTGTCTCAACTTCAAGCAAGTAAGGTTAATGGATCCCTAAAAGATCGCATCAGGGACAGTTTACAAGACGACCCCGCAGCTCGGGCTAAGACTCGGCAATTTTGGATTGAAAATGATTTGCTCTTCACCAAAGGAAGCCGTTTGTATGTTCCTCGAAGCAATAACTTACATCGTACTCTTCTACGAGAATGTCATGATACTTTGTGGGCCGGTCATGCTGGCTGGCAGCGAACTTATGCTCTCTTGAAAAGAGGATACTACTGTCCCCAAAAGAAGGGGGATGTTATGCAGTACACCAAAACATGTTTGGTGTGCCAACAAGACAAGGTAGAAAGGAACAAGATTGCGGGCCTATTGGAACCTCTACCGGTACCAGAAAGACCTTGGGAGAGTGTTTCCTTGGATTTCATCAACAATTTGCCATCTACCAACAACTTTGAGACGATACTGGTGATCATCGACAGATTTTCTAAGTATGCCACATTTATTGCGGCCCCGAAGCACTGCCCCACAGAGACGACTGCTCAACTCTTCTTCAAACATATCGTGAAGTTATGGGGAATTCCTCAAAGCATTTTCAGTGACCGAGATCCTCGATTCACAGGGTCTTTTTGGGTCGAATTGTTCCAGTTGCTCGGATCAAGTCTCAATATATCTTCCAGTTACCATCCTAAAACAGATGGCCAGACGGAACGCTTCAACAGCTTACTTGAGGAATATTTATGCCACTTCATCAATACCAATCAAAAGAATTGGCCAAGTTTACTCGACGCAGCACAATTCTGTTTCAATTGTCAGAAGAGTTTTTCAACGGGAATGAGTCCGTTCGAAATAGTCTGCGGGAGACAACCCATCATGCCCCACACATTGGAGCAACCATATTTGGGGAAGAGTCCAAAAGCGCACAACTTCTCTAAAGAATGGAAGCAAAATACGGAAATAGCTCGCGCCTACTTAGAACGTGCCTCCAAACACATGAAGAAGTGGGCGGATAAGAAGCGGCGACCAATGGAGTTCAAGGCTGGAGACTTTGTGCTAGTTAAGTTGTTATCTGAACAACTTCGTTTCTGGGGAAAGAAGGACAAACGACTCGTCAGAAAATACGAAGGCCCTATTGAAGTCATGGAGAAAGTCGAAAGAGCCTCCTACAGAGTTAATCTTCCAGCATGGCTCAGAATTCACCCTGTCATCCATGTCAACAATTTAAAGCCCTATCATGCAGACGACGAAGACGAAGAGAGGAACGACATCACCAGGCCTAATATCTCCACCAACAACAAGAAGAAGAAAGAAGTTGAAGAAATCCTTGCAGAGCGAAACGTCATAATAGGTCGACGACAGTACCAGGAGTATCTGATCAGATGGAAGGGACTTGGCGACGACGAGGTATCTTGGGAGAAGAAAAAGGATTTGGAAGACTCCGCAAAGATGATCAACGAATTCAAGTAGAAGCAGAGTTGACGAGGATGTCAACAGTTCAAATAGGGGAGAATGTCAAGGTTCAGGCTTGTCCAAGCCATGTTGCCCATGGCCGCCCTTGCTGCTAGTTAGATTCATTTCCTTTTTAAGTAATTCTGTTGTACCCTTTTTCTTTCTATTTTAGGCAACAGTGACTCCTCGCCACTATAGCATGTATTCTACTGCCGTAGTGGAGATGGTCCAGATTGCTCTTTAGGGGGAGAGGCATGACTGCATGTAGACCCCCCTACCCACCGATATAATTTGCTGCCCCATTAATGAACAAGCTTTTTACACACACTCTCAAGCATACTATACTCAATGACGCTCTTTTCGGCTAATCTCGCTCGCTCGTTGCTTACTCGTTAGACACAAGCTCGCTCTAACAAAGTGGGCACTCGGTGCCGTTGGCACGCTCGTTGCCTGACCCAGTACAACTGTGATATTGGGTGCCGCACGGTCTCGATACGCCCCTTGAAAGTAGGACCGTGACACCCAGCATGGGCACGCACCACGCCCAACATGGGCACGCCCGTCGCCCAGCATGGGCGCACCCGTGCCTTGGCCACCATGCCCATGTGCGCCTCGCCCAACATGCGCGCTCGTGTCGCCCAGCCGGCGTGCGCGCCTCAACAAGCATGCATGCACGCGCGCCTCGGCCAGCATGCCCATGTGCGCCTCGCCCAACATGCGCGCTCGTGTCACCCAGCTGGCGTGCGCGCCTCGACAAGCATGCATGCGCGCGCGCCTTGCCTAGCATGTGCGCGCGTCTCCCTTTGGTCGTGCACGAGGTTGGATAGCCCAAAAAACATACCAAACGATATTGGATTTACCTGAAATTTTACCCACACAAGCAGCATATCAAGGAAAGATAGTCTGCAAAGTTTCAGGATTTTTCAATATTTTTACGATTTATTATTATTTTTTAATGTACATTTACGAAATAATTCTTGAAAAATACGTATGTCACCCAAAAATCTCGAAACTTTCACAATAGACTCTCCTTATATTCCCATTTGAAGTTGCAAAATCGGTTTGGAAAAAAAAGTTCTAAATTTTGAGTTATGGGGCAAAGTGACTCCTCGGCTACATAGCATGTACACTCCTGCCAGGCCCAAGATGGTCCGGATTGCTCTTTAGGGGGGGAGGGTATAGTGGGGCATGGGTGGGCAAGGGCACCCATGGGCAACAGTGGGCGGGCATTGTGCCCATCATAGCGTGGTTGGTTGGGGACCCCCCCTCGTGATCGGCGGCCATAGTCGGCTCCGGCGAGCACGGCCACCGTGTGCTGCCATGGGGGCAACCCTGCGCTGCCACGGGCAAATGTGTGCCGCCACGATCGAATGTGGTCTTTGATCATGTATGGTAGCCTTTTGTCATGCTTTCTCACTAGGTATGACTCGTGACCCTTGCTCGATCGATACTCGGATTTCATGACCCATCGGCTGTATGTACCCACGTGGGGAATGGGTGATCTTGCGTGACCAACGGTGGGCGTGGTTGCTATCACGGTGGCCGTGTTCGCTTGCGGGGGGCTTGGTTGTCTGTGCCTCACAACGGGGGCATGTGGTTGATGCTCACTCGTGACCATTGCTTGACATGTGCACCCACAGGGGGACACGGGTGATCTTGCGTGACCAACGGTGAGCTTGGCTGCTATCACGGCGGCTGTGTTTGCTGGCGGGGGGCTTGGTTGCCTGTGCCTCACAACGGTGGCATGTGGTTGATGCTCACTCGTGACCATTGCACATTAGTCGGATTTCATGATCGGCGGACATGTGCACCCACAGGGGGACACGGGTGATCTTGTGTGACCAACGGTGAGCGTGGCTGCTATCACGGCGGCTGTGTTTGCTGGCGGGGGGCTTGGTTGCCTGTGCCTCTCAACGGGGGCATGTTACTGATGCTCACTCATGACCCTTGCTCGATAGTCGGATTTCGTGATCGGCGGCCATGTGTGCCCACAAGGGGACATGGGTGATCTTGCGTGACCAACGGTGGGTGTCACAAGGCCAATTTTTCTCTTGGCAATGTGCGGCGCCAAGCCCCCGACTTGACCAGCCTTTTCCCTTTCTATGCGGAATACAAGTAGAATGAGACAAGCGTTTACGGGAGCCCACCTCCCAACCCTCAATTATATTCCAAATACAAAAGACAAGGACAAAAATCTCACTCAAGGACACCACAATAGCAGAAGGATCTCTCTCCCTTTGCTTGGTGCCTCAAGGTGTTTATATACACATTTGGCTAGGCCAATAACTCCCAAATATCATAAATGTGCCGTTTGACATCAATGTGGGTCGGTTACCAGCGTTTTGTGCGCGCCCAGCGCGCTGCCCGTGAGCCCAGCGCACTCCTGCGCGCGCGCACGTGCGTGCCCAGCGCGCGCGCGCCACATGGCCGCTTGGTTCGCCCAGCGCGCGCCATGGCTCGTCTTTGGCGCCCAGCGCCTAGTGCACCGCGTCCCAGCCGCGTGCACTCTGTGTGCATCCCATGTGTGCCCCGCGTCCCTGCCGTGTGCACGCCGCGTGCCTGCCTGGTGCGCGCATTGAATGCCCGCGCCGCGCGCCCCACGCGCGCGCATTAACTGTGCCGCGCGCCCAGCGCGCGCGCATTGATTGCGCCGCGTAACGCCCCCTGGGCGCGCGCACTAGCCGTTGGCACCATCAATGCCCGGCCAGGCATTCGGCCCTCGCCTCTGCGCGCTCCGTGGGCTGCTCCAGCCCAGCGCTCGTGCCTTGGCGCCTCGGCCCAGCTGCTCAGCGCCCCACGCCTTGGCCCAGCGCCCCGCACCTTGCGCCGTGGCCTGCTCCGCGCGCCCTGCTCCTGGGCCAGCGCCTGGTCCAGCGCCCAGCGCCTGGTCCAGCGCCCAGTGCCTGGCCAGCGCCTGGCCCAGCGCCTGGCCAGCGCCTAGGCCAACGCCCACCAACCACCAAGCCCCATTTGGGTTGCACCATCCTTGCACCCAAGTGTCCAACACTTAGCCACTTTCTTGTATGCTATAGGAGGTTAGCCCCGTGCCTCCTTGCTTGGGCCCTCGGCCCGTGCCACCATTCATCATGCACCATGATTGTCTTGACTTAGCCACACACGGCTTGTTGATCTTGTCGCACCATCTTGCCCCACGTCTAGGACTCCGTGGTGTGGCCAACTTGCCTTGAGCACCCCATATTTCCCCGTGCTCTATGTCTCGCCAACCATCATGTCTCAAGAGCCCGGCTCTTGCCATCTTGTGCTCGCCAACGCCCACGTTTGTAGCACCATTTTGGACCGTGGGAAAATGGTCATGTGACAGTGGGCGTGGCTGCTATCACGGCGGCTGTGTTTGCTGGCGGGGGGCTT
>CM039510.1:8710413-8866549 GCA_022432975.1 Begonia masoniana
TTGAAACTTTTTTTACATGTTTACTACATTATGGGTAGATAATAGACAAATTGTCGTAATTTTTTAAAACTTGTATGATTTATTATAATAGTTTTATAAAATATTAAAATAAAATTACAATAAATTTTACATGTGTTAAAAAGTAACAAAACTTTTCAGATTATCTTCTCACTAAGTAGTGAACATGTGGTAGAAATTTCAACTGAATTTAATATTGTTTGGTAATTTTAAAATGAGGGTTTAAAAAAATTGTTGATAAAAGTAGAGGTGTGCAAACCGAACCGGAACCGATGAACCGAACCGAAACAGGTGAAATAGGTTCGGTTCGGATCGGTTTTGACCATTTAGAAACCGATCTTCGGTTTCATTTTGTAGGAACCGCTTAATTAGGTTCGGTTTTCGGTTTGGATCGGTCAAAACCGATACAAACCGAACCGAACTGGTTTTGCACAAAAAAATTTTAATTATTAAAAAAAAAAAAAAAAAATAAAGAATCTTTTTAATAATTAAAATTACTTTTGTTATGATATTACTTTTATTTCCTAAAAGGATTTATTGTAATTTTGACTTTACTTTTCGTTTTTTATTCTTCTAATACATTTTTTTTTATATTTGACTATATATCTAATTGTTTTTTATCTTCTCCAATTTAAATTTATATTATTTAAATTTTTAGAAAATAAGTTGTAGAACCGAAACCGAACCGGAACCGAACTGAAACTTTCGGTTCGGTTCCGGGTCGGTTCAATCTATTATCTCTCGGATTGTTTGATATCCAAACTCCGAGTTAACAAAACTAAATTTCAAAAATTGATCTTTTTTGGGCAGATAAGGGCATTTCCAAAGCGATACAGTCTCAATATTAATGGCGTCGGAGTATCGAGCTTCATCGTTCTTGCAGAAACCTGAGCTGTGCAGTGTGTGCCTCGATCGATCGATTTTCAGCTTCGGCCAGTGAAGCTCCTCACCACGCCATCGAACATTGAGTGGACTACTGGTTGGCCCTTTCTGCCTTTGAAACTCGGACTTCGGCAATTCTGCCCTAACCTCCGTACTCAGCGAAAGCTGGAAGAAATTTAGGCGTTCCTCACACTTCCGACTTTTTACCGTATTTGACGCTGATCGTCCTTGCGTTAGAGCACTCAGGGAACGCTCCATATCGTCGCTTATCCAATCGTCTCCCCACAATTGAGTTGCCAACCCCCGGCGTTGTGACGGTAGGATTCCTCGCCCTCGGTCTTGAAATGTTCTACAATTAGTGAGCTAACTTAATGCCTGCTGTTTATGGTGAGAATGTTAGAAGCCTTTTGCTTAAAAAACAAAGCAATTTTGAAATTTGACGTTGATGGAAGAAAAACGAAGAGCGAAGAAGAGAGTATGATCGAAATAAAATAGTTTCATGCTTAAGGAAAACTACTTTCGTTTCTGCAAGTTTGTTGGTGGAGTTATTTGCTCACCATTGCTGACATTTCTGGATCGTCTCTGACGAAGTAAAAGTAGTCAATTTCCTGGTTGCAGAGTTAGCATTTGTTTTTTAAATTTGTTACTTTGGTCATTTTTCTAGTCTTAAGCAAATTATGTGGAGTTTTTCCATAGTAGTTCCGGCAAAGTGGAAAGCATCGAGCTCGTCTTCCTCACTATCAATAATTTCAATGGTTCATAGATTTACTCAAATTAAGGTGATGTGGTGGGAATCAACATTCAATAGGGCACAAGTTTTGCAAATCTTTTCCTAGCTCTTTCACATTCATCAGTAATTTCTGAAAAATTCAACCCAATCCAAAAACACCTGCTTCTGCAGCTTTTTCAGCTTCTCCTCGACAAGATTGTTCTTGAGAGACTCATGGCAGTTTCACCATGTTCTCCCCTGTAAACGTTGATTTTTTTTCATTTCCCTTTAATTTTTCAAAATATAACTTTTTGATTTGGCATTTGTTACGTGATATAGTAGGGAAAATGATCTGATTTTCTTGTTTAGGTTCTCTGTGCTTGAAATCCAAGCTTATTTCTGTGTAATTTAGGGAGTCAGATCTAATTTCATTATTCTAGTCCATGCGGGAAGTTTGAAATTAAACTTATATTAGTTTAAAAGTTTGTTGCAAATGCAGTTTTTTGGTCTGCAGCACTATATTGATGGATGAAATGTGCATAAGAATGGGAGAGATGTACAAAAAATGCACAATAACACAAACAATCAACGCAACTGGGATTCAAAGTTTGCATTCCAATTATGAAGTCTTTTTTCTTATACTGCTGACTTGGGATGGAACAGAGGGATCCCAATGGAAGTTGTGTTAAAAGTAGGATAATGCGATGCATTTCTTAAAGTTCAGTAGTTGCATTGATTCCTTCTTTTATAAATGGTGGTTCTAATATGTCTACGGTTTTCCATTTAAAATATCAACAGTTTATGATGCTCCAAAATAATAGTTTTGTGACATTATCATTGCAGATTAATTATTTGTTCCAAAATTATCTGATTGCATCTAGGTTTATTAATCTAACGCTGCTATGAATGATGAAGGTAAATGATGAATGAGTTACAGGAGACCTGGCAATTTTTCTGGTCCATAGAGTTTTGGAGAATGTCAGTGCTGTGGACTCTTTCTCTTATCTACTCATACGCAGTCCTATTCTTGCAAAGCTTTTTGTCTCTCTTAATTCCATGGAGGAAAAATCAGTCACAATCTGCTAAGTTTTGTACTTCTACGGGACTGAGCTCAAGACCGATCTGCATAGTTACCGGCGTATGTGTTTTTGAAATTGTTTCTTCAATCAAATCAAAAGCTTCTTTTTTTGAATTTTATGTACATAACTGCTGAAATTTAAACTTTATAATGAGACAGGCTACATCTGGTTTGGGTGCTGCCACTGCTCTTGCACTTTCTAAGCATGGCTTCTATGTTGTTCTTGGTCTGTGCTAATTCCTTTCCTGCTTCAATTCCTTGCTAAGCTAGATGAGGTTCTTCTTCAACTTATCAAAAATATATTTCATTGAGTCACGTGCATTGACTGCTATAGTATTTTATCAAATATGAATGAAAGTGAAATATTTTATTTTGGGCAAATTTTACCTTCCAAATTTGGAACTGAAACTTAATCCATTCAATTTTTTTCGCTGTTATCGTAATGATAGTTTTCTTCTTTGAGGTCAAATATTTCTTAGAACATTAGTGTGGTCAGTTGTAGATCTCATCTTATTGATTAAAAAACTTCAGATTGTGCATATCAATCTAGTAAAGAAACTTTTACAAACTAGGAAAATATTGAAACTTACATGAAATTAGTCCCTTGACTATGGATTCAATCAATTTTGAATTTAAAATTGTGCCACCTTTGTCATTCAAACAACTTGCCAAAAATTGTTTAATATTTTTATTATAAATAATGATCTTTAATAAATAAAGTTAAAGTTCTAGATAAAGGCGTCCTTGATTCAAATTCTGTGTTTGTGCTGGACTGTGATTATAAGCATGTTGTGTAAGCTATTTCTATTATATGTTGCACTTCAATCTGTTGATATGTATGTCTTTGCAGCTGCTCGTTCACCCCATCTTTTGTCCAAGGTATGCCTATTGAATCTAAGTACTTTCATAAAATAATGCTGCACTGCTTTTAACTTGATTTTTTTTCGTTGTTATGTATTTTGTTACCCATATTTCCAGACTATGGAGAAGATGAAGGATCAGAACAAGGATGCCCTTGTCAAAGCCTTTCAGGTTGATCTCTCATCTTTCGAGTCAATAGTTAATTTTAGAAACTCCTTTGAACAATGGCTTCAGAAGTCAGAAATGCACCCTTCTGTGCAACTCTTGATAAACAATGCTGGGATATTGGCCACATCGTCGCGATTCACATCTGAGGGCTATGATCTGTAATTATCTTCTTTCACTCTTTTGTTTATCACATAAACATGAAATAGTTCTACAACTGTTTTTGGATTAAAGTTGTAATTCATTCTAATTGCCACAATTTTATGAAAACTAACTTGAGCATGTGCCTATACTTGTGTCTTAATGAATTAACTAACTAGTCTATCAAAAGTCTAGTGCTTTCAAAGATTGGTGTACTGCGTTCTCAATAGTCTTTTTATTCTGTAGAGTAATGGCTACAAATTATATTGGCCCGTTCTGTTTGACCAAACTTCTACTGCCACTTATGAAGAACAGTCCTATTCCATCTCGAGTTTTGAATGTCACATCCTTTACGCATAGAAGTGGTAAGAATATTCTGATATTTGTACATCAATCAAAATTGTCAGTTTAACAATGGTGAAGCTGATTTATTATATATTTCATTGCAATATACTGTCTCCAATGTGGGAATGCTTTTTTGAAGTTTGTTTATTAATTCAATAGATGCTACGGAAAGAAAGTTTTGATCAACTAAGGGGATTTTGTAAATACTTAACTTATCATTACAGATAGGAGGATGATTTATTTTCGAAAATAGAGTATTTGGTGATAAATTTTCCCTGCATGAGCACTTTTTTCGTTTAGTTCTTAATGTACAGGTCAACAAAGAAACTGTATCTGGTAAACAGTTCAGTGAATTTACACATTACCCTTGTGCTTATTCCTACGAGTATTCAAAATGTAAGTCATAGATCCAGTTAAGATAATGTTAAAGGTTTTTTTTTTTTTTTTTAATTTAGTTTCTCACCAGCAGTTTTCATTTTTATTTTCTAGTGTGTTTACTCCTATTCTCCTATGAACTTCATCGACGACTTCTATTAGGAGAATCTCATCACCTTACCATTAAGTAAGTGTTTCATTGTGTTCTTTATTTCCCCCAAAAAGATTGACGATTATCTTACGTTCTTTGTCATAAAACTATCTTTCAGTGTCGCAGATCCTGGAGTAGTAAAAACTAACATAATGCGGGAACTTCCGATCTGTCTTTCGTCAATGGCATTTACTGTCTTGAATTGTCTTAGACTTTTGCAGTCGCCTCAAGATGGGATCAGCTCAATTTTGGATGCAGTTTTTGCCCCACCTGTAATTCACTCTTTCTCTCTTCATTTACTGTCACTTGTGAAAGATAGTATGCATTAACTTTTCCTATGAGATAATCTACATGATGAGTAATTGACTTTAGTTGTTCTTTGTCTTTTGACTCTCATAATCAACTTAAGTTATTTCTTTGTCCTTTAATTCTCTTAACTTTGATGTATATACAGTTTGTATTAGATATGGTTATATTCTTTTTTTTTTATCTTTTTTGATGACCAAAATTACTTGATTTAAATGGCTTGTTCAGAAAAGAAATACGAGATGACTTAAAAAATTGAAAAAAACTGAAAAGTGAAGAAATTTAGTTTTTCCCAACTCGAAAACTAGAAAACAATTTCGAAAGGAGATAATTTTTTCTTGAATTATTTTCATTTTCAATGAGAATATCTTATCTTTCTGTTTGTTGACTTTTGCTTTTATACATTTTGTTTCTTATAACAATAAAGAAAACACTATTTTGATTGTTATAAAAAATATATTGTTTCATGGAATGATGTCTGAAAATATGTTTCAATATCCTATCTTCAACTAATAGCCGTTTTGGTGCTATTAAAGTGGTGGGACGTTTCTACTTCATGTAAAATTTTCATTCTTGTGTTTCAATAATGCAGTCTAAATAGTTTGTTGAGGCAAAATGTGAGAATTCATGAAGATAAAACAAATGGGCTGGCTGATGTTTTTTTTTTTTCAGAAAACATCTGGGGTGTACTTTTTTGGTGGAAATGGTAGGACTTTGAACTCATCAAGACTCTCGTATAACTTGGAACTTGCAGAATTGCTGTGGAATACCTCATGCAATCTGCTTTTCGAGTCACAGCTTTTTTCAGGTTCTTTCTTAGGCTGACATTGTAGTACAACCTTTTATCTACAATAATGCGTCAAATATTATACGTGATTGTGGAATTAGAAAAAAAAAAAAAAAAAAAAAGACAACCATTAACTTATTATAACATCACATGTTTCATGATATGAGCAATTATTGATTGTCCAGTCTCTTTTTCTCTCTAAATTTTGTAATTTTGTTTTTTCAATTTTAATGGCTTCCATATTTTTAAATTTTATTAATATTGCCTGATGAAGTGATGATACCTCTATCTAAATTATAAGTTAATTCGAGAGAAAAATAAATAAAAATTAGATTTGAGGACTTTAGCTTTGTCCATCAAATTGAAAAGGTAGACATATTTATCCACTTTGCTATGAGAAGTTTTATAATATTATTTGACATGATGTACTTAGAAAGTATAGCCTGTGTAATTTCACTTGTCGCAAGGATTTTAGTTTGCTTGTTTCTTTCGTCCCATCCTAAAGCATGAGTGAAGAAACTCGTGATATGTAAGTGTGGCTACACATTGGCTTGAACTCCAAAATCAATTATTTTGAAGAAAATAGACCCTTAATTTAAGTTCAAACTCATACTTAGTTTGAAGGTTACAATTGAAACTGAAGAATATCTCTTTGAGATGAATAAAATTATGTCCAAAGCATATACAATACTTTTTATGCTTTCCTTGATATAATTGTGAGTAATTATGTCTACACAAAATTAAACCACTGCGAATCTAGTAATAAATGAAAGCAGAAATTTCTGATTCTTACCCAATTCCCCCTCGACTTTCTCAGCACAGTTTCCAGCATAAAGAATTTCCTTTTCTCAGTTAATTCTTGGGTATTGTTAATTTCCTTTCCGAACCAGAAGAATCGAATTTAATGGTGAGTTTCAACCCACCCCGAGTAGAATCGCACCTCCATTAAAAAAATTCATCCGAACTCTACCACCGAATGACCGAAGTTTCAGAGCCTAGCGAGACTCGCCGAACCATGTCGACAACGCCCGGAAGACCCTTCTCCGATGATTTCTCAGTCGACCCATCGGCGTACAATCGTAGAACCACGCTCTGGTACGAACCTAGGAACCACCTTCCTTCAAGCAACTGGACTCAATAAGGCGAGAAGGTGAGAAAATGTCGAGGTTGGATCTAAGCGAACAAGAAAATGGTACAGTACAGAGAAGAAAGGAGAGGTGTGGTCAGAGATAACAAAGATGGAAGCATCAATTCGAAATGGCAGTCTTGTGGATGATTTTGAAAACAGAAAAAAATTTCAAAGTTCCATTACCAGTCCTCACGCCTCTGCTGAAGTTCCATTACCAGTCCTTAATGGCAATAAGGAAGAAGGAGATTTGAAGATGGGAGCAGGGAGGAGACTTCCTCTTGTGAGAATAGTACGGGGAAGGCAAAACAAGAGGTAGAAGTTGGCGCGGTCCGGTTCGGTACTGGAATTGAGACCGCACTGCCATTTTCGGGACTGAATTTTCAGTCCCAAACCCGGACCGCGAGGGAGTCTGTCCGGTCCCGATTCCGATCGTGATATTAATTTTTTTTAATTCACAAAATTTGAAAATAAATCGGAATAAAAAATGAAACGATTGTAAGAAAAATCGGCAATAGCTAAAAAATACCTATTCACTGACACAACAAAATAATATCAATTCTAAACCCAACAATTAAATAACACAAAAATATATATTTATTGTCAAAAATTCTAAACATGATAATGTCAATATATCCTAAACATCTGATGGCAAACAAGAACAAGAAAATATAAAAATAACAAATACCATGGACCAGTTCGGTCCTAGTTCTTCGAGATTTTGCATCGTGGACCATGGACTGGACGTGGATCACGAGTTTTGGAATTTGGAAACTATTCTCCGAACCGTCCCTCATGCAGAACCTGTAACACCCGGCATTTTTGCCTATCAAATTATTCCCCGAATATGTAAACGGAATTTCTCCGATATTAATGCAATGATTGTTTTTAATAAGATTGTCGATGTGTTTAATCGAACGAGGGTGATTCGTGAGACCGAATTGATTAAACTAAATAATGATTTAGTTAAAAATCAATGAAAGGGCAAATTAGGAAGAAATTAAGGTTGGTGGGAGAAGTCAAATGGATGATTGACACTTGGCAAACTTGTGGAAGAAGACAAGCCATGTATTCCATTTCCTTCTCTTCCTCCTACGTGAGACATTTTCCTCTCTGCTCTCTCTCATTTTCCTCTCTGCTTCTCTCTTTCGGTTGAAGAAAACCAACGCAAGGGTTTCTTCCTTCTCTGATTTTCCTCCTGCTTTTCGGTCTAAGGTAATCATCTTAGATAGAAAACGATTTTTAGTTTATTTATGTGCTAGTTTCGTGATGTTTAGGGTTATGTCCGTTTATGCATGCTATAGGTTCGTGAACCACAGTGCTCGTGCGTTCAAGCTTGCTGCATTTCGGACCACAGGTAAGTTCATGCGTATATGTTGGCCCTTAAGGCCCTACGTGCACGGAGGTACTAAGGTCTTGGTTTGGGTAGTTAGGGTTGCAGGTTAGTTTTGAGTAAATCCTGTTCTGTACCATGTCTGTCTTTATTCTGTCTCCTGTACATGTTAAAGTTTTGCACCATATTCTGTGCATGCATACAAGTTTTTCTGAAAAATCATGTAAATGTTTTTGAGCACCAATTGTGAAGTAAGGAAAGTTAAAACCTGTAATGTAATGTACGTTAAGTGTGGATGAGGACTGGCATCCTGTTATGTACGTCCCGTTATGTCCTGTTTGGCATGTCTCCTGTTGCGCCAGCTCCTCTTCCCACGTATGGTCATCCGGTTACTGTTCACAATTTGGTCATCCGGTTACTGTTCACAATTTGGTCATCCGGTTACTGTTCACAATTTGGTCATCCGGTTACTGTTCACAATTTGGTCATCCGGTTACTGTTCACAATTTGGTCATCCGGTTACTGTTCACAATTTGGTCATCCGGTTACTGTTCACAATTTGGTCATCCGGTTACTGTTCACAATTTGGTCATCCGGTTACTGTTCACAATTTGGTCATCCGGTTACTGTTCACAATTTGGTCATCCGGTTACTGTTCACAATTTGGTCATCCGGTTACTGTTCACAATTTGGTCATCCGGTTACTGTTCACAATTTGGTCATCCGGTTACTGTTCACAATTTGGTCATCCGGTTACTGTTCACAATTTGGTCATCCGGTTACTGTTCACAATTTGGTCATCCGGTTACTGTTCACAATTTGGTCATCCGGTTACTGTTCACAATTTGGTCATCCGGTTACTGTTCACAATTTGGTCATCCGGTTACTGTTCACAATTTGGTCATCCGGTTACTGTTCACAATTTGGTCATCCGGTTACTGTTCACAATTTGGTCATCCGGTTACTGTTCACAATTTGGTCATCCGGTTACTGTTCACAATTTGGTCATCCGGTTACTGTTCACAATTTGGTCATCCGGTTACTGTTCACAATTTGGTCATCCGGTTACTGTTCACAATTTGGTCATCCGGTTACTGTTCACAATTTGGTCATCCGGTTACTGTTCACAATTTGGTCATCCGGTTACTGTTCACAATTTGGTCATCCGGTTACTGTTCACAATTTGGTCATCCGGTTACTGTTCACAATTTGGTCATCCGGTTACTGTTCACAATTTGGTCATCCGGTTACTGTTCACAATTTGGTCATCCGGTTACTGTTCACAATTTGGTCATCCGGTTACTGTTCACAATTTGGTCATCCGGTTACTGTTCACAATTTGGTCATCCGGTTACTGTTCACAATTTGGTCATCCGGTTACTGTTCACAATTTGGTCATCCGGTTACTGTTCACAATTTGGTCATCCGGTTACTGTTCACAATTTGGTCATCCGGTTACTGTTCACAATTTGGTCATCCGGTTACTGTTCACAATTTGGTCATCCGGTTACTGTTCACAATTTGGTCATCCGGTTACTGTTCACAATTTGGTCATCCGGTTACTGTTCACAATTTGGTCATCCGGTTACTGTTCACAATTTGGTCATCCGGTTACTGTTCACAATTTGGTCATCCGGTTACTGTTCACAATTTGGTCATCCGGTTACTGTTCACAATTTGGTCATCCGGTTACTGTTCACAATTTGGTCATCCGGTTACTGTTCACAATTTGGTCATCCGGTTACTGTTCACAATTTGGTCATCCGGTTACTGTTCACAATTTGGTCATCCGGTTACTGTTCACAATTTGGTCATCCGGTTACTGTTCACAATTTGGTCATCCGGTTACTGTTCACAATTTGGTCATCCGGTTACTGTTCACAATTTGGTCATCCGGTTACTGTTCACAATTTGGTCATCCGGTTACTGTTCACAATTTGGTCATCCGGTTACTGTTCACAATTTGGTCATCCGGTTACTGTTCACAATTTGGTCATCCGGTTACTGTTCACAATTTGGTCATCCGGTTACTGTTCACAATTTGGTCATCCGGTTACTGTTCACAATTTGGTCATCCGGTTACTGTTCACAATTTGGTCATCCGGTTACTGTTCACAATTTGGTCATCCGGTTACTGTTCACAATTTGGTCATCCGGTTACTGTTCACAATTTGGTCATCCGGTTACTGTTCACAATTTGGTCATCCGGTTACTGTTCACAATTTGGTCATCCGGTTACTGTTCACAATTTGGTCATCCGGTTACTGTTCACAATTTGGTCATCCGGTTACTGTTCACAATTTGGTCATCCGGTTACTGTTCACAATTTGGTCATCCGGTTACTGTTCACAATTTGGTCATCCGGTTACTGTTCACAATTTGGTCATCCGGTTACTGTTCACAATTTGGTCATCCGGTTACTGTTCACAATTTGGTCATCCGGTTACTGTTCACAATTTGGTCATCCGGTTACTGTTCACAATTTGGTCATCCGGTTACTGTTCACAATTTGGTCATCCGGTTACTGTTCACAATTTGGTCATCCGGTTACTGTTCACAATTTGGTCATCCGGTTACTGTTCACAATTTGGTCATCCGGTTACTGTTCACAATTTGGTCATCCGGTTACTGTTCACAATTTGGTCATCCGGTTACTGTTCACAATTTGGTCATCCGGTTACTGTTCACAATTTGGTCATCCGGTTACTGTTCACAATTTGGTCATCCGGTTACTGTTCACAATTTGGTCATCCGGTTACTGTTCACAATTTGGTCATCCGGTTACTGTTCACAATTTGGTCATCCGGTTACTGTTCACAATTTGGTCATCCGGTTACTGTTCACAATTTGGTCATCCGGTTACTGTTCACAATTTGGTCATCCGGTTACTGTTCACAATTTGGTCATCCGGTTACTGTTCACAATTTGGTCATCCGGTTACTGTTCACAATTTGGTCATCCGGTTACTGTTCACAATTTGGTCATCCGGTTACTGTTCACAATTTGGTCATCCGGTTACTGTTCACAATTTGGTCATCCGGTTACTGTTCACAATTTGGTCATCCGGTTACTGTTCACAATTTGGTCATCCGGTTACTGTTCACAATTTGGTCATCCGGTTACTGTTCACAATTTGGTCATCCGGTTACTGTTCACAATTTGGTCATCCGGTTACTGTTCACAATTTGGTCATCCGGTTACTGTTCACAATTTGGTCATCCGGTTACTGTTCACAATTTGGTCATCCGGTTACTGTTCACAATTTGGTCATCCGGTTACTGTTCACAATTTGGTCATCCGGTTACTGTTCACAATTTGGTCATCCGGTTACTGTTCACAATTTGGTCATCCGGTTACTGTTCACAATTTGGTCATCCGGTTACTGTTCACAATTTGGTCATCCGGTTACTGTTCACAATTTGGTCATCCGGTTACTGTTCACAATTTGGTCATCCGGTTACTGTTCACAATTTGGTCATCCGGTTACTGTTCACAATTTGGTCATCCGGTTACTGTTCACAATTTGGTCATCCGGTTACTGTTCACAATTTGGTCATCCGGTTACTGTTCACAATTTGGTCATCCGGTTACTGTTCACAATTTGGTCATCCGGTTACTGTTCACAATTTGGTCATCCGGTTACTGTTCACAATTTGGTCATCCGGTTACTGTTCACAATTTGGTCATCCGGTTACTGTTCACAATTTGGTCATCCGGTTACTGTTCACAATTTGGTCATCCGGTTACTGTTCATAATTTGGTCATCCGGTTACTGTTCACACATTTGGTCATCCGGTTACTGTTCACAATTTGGTCATCCGGTTACTGTTCATAATTTAGTCATCCGCCCAATTATTAATTCAGTCATCCGCCCCAGTCATCCGCCCCAGTCATCCACCTCACGTCTTCCACTGTATGATTTCCAGTCTTTGTTTATTTATTTTACTTTTATTTTAATTTATTTTATCTTATGTCATCCATTTTAAATGTTCGTGAGTTTTAAAAAGTCGAAAAAAAAAAATAGTTATCCCCGTTTTCTGTAAATGTCCCGGAGTGATGGCTTGGTTCTCGGATCCCGATCGGGTCTGGTTTTGGGTCATCACAGTTATGGTATCAGAGAGAACAAGGTTTTAAACCGATTCTGTGAAATGTCGACTGGAGGCAACCCGCCACGTGAGATCGCTCCACCAACTGTAAGTGTTTAAGTTACTGTACTTGTTTTGTTTATTAAGTTATGTTCATATTTCGTATAGGATTTTCTAGAATGGTGAGAGGAAATCAAGGTGATGCAAACGACAGAGGCGACGCCCTCGACCGTCTAACCGAGTTGGCCGGCACTCAATCTCGCATGATCGAGTGTTTGATTGCGAGGGAGGGCAATGGAAACAACAATAACCATGCGAATGCTCCACGTGACACTAGTGGAGAGAGATTCCGGCGTCTCCAACCGCCTATGTTCGATGGGTTATCAACAGATCCTACTCACGCCGAAAAATGGATTCGGCAGATTGAACGTATGCTGAATTATGCAGAAGTGGAGGAAAACAAGAAAGTGATGTGTGCCTCATTCAATCTCACCAAGAGTGCTGGATTTTGGTGGGACACAGTGCAGTCAACCACTGTGGCATTAAGTTGGGAGGGATTTAAAACACTCTTCTACGAGAAGTACTTTGATCGCAGCATGAGAAAGGAGAAGTTGCTGGAATTCTCTCGACTACGAAAGTTTGGAACGGTGGCCGAGTATGTTCAGAAGTTCGATTCACTATCCCGTTATGCACCTCACCTAGTGGCCACCGACAAAAATAAGGTGCATCAATTTATCCAGGGTTTGAAGATGGACCTCTTACGAGGGATTACATATGGGGGATTTGACGAGGCCCCATACACAAAGGTGGTAGCTAAGGCTTATCAGTTGGAAGCCTTAGAGGCAAAGTCTCAGAGATATACATCAAAGAGAATCATGCAGGATGCCCCTCAGCAGCAACAACAACAACAAAAGAGTCAGTTTGGGCAACCACGGCAGCAACAGAACAAAGGTGTCAAAAGACCAAATGAAGTTGCCATTTATCAGGACAAAGGGAAAAGACCTATGGGGGCTCCTCAGCTTCCTGTATGCCCACGTTGCCAGAGAAATCATACGGGGGAATGTAGGCTCTACACTAGCCGATGCTTTCGATGTGACAAGGAGGGCCACCAAGTCCGAAATTGCCCGATACCCGATACAAGACCGAACCTGGCAGTACCAAGGGTTTTTGCAATGATGGAAGACGTTGAAGATGCTGATCATCACACAGCAATTACAGGTTTTGTGGGTAGAGGGAACTTGTGTATCACACCGTCAGATCAGCCCTACAGCATTATGCTACCGTCCAAAGAGTTTATGCACTCCGAGCAGGTGGTACGGGGCGATATAGTGTCAGTAGGAGACCAGAAGTTGTGCGCCAACCTTATCGTTATTGGTATGAAAGGGTACGATGTCATTCTGGGGATGGACTGGCTGTTTAGACATCATGCCACCATCAACTGTAGGTCCGGGCTAGTGTCGTTTAAGCGCCCCGAACGAAGTAGAATTCTCTTATCAGGCGGTACCGAAGAAAACACCGTATGCCTGTTATATCTTCCTTAAAGGCTCAACGGCTGATGAAGTTCTGGCGCATTGGATTTCTGGCCCATGTAATAGACGTACGAAGACAATGCTTTACTCTTCCGATGACGTCAGCCGGAAGACAATGCTTTACTCTTCCGATGACGTCAGCCGGAAGACAATGCTTTACTCTTCCGATGACGTCAGCCGGAAGACAATGCTTTACTCTTCCGATGACGTCAGCCGGAAGACAATGCTTTACTCTTCCGATGACGTCAGCCGGAAGACAATGCTTTACTCTTCCGATGACGTCAGCCGGAAGACAATGCTTTACTCTTCCGATGACGTCAGCCGGAAGACAATGCTTTACTCTTCCGATGACGTCAGCCGGAAGACAATGCTTTACTCTTCCGATGACGTCAGCCGGAAGACAATGCTTTACTCTTCCGATGACGTCAGCCGGAAGACAATGCTTTACTCTTCCGATGACGTCAGCCGGAAGACAATGCTTTACTCTTCCGATGACGTCAGCCGGAAGACAATGCTTTACTCTTCCGATGACGTCAGCCGGAAGACAATGCTTTACTCTTCCGATGACGTCAGCCGGAAGACAATGCTTTACTCTTCCGATGACGTCAGCCGGAAGACAATGCTTTACTCTTCCGATGACGTCAGCCGGAAGACAATGCTTTACTCTTCCGATGACGTCAGCCGGAAGACAATGCTTTACTCTTCCGATGACGTCAGCCGGAAGACAATGCTTTACTCTTCCGATGACGTCAGCCGGAAGACAATGCTTTACTCTTCCGATGACGTCAGCCGGAAGACAATGCTTTACTCTTCCGATGACGTCAGCCGGAAGACAATGCTTTACTCTTCCGATGACGTCAGCCGGAAGACAATGCTTTACTCTTCCGATGACGTCAGCCGGAAGACAATGCTTTACTCTTCCGATGACGTCAGCCGGAAGACAATGCTTTACTCTTCCGATGACGTCAGCCGGAAGACAATGCTTTACTCTTCCGATGACGTCAGCCGGAAGACAATGCTTTACTCTTCCGATGACGTCAGCCGGAAGACAATGCTTTACTCTTCCGATGACGTCAGCCGGAAGACAATGCTTTACTCTTCCGATGACGTCAGCCGGAAGACAATGCTTTACTCTTCCGATGACGTCAGCCGGAAGACAATGCTTTACTCTTCCGATGACGTCAGCCGGAAGACAATGCTTTACTCTTCCGATGACGTCAGCCGGAAGACAATGCTTTACTCTTCCGATGACGTCAGCCGGAAGACAATGCTTTACTCTTCCGATGACGTCAGCCGGAAGACAATGCTTTACTCTTCCGATGACGTCAGCCGGAAGACAATGCTTTACTCTTCCGATGACGTCAGCCGGAAGACAATGCTTTACTCTTCCGATGACGTCAGCCGGAAGACAATGCTTTACTCTTCCGATGACGTCAGCCGGAAGACAATGCTTTACTCTTCCGATGACGTCAGCCGGAAGACAATGCTTTACTCTTCCGATGACGTCAGCCGGAAGACAATGCTTTACTCTTCCGATGACGTCAGCCGGAAGACAATGCTTTACTCTTCCGATGACGTCAGCCGGAAGACAATGCTTTACTCTTCCGATGACGTCAGCCGGAAGACAATGCTTTACTCTTCCGATGACGTCAGCCGGAAGACAATGCTTTACTCTTCCGATGACGTCAGCCGGAAGACAATGCTTTACTCTTCCGATGACGTCAGCCGGAAGACAATGCTTTACTCTTCCGATGACGTCAGCCGGAAGACAATGCTTTACTCTTCCGATGACGTCAGCCGGAAGACAATGCTTTACTCTTCCGATGACGTCAGCCGGAAGACAATGCTTTACTCTTCCGATGACGTCAGCCGGAAGACAATGCTTTACTCTTCCGATGACGTCAGCCAGAAGACATACGAACCGACTCCCTTACATTCTTCTGACGAATTGACGTCGCCGCGGCGACTCAATTAAGGGGCGGATGAATTCCCTTAACAGCTGATCTGATCCCATGGTTCCCTTGGGAGTGGGATCAATTCTCCCAATGTCTACATCCTCATACTCAATTAAGGGGCGGATGAATTCCCTTAACAGCTGATCTGATCCCATGGTTCCCTTGGGAGTGGGATCAATTCTCCCAATGTCTACATCCTCATACTCAATTAAGGGGCGGATGAATTCCCTTAACAGCTGATCTGATCCCATGGTTCCCTTGGGAGTGGGATCAATTCTCCCAATGTCTACATCCTCATACTCAATTAAGGGGCGGATGAATTCCCTTAACAGCTGATCTGATCCCATGGTTCCCTTGGGAGTGGGATCAATTCTCCCAATGTCTACATCCTCATACTCAATTAAGGGGCGGATGAATTCCCTTAACAGCTGATCTGATCCCATGGTTCCCTTGGGAGTGGGATCAATTCTCCCAATGTCTACATCCTCATACTCAATTAAGGGGCGGATGAATTCCCTTAACAGCTGATCTGATCCCATGGTTCCCTTGGGAGTGGGATCAATTCTCCCAATGTCTACATCCTCATACTCAATTAAGGGGCGGATGAATTCCCTTAACAGCTGATCTGATCCCATGGTTCCCTTGGGAGTGGGATCAATTCTCCCAATGTCTACATCCTCATACTCAATTAAGGGGCGGATGAATTCCCTTAACAGCTGATCTGATCCCATGGTTCCCTTGGGAGTGGGATCAATTCTCCCAATGTCTACATCCTCATACTCAATTAAGGGGCGGATGAATTCCCTTAACAGCTGATCTGATCCCATGGTTCCCTTGGGAGTGGGATCAATTCTCCCAATGTCTACATCCTCATACTCAATTAAGGGGCGGATGAATTCCCTTAACAGCTGATCTGATCCCATGGTTCCCTTGGGAGTGGGATCAATTCTCCCAATGTCTACATCCTCATACTCAATTAAGGGGCGGATGAATTCCCTTAACAGCTGATCTGATCCCATGGTTCCCTTGGGAGTGGGATCAATTCTCCCAATGTCTACATCCTCATACTCAATTAAGGGGCGGATGAATTCCCTTAACAGCTGATCTGATCCCATGGTTCCCTTGGGAGTGGGATCAATTCTCCCAATGTCTACATCCTCATACTCAATTAAGGGGCGGATGAATTCCCTTAACAGCTGATCTGATCCCATGGTTCCCTTGGGAGTGGGATCAATTCTCCCAATGTCTACATCCTCATACTCAATTAAGGGGCGGATGAATTCCCTTAACAGCTGATCTGATCCCATGGTTCCCTTGGGAGTGGGATCAATTCTCCCAATGTCTACATCCTCATACTCAATTAAGGGGCGGATGAATTCCCTTAACAGCTGATCTGATCCCATGGTTCCCTTGGGAGTGGGATCAATTCTCCCAATGTCTACATCCTCATACTCAATTAAGGGGCGGATGAATTCCCTTAACAGCTGATCTGATCCCATGGTTCCCTTGGGAGTGGGATCAATTCTCCCAATGTCTACATCCTCATACTCAATTAAGGGGCGGATGAATTCCCTTAACAGCTGATCTGATCCCATGGTTCCCTTGGGAGTGGGATCAATTCTCCCAATGTCTACATCCTCATACTCAATTAAGGGGCGGATGAATTCCCTTAACAGCTGATCTGATCCCATGGTTCCCTTGGGAGTGGGATCAATTCTCCCAATGTCTACATCCTCATACTCAATTAAGGGGCGGATGAATTCCCTTAACAGCTGATCTGATCCCATGGTTCCCTTGGGAGTGGGATCAATTCTCCCAATGTCTACATCCTCATACTCAATTAAGGGGCGGATGAATTCCCTTAACAGCTGATCTGATCCCATGGTTCCCTTGGGAGTGGGATCAATTCTCCCAATGTCTACATCCTCATACTCAATTAAGGGGCGGATGAATTCCCTTAACAGCTGATCTGATCCCATGGTTCCCTTGGGAGTGGGATCAATTCTCCCAATGTCTACATCCTCATACTCAATTAAGGGGCGGATGAATTCCCTTAACAGCTGATCTGATCCCATGGTTCCCTTGGGAGTGGGATCAATTCTCCCAATGTCTACATCCTCATACTCAATTAAGGGGCGGATGAATTCCCTTAACAGCTGATCTGATCCCATGGTTCCCTTGGGAGTGGGATCAATTCTCCCAATGTCTACATCCTCATACTCAATTAAGGGGCGGATGAATTCCCTTAACAGCTGATCTGATCCCATGGTTCCCTTGGGAGTGGGATCAATTCTCCCAATGTCTACATCCTCATACTCAATTAAGGGGCGGATGAATTCCCTTAACAGCTGATCTGATCCCATGGTTCCCTTGGGAGTGGGATCAATTCTCCCAATGTCTACATCCTCATACTCAATTAAGGGGCGGATGAATTCCCTTAACAGCTGATCTGATCCCATGGTTCCCTTGGGAGTGGGATCAATTCTCCCAATGTCTACATCCTCATACTCAATTAAGGGGCGGATGAATTCCCTTAACAGCTGATCTGATCCCATGGTTCCCTTGGGAGTGGGATCAATTCTCCCAATGTCTACATCCTCATACTCAATTAAGGGGCGGATGAATTCCCTTAACAGCTGATCTGATCCCATGGTTCCCTTGGGAGTGGGATCAATTCTCCCAATGTCTACATCCTCATACTCAATTAAGGGGCGGATGAATTCCCTTAACAGCTGATCTGATCCCATGGTTCCCTTGGGAGTGGGATCAATTCTCCCAATGTCTACATCCTCATACTCAATTAAGGGGCGGATGAATTCCCTTAACAGCTGATCTGATCCCATGGTTCCCTTGGGAGTGGGATCAATTCTCCCAATGTCTACATCCTCATACTCAATTAAGGGGCGGATGAATTCCCTTAACAGCTGATCTGATCCCATGGTTCCCTTGGGAGTGGGATCAATTCTCCCAATGTCTACATCCTCATACTCAATTAAGGGGCGGATGAATTCCCTTAACAGCTGATCTGATCCCATGGTTCCCTTGGGAGTGGGATCAATTCTCCCAATGTCTACATCCTCATACTCAATTAAGGGGCGGATGAATTCCCTTAACAGCTGATCTGATCCCATGGTTCCCTTGGGAGTGGGATCAATTCTCCCAATGTCTAAATCCCTTCATAAGTTAAGGGGTGGATTAGTTCCCTTAATAGTTTGTCTGTCGCATACAGTTCATACCTTACCATTCCTTACATGAAATTCATTTTCGTAACTTTTAACAAAAACATGATGCATGGACAATAGAAATATTCAAGCATACATAAACCTACTGTTTTGTGATGTAGGCCCGAAGGCACAAGCAATACTTACTTACCTGGATTCCTTGCAAATGCTCGGTTAAGAGCTACTTCGGGGTTTGTTCACCTATATTCATAAACAGAACGTTAAACCTCAATCTAAGCTATTCAGAAATCTAAGGAGTGGGTTGGGCATTTCTATTTATCTAACATTCCCGATTCTGCTCTAATCCTCAAGCAGAATCTCTCACTCGTAACATTAACAAAATGCATACGTTGGGATCCTTAAGCTACCTAGGTACTAAAATCAGCAATTAATCGAATCAAAACTCACCTGGGTTGGAGGAATCGGTGAGGAAATCGCCTAGAGAGCTCTGCTGGGTTGAGCTGAAAACCGAGAGTGAAATGAGTATGACGGCTATACCTCATTTACTCTTTCCTTAAATACGTTATCCATTTGCAAAATTGACAATTACCCTTATGCCCTCACTTAGTTACTCATTAACCTAATGATTTACCCCTAATTTCATTCTATAAAATTCACACTTAGAAGATTAATAGATTATTTTAATTTAATAAACCGGGTGTTACAATCTACCCTCCTTAAAAGAATTTTGTCCTCAAATTCAGTACCTGAACAATCTTGGATGCTGGTCCATCATGTCTTGCTGGCGTTCCCATGTTGTCTCCTCTATATTCTGATTATGCCATAAGACTTTTACTAGTGGAACTTCCTTGTTGCGTAATACCTTCACTGCATAATCCAAGATTCTTACTGGTCTCACCTCATAGGTCAGTGGGGTTGAATTTCAATGTTCTGTTGTTCCACAATCTGAGATGGATCCCTTAAGCACTTCTTAAGCATAGAAATATGGAACACATTGTGGATTCCTTCCATAGAGTCTGGCAATTGCAGTTCATATGCTGATTTCCCAATCCTCCTCAAGATTGAGAAAGGTCCAACATATCTTGGGTTAAGCTTCCCTCTTCCCCTCTTCCCAAATCTTACAACCCTTGAATGGTGATACCTTAAGAAAAACCTCACTACCAACTTCAAACTCTAACTCTCTGCGTCTTCTGTCAGCATAACTTTTCTGTCGACTTTGAGCTGTTAAGATCCTCTGACGGATGAGAGCAACCTTCTCAACAAGTTGCGTGCACAACATCAGGACCAAGTAACTGTGCTTCACCAACTTCATCCCAGTACAAAGGTGATCTACATTTTCGTCCATATAATGCTTCATACGGTGCCATTCCTATTGTTGCCTGAAAACTGTTGTTATAAGAAAATTCCACCAAGGGCAAATACTTGCTCCAAGAACCTTGAAAATCCAAAACACATGCCGGAGCATATCCTCTAATGTTTGGATGGTTCTTTCTGATGTCCATCTGTTTGAGGGTGGAAAGCTGTACTGAAACTAAGCTGAGTCCCCATTGCCTTGTGCAAACTCTTCCAAACTTAGATGTAAATCTAGTATCTCGGTCCGAAACTATGGTGCTTGGAACTCCATGCAATCTAACAACTTCCTGAACATACAACTCAGCAAGTTGATCCATCGAGTATGTCGTCTTCATGGGCAGGAAAATGGGATGATTGGTCAAACGGTCAACTATCACCCAAATTGCATCATGTCCTTTAGTGTCCTAGGTAGTCCCACAACAAAATCCATGGTTATTTGTTCCCATTTCCATTCAGGAACTGGTAAAGGTTGTAATGTTCCTGAGGGTCTCTGATGCTCGGCTTTTCTTTAAATATGCTGACAACACAAACATGATCCAACATGTTCTGCTACACTTCTTTTCATACCTGGCCAACCAGTAATGCTGTTAAGGTCCTTATACATCTTCGTACTCCAGGGTGAACTGAGAAGCTAGAAGGAGCCTCAGAAAGAATCTCATTCGAAGTTCCATAATGGCAGGAACAACCATCTGTTTCTAAACTTAAGAATTCCATCGGAAGAACAGTTAAAAGTCTAAATTGTCCGCAGAATCCATACTTGACTTGTACTTGCTGCATTCATCATCATTTGACTGAGCTTCCCTTATTTTCTCAAGAATTGTAGGTCTTAAAGGTTATGGCCGAAAGTATAGCTGTTACATTGGATACTGCCTCTAGATTAAACTTTAGGAATTCAGATTCTAAGGCTAATGGTAAGTCAAGTATCAATGCTGAAACTGATGTTGTCACTCTGCTCAAAGCATCAGCTACTACATTCGCCTTACCGGGATGGTACTTAATCTCAAAGTCATAGTCTTTTACAAATTCCAACCATCTACGTTGCCTCATGTTTAGTTCCTTCTGTGTGAAATGTACTTCAGGCTCTTATGGTCGGAAAATATTTCACAAGATTGTCCATACAAATAATGTCTCCAAATTTTAAGTGCAAATACCACAGCAGCTAATTCTAAGTCATGTGTATGGTAATTCTTCTCATGAGTTTTCAACTGTCTAGAAGCATAGGCTATTACCTTTCCATCTTGCATCAACCACACACCAAGACCAATCTTGGATGCATCACAGTAATACTATACTTACCACCTTCAACTGGAAGGGTTAAAATAGGACATTGGTCAGTTTCTGTTTCAAAGTTTGGAAACTAAGTTCACATTCATCGGTCCATGTGTACTTTACATTCTTCCTAGTCAACTTAGTGAGAGGTGTAGCAATCTTTGAAAATCCTTCAATGAACTTTCTATAGTATCCTGCTAGTCCAAGAAAACTTCTGATATCGGTGGCATTCTCGGTTGGGGCCATTCCCTAACTGCTTGAACCTTAGCTGGATCAACAGATAATCCATTTCCAGAAATGACATGTCCTAAAAGTGAACTTGGTCCAACCAAAATTCACACTTAGAAAACTTGGGCGTATAATTGGTGCTGTTTCAGTAATCCTAACACTAAGTTTAAGTGTTCTGCATGCTCCTCCTTGGTTTGGAATAGATTAGAATGTCATCTATAATACAATGACAAACTTGTCCAAATACTCATGAAACACTCTGTTCATAAGGTCCATGAATGCTGCTGTGCATTTGTCAAACCAAAAGACATAACCAAAAACTCATAATGCCCATACCTTGTGCGAAAGGCAGTCTTTGGATATCTTCAGATTAACCTTCAACTGATAATAACCTGACCTCAGATCAATCTTAGAGAAAACTCTTGCACCATTGAGCTGGTCAAATAAATCATCAATTCTCGGCAAAGGGTATTTGTTCTTGACTGTAAGCTTATTCAATTCTCTGTAATCAATGCACATGCGCATTGATCCATCCTTCTTCTTGACAAAAAGGACAGGTGCACCCCACGGTGAAAAGCTCGGGCGTATGAATCCCTTCTCCAACAAGTCCTCCAACTGTTTCTTTAACTCTTTAAGTTCTGTTGGTGCTAGTCTATATGGATTTTTAGACACAGGCTCGGCTCCGGGGTATACATCTACAACAAATTCAATTTCTCTATCTGGCGGTAAGCCAGGAAGGTCATCTAGGAATACCTCAGGAAAATCTTGGACGGCTAAAACATCTCGAGGACTCGATTTTCCTATATGCTGTGTGTCTAAAACACTAGCTAAGAAGCACGAATACTCCCTACACAGGGAAGGTCTAGTGGCAATAGAAGTCATCACAGACATTTCCTTACTCTTCTTCGAAGCTTGAAAGGTATGTTTCAACTTACCAGGGGGTTGAAAACTAACTACTCCGGTTCTACAATCAATTGTGGCGTGGTGTTTAAACAACCAGTCCATACCTAGGATTACATCAAATCCTATTATATCCATAATTATAAGATCAGCAGGTAGACTTACATTCCCTACTAACACATTGCTATCTAGCATCACTTGGTTGGAATGTAAATGTTCACCAGAGGGTAAAGCAACATTGAATACATGCCTAGAAGGTGTGGATTGTACTTCTAACTTATCAGCAAAAGTAGACGCAACAAAAGAATGGTTGCTCCTGAATCTAGCAAGGTAAAAGCAGCATAGAATACCAATATAGTACCTGACACAACAGCGGGCTGGTCCTCTTCGCCCGACTCCATCATGGAAAATATTCTCGGTTTTATCTTAGCAGGGCCACTCTTCAACGTTGGGCAGTCTCTGATGACGTGGCCAGTCTTATTACAGTTGAAACATCGAAGGACTCTGGGCTTCGGGCAATCCTTAAGCGAATGTCCAAACTCCTCACAGTTATAACACTTACCAGTCCCAAACTTACACTCGCCCAGGTGGCTCTTCATACATTCATGCACTGAGGAAACTTCTTGGCATCAGGTACCTTCTTTCCAGTACCCTGACTACCCTGGCCTTCAGCAGGCCTCTTTATCCCTCTCTGCTGGTGGGGCTGAAAGAACTTTCGCGGGGCTTCCTTTGGTCCAGCACACTTCATTTCAGCTTCTTCTGCCTCCAATGCAGTAGACACTACTTCACTGAATGACAAGCCTTTGATGCCTGAATACTTTACTCCTCTGTAAATTCTGGCTTAGACCTTGCAGGTATTGAAACACTTTGTCCTCATTCCTATGAACGAGGTATCCAGCAAACCTTGACAGAGACTCAAAATTGTCTGTTGTACTCTGCCACAGACCCAGTCTGCTTCAAGCTCAAAAACTCAGCCTTCTTAGCGTTCTGGACAGTGGTGCTAAAGTATTTCTCGTAAAAGACTTCCTTGAATTGCGACCAGGCATGGTTGCGATATCGGTGGTGATCTCCAGCGACTCCCACCAAAGTTGCGCATCACCGGCTAGATGAAACGTTGCCAAAATGACTTTCTCTCCTTCTCCAACATTGGCACACCTGAACATGCTCTCTATCTTTCGAAGCCATTCCTCAGCGACAATCGGGTTAGATGACTTTCCATCAATGTGGGTGGTTGCAGCCTACGAAATCTATCCCCTGAATGCTCATTGACTTGACCTGAATTGGCACTTCCTTGTGTTTCCCGACTCAATAACACACCTAACTGGTCAGATTGCTGTCGCACAATGTCTGTCTGCTGACGCATCAACTCCGTCAGCTGTCTAATTACACTTGAATCTTCTTCACTCCTCAAGTTTGGCATCTCCCTAGGTACTCTTGGTCTCCCCGGTCGTCTAACCATTTGTATAAGGTTCTGCACAAGGTTATCTATACTCATAAACATCTTATAACTAAAGCTAACATAACACTTACAGTTGTTGGAGTATATTCATGCGACGATTGGCACTGATGAGTAATCTTCTGAACGTTTAGCAACATGTCTCTGATACCATACTGTAACGCCCCGAATTATCTGAACCCGGGTCGCTACTCATTACTTGACCATGACTAAGAAATTTTCGGATAAATTTTAAAACTTCATTCGACAGTCAAATTTGACATTTTCTATACATTCAAAACATTTGAAAACTTTGCAGCGGAAAATCATTTAAACAACTATGAAGTTAGACGAACTGTAGAATATACTGTTGGGGTGATTAACGGAAGTGTTGAAGTCATCTGCCGACGACAAGGTCAACGAAAGAAGCAGAAATAGAAAACCGAAGACTTCATCAGTGACAAAACGACAAATCACCTATTTCGTTTTCCGGTGACGTCAGCGGCATCAACGAAAACGACGAAACACCCATTCCCTCTTCCCGGTCAGTAAACGACAAAATACCTATTTCCTCTTCCGATGCCGTCAGCCGGAAGACAATTACTTTCCTCTTCCGATGACGTCAGCCAGGAAGACATACTCACCCGACTTCCCTTACACTTCTTCTGCGATGACGTCAGCCGGAAGACAAATGCTTTACTCTTCCGATGACGTCAGCCGGAAGACAAACATGAGACATCTACCGGTAGACTTCCCTCTTCCGATAGACATCACACAATTCCTTTCAACAGAACGCAATAAACCTCTACACATATCCACTGATACAAAATTATTCAATTCCCACCAATGGACTAAACAACCTGTCTATAACCCGAGAAAGATTCGACTATCTAACAGACTTAAAACATTTACCAAAAATCCATTCATAACACTCCAAGTCATTGTATTGATCAAAATCAGTAAGAACATGAAAATCAGAAATTCTCGAAAACGAAGTCAAGCAGCTGTAATCTCCTTTACTAAAAACTCCATATACTCAATTTAATCATTATCCCAATGTCTACATCCTCATACTCAATTAAGGGGCGGATGAATTCCCTTAACAGCTGATCTGATCCCATGGTTCCCTTGGGAGTGGGATCAATTCTCCCAATGTCTACATCCTCATACTCAATTAAGGGGCGGATGAATTCCCTTAACAGCTGATCTGATCCCATGGTTCCCTTGGGAGTGGGATCAATTCTCCCAATGTCTACATCCTCATACTCAATTAAGGGGCGGATGAATTCCCTTAACAGCTGATCTGATCCCATGGTTCCCTTGGGAGTGGGATCAATTCTCCCAATGTCTACATCCTCATACTCAATTAAGGGGCGGATGAATTCCCTTAACAGCTGATCTGATCCCATGGTTCCCTTGGGAGTGGGATCAATTCTCCCAATGTCTACATCCTCATACTCAATTAAGGGGCGGATGAATTCCCTTAACAGCTGATCTGATCCCATGGTTCCCTTGGGAGTGGGATCAATTCTCCCAATGTCTACATCCTCATACTCAATTAAGGGGCGGATGAATTCCCTTAACAGCTGATCTGATCCCATGGTTCCCTTGGGAGTGGGATCAATTCTCCCAATGTCTACATCCTCATACTCAATTAAGGGGCGGATGAATTCCCTTAACAGCTGATCTGATCCCATGGTTCCCTTGGGAGTGGGATCAATTCTCCCAATGTCTAAATCCCTTCATAAGTTAAGGGGTGGATTAGTTCCCTTAATAGTTTGTCTGTCGCATACAGTTCATACCTTACCATTCCTTACATGAAATTCATTTTCGTAACTTTTAACAAAAACATGATGCATGGACAATAGAAATATTCAAGCATACATAAACCTACTGTTTTGTGATGTAGGCCCGAAGGCACAAGCAATACTTTACTTACCTGGATTCCTTGCAAATGCTCGGTTAAGAGCTACTTCGGGGGTTTGTTCACCTATATTCATAAACAGAACGTTAAACCTCAATCTAAGCTATTCAGAAATCTAAGGAGTGGGTTGGGCATTTCTATTTATCTAACATTCCGATTCTGCTCTAATCCTCAAGCAGAATCTCTCACTCGTAACATTAACAAAATGCATACGTTGGGATCCTTAAGCTACCTAGGTACTAAAATCAGCAATTAATCGAATCAAAACTCACCTGGGTTGGAGGAATCGGTGAGGAAATCGCCTAGAGAGCTCTGCTGGGTTGAGCTGAAAACCGAGAGTGAAATGAGTATGACGGCTATACCTCATTTACTCTTTCCTTAAATACGTTATCCATTTGCAAAATTGACAATTACCCTTATGCCCTCACTTAGTTACTCATTAACCTAATTGATTTTACCCCTAATTTCATTCTATAAAATTCACACTTAGAAGATTAATAGATTATTTTAATTCTAATAAACCGGGTGTTACATTACGAGTTCTTGGTGATGTCGTTCGGGTTAACAAATGCTCCGGCGGCATTTATGGACTTGATGAACAGAATATTCCAGGACTTTCTAGATAAATTTGTGATCGTATTTATCGACGACATCCTAGTGTATTCTAGAAGTGAAGCCGAACATGAGGAGCACTTGGCTATTGTGCTGTCAACTCTAAAACAGCATCAATTGTTTGCCAAACTATCAAAGTGTGAATTCTGGTTGAACAAGATTAATTTCCTGGGCCACGTGGTGTCTGCTGAAGGAGTATCTGTGGACCCGGCCAAGATTGAGGCTGTAAGAGACTGGCCAAGGCCGAGGAATGCGAGCGAGGTACGGAGCTTTATCGGACTAGCTGGTTATTACAGGAAATTCATCAAGGGATTTTCTGTGATAGCTAAGCCTATGACTAGCTTAACGAGGAAGGAAATCAAGTTCAGGTGGTCTGAAGCTTGTGAGCTAAGCTTTCAGACACTTAAGCAAAAATTGACTACTGCTCCTCTGTTAGCGTTGCCAGTTTGAAGCGCAAGTTTACGTTAATATTGTGATGGCAATCGAAAATTGGCCTGGAGATTTGTATTCAATGCATAAAAAAAAAAAAAAAAAAAAAAAAAAAAAAAAAAAAAAAAAAAAAAAAAAAAAAAAAAAAAAAAAAAAAAAAAAAAAAAAAAAAAAAAAAAAAAAAAAAAAAAAAAAAAAAAAAAAAAAAAAAAAAAAAAAAAAAAAAAAAAAAAAAAAAAAAAAAAAAAAAAAAAAAAAAAAAAAAAAAAAAAAAAAAAAAAAAAAAAAAAAAAAAAAAAAAAAAAAAAAAAAAAAAAAAAAAAAAAAAAAAAAAAAAAAAAAAAAAAAAAAAAAAAAAAAAAAAAAAAAAAAAAAAAAAAAAAAAAAAAAAAAAAAAAAAAAAAAAAAAAAAAAAAAAAAAAAAAAAAAAAAAAAAAAAAAAAAAAAAAAAAAAAAAAAAAAAAAAAAAAAAAAAAAAAAAAAAAAAAAAAAAAAAAAAAAAAAAAAAAAAAAAAAAAAAAAAAAAAAAAAAAAAAAAAAAAAAAAAAAAAAAAAAAAAAAAAAAAAAAAAAAAAAAAAAAAAAAAAAAAAAAAAAAAAAAAAAAAAAAAAAAAAAAAAAAAAAAAAAAAAAAAAAAAAAAAAAAAAAAAAAAAAAAAAAAAAAAAAAAAAAAAAAAAAAAAAAAAAAAAAAAAAAAAAAAAAAAAAAAAAAAAAAAAAAAAAAAAAAAAAAAAAAAAAAAAAAAAAAAAAAAAAAAAAAAAAAAAAAAAAAAAAAAAAAAAAAAAAAAAAAAAAAAAAAAAAAAAAAAAAAAAAAAAAAAAAAAAAAAAAAAAAAAAAAAAAAAAAAAAAAAAAAAAAAAAAAAAAAAAAAAAAAAAAAAAAAAAAAAAAAAAAAAAAAAAAAAAAAAAAAAAAAAAAAAAAAAAAAAAAAAAAAAAAAAAAAAAAAAAAAAAAAAAAAAAAAAAAAAAAAAAAAAAAAAAAAAAAAAAAAAAAAAAAAAAAAAAAAAAAAAAAAAAAAAAAAAAAAAAAAAAAAAAAAAAAAAAAAAAAAAAAAAAAAAAAAAAAAAAAAAAAAAAAAAAAAAAAAAAAAAAAAAAAAAAAAAAAAAAAAAAAAAAAAAAAAAAAAAAAAAAAAAAAAAAAAAAAAAAAAAAAAAAAAAAAAAAAAAAAAAAAAAAAAAAAAAAAAAAAAAAAAAAAAAAAAAAAAAAAAAAAAAAAAAAAAAAAAAAAAAAAAAAAAAAAAAAAAAAAAAAAAAAAAAAAAAAAAAAAAAAAAAAAAAAAAAAAAAAAAAAAAAAAAAAAAAAAAAAAAAAAAAAAAAAAAAAAAAAAAAAAAAAAAAAAAAAAAAAAAAAAAAAAAAAAAAAAAAAAAAAAAAAAAAAAAAAAAAAAAAAAAAAAAAAAAAAAAAAAAAAAAAAAAAAAAAAAAAAAAAAAAAAAAAAAAAAAAAAAAAAAAAAAAAAAAAAAAAAAAAAAAAAAAAAAAAAAAAAAAAAAAAAAAAAAAAAAAAAAAAAAAAAAAAAAAAAAAAAAAAAAAAAAAAAAAAAAAAAAAAAAAAAAAAAAAAAAAAAAAAAAAAAAAAAAAAAAAAAAAAAAAAAAAAAAAAAAAAAAAAAAAAAAAAAAAAAAAAAAAAAAAAAAAAAAAAAAAAAAAAAAAAAAAAAAAAAAAAAAAAAAAAAAAAAAAAAAAAAAAAAAAAAAAAAAAAAAAAAAAAAAAAAAAAAAAAAAAAAAAAAAAAAAAAAAAAAAAAAAAAAAAAAAAAAAAAAAAAAAAAAAAAAAAAAAAAAAAAAAAAAAAAAAAAAAAAAAAAAAAAAAAAAAAAAAAAAAAAAAAAAAAAAAAAAAAAAAAAAAAAAAAAAAAAAAAAAAAAAAAAAAAAAAAAAAAAAAAAAAAAAAAAAAAAAAAAAAAAAAAAAAAAAAAAAAAAAAAAAAAAAAAAAAAAAAAAAAAAAAAAAAAAAAAAAAAAAAAAAAAACCAAAGTGCAATTAGTCCGCACGGTCGGTCCTTCGGTCCATGGTCAGCTTCGGGATAAAAATGAATAAGTGAAAAAATATTACTTTTTGATGAAAAGTTTTTTTTTTTTTTTTTTTTTTTTTTTTTTTTTTTTTTTTTTTTTTTTTTTTTTTTTTTTTTTTTTTTTTTTTTTTTTTTTTTTTTTTTTTTTTTTTTTTTTTTTTTTTTTTTTTTTTTTTTTTTTTTTTTTTTTTTTTTTTTTTTTTTTTTTTTTTTTTTTTTTTTTTTTTTTTTTTTTTTTTTTTTTTTTTTTTTTTTTTTTTTTTTTTTTTTTTTTTTTTTTTTTTTTTTTTTTTTTTTTTTTTTTTTTTTTTTTTTTTTTTTTTTTTTTTTTTTTTTTTTTTTTTTTTTTTTTTTTTTTTTTTTTTTTTTTTTTTTTTTTTTTTTTTTTTTTTTTTTTTTTTTTTTTTTTTTTTTTTTTTTTTTTTTTTTTTTTTTTTTTTTTTTTTTTTTTTTTTTTTTTTTTTTTTTTTTTTTTTTTTTTTTTTTTTTTTTTTTTTTTTTTTTTTTTTTTTTTTTTTTTTTTTTTTTTTTTTTTTTTTTTTTTTTTTTTTTTTTTTTTTTTTTTTTTTTTTTTTTTTTTTTTTTTTTTTTTTTTTTTTTTTTTTTTTTTTTTTTTTTTTTTTTTTTTTTTTTTTTTTTTTTTTTTTTTTTTTTTTTTTTTTTTTTTTTTTTTTTTTTTTTTTTTTTTTTTTTTTTTTTTTTTTTTTTTTTTTTTTTTTTTTTTTTTTTTTTTTTTTTTTTTTTTTTTTTTTTTTTTTTTTTTTTTTTTTTTTTTTTTTTTTTTTTTTTTTTTTTTTTTTTTTTTTTTTTTCCGAAATGCCCCTTACTGGACCGAATCGGACCAGACCGGTTCAGCTAATTCCACTCTTATTTATTTATTTTTTTTTAAATCCTATTTCTCAGAAAAGAGAAGACAAATGAATTGTATTAAAAAAAAATAAAAAACCAAAGTGCAATTAGTCCGCACGGTCGGTCCTTCGGTCCATGGTCAGCTTCGGGATAAAAATGAATAAGTGAAAAAATATTACTTTTTGATGAAAAGATGACTGGTATGGTTCATATTGCCCATTATCAATACATTAAGGTTATTCTTGCCTATTATTCAAGTTTACGGTGTAAATGTTCATTTCACCTAGTTGTAGGGGTCAAATTGCATTTTATCCAAGTTTACGGTGTAAGTTGCTCATTTCACCTAGTTGTAGGGGCCTAATTGCACTTTACCCTTATTTATATATAATTATTATATCTAGCACATGGGCTAAGCCGGTCAACTATGGGCTAATTTCATTTTTTTTCTACATTAAATTGTTCAATAATTCAAAATTTGTTATTAAAATAACTACTTTGGTAACAATAATAGCAAAATTTAAGATTTATATATTTATCTATTTTCAATTATTAGTGGACATTTTGTCAAATTTTAAGATTATGAGATGTTACACCTCCTTGTGGCTGATTTGAACATCCCTAATCTACATGAGCATTATCAACTAATCATTTATGTATTACGCTGAAATTATTCTACATTGAAATTAAAATATTATTTTTCTAATTCAGAGATTACAAACTAGTGCTGAGTTAAACTAAAAAAATTTTCTCACCGAGACTAACGATTAAAAGCATCGAGTCTAACGAACTCTACAAATAACAGATCAACATGACCCTCGCAGAGTTAAAGTGAAACGATCCGAGCCTAGCGAACTAGCTAAATGACTAACGATCTTACAGGACCAAGTCCTCATCCCCACTTAGCCATACATTTCATTGACAGGTTTTTACTTACTAACTTCAACGTGTGCAGAAAACATTTTCATGACTTTCAGAGAAAACGTGTATGCATGAACATTCATAGACAGGCAACAGAATAATAAGCAGGATATAAACGGAACACACTTAACCTAAAACATAACCTATGGTTTAACTACCCAACAGAAATCCCGACAACATAAAACTTAGTACCTCCGTATTTAGGGCCTTAAGGGCCAAACCTATACGTATGAACTTACCTGTTATCCGCGATGTAGTTAGTTGAGTCGCCTAGTCGCGTTAGGGTAGCACCTGCGGGTAACTCCATGGGAGTTGTCACGTCGCGTTAAGGTGGTACCTGCGAGGGACTATAGTTGAGTCGCCTAGTCGCGTTAGGGTAGCACCTGCGGGTAACTCCATGGGAGTTGTCACGTCGCGTTAAGGTGGTACCTGCGAGGGACTATAGTTGAGTCGCCTAGTCGCGTTAGGGTAGCACCTGCGGGTAACTCCATGGGAGTTGTCACGTCGCGTTAAGGTGGTACCTGCGAGGGACTATAGTTGAGTCGCCTAGTCGCGTTAGGGTAGCACCTGCGGGTAACTCCATGGGAGTTGTCACGTCGCGTTAAGGTGGTACCTGCGAGGGACTATAGTTGAGTCGCCTAGTCGCGTTAGGGTAGCACCTGCGGGTAACTCCATGGGAGTTGTCACGTCGCGTTAAGGTGGTACCTGCGAGGGACTATAGTTGAGTCGCCTAGTCGCGTTAGGGTAGCACCTGCGGGTAACTCCATGGGAGTTGTCACGTCGCGTTAAGGTGGTACCTGCGAGGGACTATAGTTGAGTCGCCTAGTCGCGTTAGGGTAGCACCTGCGGGTAACTCCATGGGAGTTGTCACGTCGCGTTAAGGTGGTACCTGCGAGGGACTATAGTTGAGTCGCCTAGTCGCGTTAGGGTAGCACCTGCGGGTAACTCCATGGGAGTTGTCACGTCGCGTTAGGGTAGCACCTGCGGGTAACTCCATGGGAGTTGTCACGTCGCGTTAAGGTGGTACCTGCGAGGGACTATAGTTGAGTCGCCTAGTCGCGTTAGGGTAGCACCTGCGGGTAACTCCATGGGAGTTGTCACGTCGCGTTAAGGTGGTACCTGCGAGGGACTATAGTTGAGTCGCCTAGTCGCGTTAGGGTAGCACCTGCGGGTAACTCCATGGGAGTTGTCACGTCGCGTTAAGGTGGTACCTGCGAGGGACTATAGTTGAGTCGCCTAGTCGCGTTAGGGTAGCACCTGCGGGTAACTCCATGGGAGTTGTCACGTCGCGTTAGGGTAGCACCTGCGGGTAACTCCATGGGAGTTGTCACGTCGCGTTAAGGTGGTACCTGCGAGGGACTATAGTTGAGTCGCCTAGTCGCGTTAGGGTAGCACCTGCGGGTAACTCCATGGGAGTTGTCACGTCGCGTTAAGGTGGTACCTGCGAGGGACTATAGTTGAGTCGCCTAGTCGCGTTAGGGTAGCACCTGCGGGTAACTCCATGGGAGTTGTCACGTCGCGTTAAGGTGGTACCTGCGAGGGACTATAGTTGAGTCGCCTAGTCGCGTTAGGGTAGCACCTGCGGGTAACTCCATGGGAGTTGTCACGTCGCGTTAAGGTGGTACCTGCGAGGGACTATAGTTGAGTCGCCTAGTCGCGTTAGGGTAGCACCTGCGGGTAACTCCATGGGAGTTGTCACGTCGCGTTAAGGTGGTACCTGCGAGGGACTATAGTTGAGTCGCCTAGTCGCGTTAGGGTAGCACCTGCGGGTAACTCCATGGGAGTTGTCACGTCGCGTTAAGGTGGTACCTGCGAGGGACTATAGTTGAGTCGCCTAGTCGCGTTAGGGTAGCACCTGCGGGTAACTCCATGGGAGTTGTCACGTCGCGTTAAGGTGGTACCTGCGAGGGACTATAGTTGAGTCGCCTAGTCGCGTTAGGGTAGCACCTGCGGGTAACTCCATGGGAGTTGTCACGTCGCGTTAAGGTGGTACCTGCGAGGGACTATAGTTGAGTCGCCTAGTCGCGTTAGGGTAGCACCTGCGGGTAACTCCATGGGAGTTGTCACGTCGCGTTAAGGTGGTACCTGCGAGGGACTATAGTTGAGTCGCCTAGTCGCGTTAGGGTAGCACCTGCGGGTAACTCCATGGGAGTTGTCACGTCGCGTTAAGGTGGTACCTGCGAGGGACTATAGTTGAGTCGCCTAGTCGCGTTAGGGTAGCACCTGCGGGTAACTCCATGGGAGTTGTCACGTCGCGTTAAGGTGGTACCTGCGAGGGACTATAGTTGAGTCGCCTAGTCGCGTTAGGGTAGCACCTGCGGGTAACTCCATGGGAGTTGTCACGTCGCGTTAAGGTGGTACCTGCGAGGGACTATAGTTGAGTCGCCTAGTCGCGTTAGGGTAGCACCTGCGGGTAACTCCATGGGAGTTGTCACGTCGCGTTAAGGTGGTACCTGCGAGGGACTATAGTTGAGTCGCCTAGTCGCGTTAGGGTAGCACCTGCGGGTAACTCCATGGGAGTTGTCACGTCGCGTTAAGGTGGTACCTGCGAGGGACTATAGTTGAGTCGCCTAGTCGCGTTAGGGTAGCACCTGCGGGTAACTCCATGGGAGTTGTCACGTCGCGTTAGGGTAGCACCTGCGGGTAACTCCATGGGAGTTGTCACGTCGCGTTAAGGTGGTACCTGCGAGGGACTATAGTTGAGTCGCCTAGTCGCGTTAGGGTAGCACCTGCGGGTAACTCCATGGGAGTTGTCATGTCGCGTTAAGGTGGTACCTGCGAGGGACTGTAGTTGAGTCGCCTAGTCGCGTTAGGGTAGCACCTGCGGGTAACTGCATGGGAGTTGTCACGTCGCGTTAAGGTGGTACCTGCGAGGGACTATAGTTGAGTCGCCTAGTCGCGTTAGGGTAGCACCTGCGGGTAACTCCATGGGAGTTGTCACGTCGCATTAAGGTGGTACCTGCGAGGGACTGTAGTTGAGTCGCCTAGTCGCGTTAGGGTAGCACCTACGGGTAACTCCATGGGAGTTGTCACGTCGCGTTAGGGTGGTACCTGTGAGGGACTTTAGTAGAGTCGCCCAGTCGCGTTAGAGTGACACCTGCGAGGGACTCCAGTGGAGTTGCCCAATCGCGTTAGGGTGGCACTTGCGAGGGACTCTATGTGAGTTGGACACCTGTGAGGGACTCCATGTGAGTTGCCCAGTCGCGTTGAGGTGCGATGTTAGCATGTGTGATGAGCTTCGGTTCTGTGAATGAACAACGAAAAGCAAACGAAACAAGAGCAACTGAGCGAGTAGAAACTTCATGTGTTAGGGGTTGTGTTGCATTATGTTTGTCGTATGTATTATTCCCTACTTACTAAGCATTAGGCTTATGTTTTGTGTGCCGTGGTGTAGGTGTAGACGGGAGTACAGGTGAGGGCCTAAGGAAAGCTTGGATTGGAGCGCAGTTGGTGATGTACAGGGCATGCCGGTGCAGGCAGTTGTCGGGGTGTCTCGATCATGGTCTTCGAGGAGTTGTGAGTGATGGTTCTTTTGGTATTTTTGATATATCCGGTTGGTGATTGGGAGATTTGATACGTGTTGGCACGTTGTTTTTATAAAGGTTTTCGTAATGAATTTTAAAGATTTCGAGTCGTTGGGTTGTTGAGTAATGGTGGTGGTGTTTTGGGAATTTAAACTATATATTCTCGGGTTTTATATTGCAGGTTTTGGTTTTAAAGGATTTAGGCGTTATGCCGTCCATGTTGAATTTAAAACAAACGACGTCGGGTTTAAGTTCGCTATTTTTATTAATATTCGGTTGAAGTCGGTTTTCTAAAATTTTTACGGGATTTGAAGGTTAGAGTGTCGGAGAGGTATGGTTAAAGTTTCGTGAATTTTGGAGGTGTTCGGGGTGGAGAAATATGAGGAAAAGTGGGGAAAGGTCAAAAGGGGTCAAAATAGAAGGTTTTTAAGTGTTTTGGGTCGAGAAAACCCGAGGAGGCCCGATCGATCGGGCCTCAGACCGCGACCAGTCGCGGTGGGGCGCACAAGCGCGCCCCAGCGCGCAGGCACGCGCGGCGCGTGCAGCAAGTGCGCGCGCACAGCATGCGCGCCGCCTGGGCGCGCGGCGCCTAGCGCGCGCCCAGCGCCTCTTTGAGCCCATTTTCGATTTTGTTTTTCAAATTTTCCCTATTTCTACAATGTTTTGACCCGACATTTTTCGACGTATTTTAAACGTGTTTTGGGCCTGTTTTCCAATGAATTTCGAGGGTTCGAAAAACCCGAAAAAGAGTTGTAAAAATTTACTAAAATTATTTTAAATGATATTTTAAACGCGGGATCGGTTCGCAATCGTAGCGCACCGAGCCGAGGCGGGTTCAGGGCGTTACAGGACAAATCCCAGAAGTTGTCCAAATCGATTTGGATCGATGCAATCCGATCTGGTTCGACCTAAGAGCACACGTAACGAAATTCTGCCCAAATTATTTTGAAAAATTTGGATTTATTTAAGTGTGAATTTAATACCAAATATTTTTAGGTAAGATATTATTAGAATATTGAAAAATCCCGATAAACCCTAATCGCTACGAATCCAAGTGGAAATACCACGTTTTGGCTATGGCCTTACATCACAAGATCTATATTATTTTCTGATATTTATTTTGTTACGTGTTTTCTATATTTGAGAACGCACGTTTAAGTATTGACATAAAATAGTATAAAGCTAAAATTGGTAAGACGTTTTGTATGTGTATAAATATGATGGAATTGACGAAAAATATGTGATAACAAAAGCCTGAACGACAATGAGATGATGAGCTTGAATGAAAATGAGATAGTTACGCATGAACGACAATAAGATTGCTATAATTGAACGAAACTAAGATGATAAAGCCTGAACGACAATGAGATAGAATGTTGAAAAATGAGTTCCAACCTTTATGTAACTGTTAATACAAGATTCGATTAATGTCAATTTTGCACTTGTATGCATTTTTCGCTTGTTAAGTTATTCTCATATTTTATGATGTAAGTGAGTTTTTATCTGAGTAAGAAATGACTGTGATCGAGAACCCTCCAAAGGCAAGCGAGCATACAGAAGAAAATATTTTTGGAAGGGATTTGAACTAGTATGGTTCAGTTTTTTTGAAAATATTTCACATTTTATTTTCGGTTAAAACTTTGAATAAATTACGTGGAATTTTATTGTTAAATAAAGTTGTATGAATGATTTAAATTCTGCATTTATTTCAAGTTTCTGATAAAGTTATTTTGATAAAGTTTTCGCTTTTTCAATTATTATTTAAAGAAGTTTTCAATATTCTGAAATTAGAGTTTTTAACGCTCGATTTAAAAACTTAATTTGATAAATTAATTTGAGGAAAATTTTAGGATTTCAAATTGAGAATTTAAAAAAAATTGGGGCGTTACAACGTAGAAAGCTAAAAGTATTGCAATCTACCTTCATTTGTCGCACTCAGCCTTACAAGAAGAGGTCTTAATAGTTAATTTAAACTATATCTTGTTAGTGATGCATAATCAAGAGAATATTGACTTTTAAAAGTAAAAAAGAGATTCTACTATCTTAATACTTGAATTGAATTGCAAAATTTGAAAAGTATGGTTCATGGACTCTTTAGGCATGCTAGGAATGACAATTATAGTCATCTGAAGTATAATCTTGTGATGTTGTCTGAGCATAGCCTATTTAGTTTGATTGCGACTTTTACTTGCCTTGGAGTTATATTTATAACTATATATTGTGTGTTCAAGGGTTCAATATAATGACATTAAATATGTTATTCAAGATATTTTTTTCCTGGATGTGAAATCTTTTTGGAGTGGTTTAATTAGTAGTTGATAACTATTATTGATTAGGTGTGTGATTATTGAGGATGGAAAAGTCATAGCCTCGGGAAGAAACCGAACAACTGAGACCCGTAATGTAGTCCTTAACTTTTTCCCTTTTTATTATTAAGGATGTGATCCACAACCAACCGAGTCAGTTACATTACCAAACTCTTTGATCTTATCCAAATTTGTGCTCCACATCCTTCCAGGCCACTAGACACGCAGAAATTGAAGCCATTGACGCTATTCTTGAAGACTGTCAGAAAAATGGATTTTCGAACTTCAAAACTGCTGAAAAAATCTCAAACTGCAAATTGTACGTTACCTGTGAACCATGCATCATGTGTGCTGCTGCATTATCTATGTGATGACCCGGATGTGTAAGTATGTGTACGATGGCTGCATGAACCGTGATGTGCCTACGATCTTGAATTGTCAAGCACAGACCAAGGTATGCATTTTGACTATTTTATTTACTAATTGGTTTGTGAATTTTGTACGAAAAAGGTTTACTTAAAGCTTGGAATTTTAAAGAGGGAATTTGTCTTCCCTTCATCAATTGTGTAACCAAGCTAATCGCATAATTTTAGTTTAATTTTAATTTGGTAAACAATGACCTTTTATGTAAGTTGGACAAACATTTAGTCCTTATATTTAGTCATGCATAATTAGGCATTTAGGGATAGATTGTGTGGTTAGGATTAGTGGTGGCTTTAAGGTTGGGTTGCAATATTGGGTATAACCTTCAAGCCCACAACTTATGGCATAAATTCCAGCCCATTAGCCTTAGCCCACGCACACTTAAACACTAAAGCAGCCTGCACTTCAGCTTCACGAAGCAGCCTAGCGAGCACTCAGCAACCGAGAAGTGATCTTCAGTCGATCGCACAGCGAGCGACCACGAGCTTCAGAAATCGACGGTGATCACTCCGCGAGTGCACAGATTGCTCATCTGGACGAGCTGACCAGTCGAAGCCCTTCCTTGCTCCAAGCAAGCAGCCTCGTCAGCTTTGAGTTCCATTTCGCGAATGCCTGGTAGAAGCCTTCCAACGGCTATTTCTTCTCTCGGCATTTTCAACCCTAGCCACCTTAGGTATTTAAGCATCGCTTTTAGTGTTTGTACGCAATTTTTTTTGATCAATACAAACCTATTTTGCTCTCTCTGAAAATCCAGAAGGTTTTCTGGTTGCCGTCAAGGTAAGCCACGGCTCTGCCTGTGAGGAGTGTGCCCTCCATGGATCATCAGTCTTACGGTGGCTGTGATCTCTTACTTTCCCTCCCTCTCTGTTATCAGAGTTTAAAAGGCTGAGGATGGCAACCGGGCCCAGCAGTTGTTGCCTTTCCACGGGAAGGCATGCACCGAGAAGCATAACATAAGCTAGCTTCTCGGTCAGCCAAGGGTTTTCTCCACATTCCATTTCTCCTCCGCTGCATTTGTCATTGCCTCTTTAACTTGTTCTGTTGTTCTTCCCCCATTTTTCTGTCAAGTGGTATCAGAGCCGAAGTGCTCCTTGTTTTCATTTCTGTTATTTGTGTTTACTCTGTCGTTTGTCATTATTTTCATTTTGTTTTCTGTTTTCAAGTCTGTGTGTTTATGTTCTGTTTTGCTAACAACAATGACCCATGTTGCATGAGTTTCCATTCTGCCTATATATCCAGCAGGCATGTTTGTCTTTGTTAGTAAAATAATAATCTGTTTCCTGTGTTAATTTTCTGTTTTGTACTTTGTGTCTTCTTCTCTGTTTAGGATAGTTAAATAGCTTTGCATTTTTTTTTTGGGTCAGCATGTTTTCATTTTGTTCTCTGTTGAGTCTGCTACTGTTACATGTTTAGGAGTTGAATTTGCTTAAATTTCTATTTCAGTTTGCTGTAGTTTTCTGCAGCAGATTATTACTTCTTTCTGTGTGTCTTTGCAGCTTGTTCTGCCCGTTTGAGAGTCAATAATCACCATGGATTATGCTGAGTTTCATTTGCCAAAATTTGACAGCATGACTATTTACATTTCCAACCCATTTTGCTGTTGAATTGCTCTATCTTTTCTGGATTTCTTGCTGGGTTTGTCTGCTGTGTTTGCATACCCATGAAAATTTATCAGTTGAAAATCTATCACGAGCTGTTATCTAAACTGTTAATGTGAGTTATTCTGCTATTCATCTTGAATGCTGTGTAAAAGATAGCTGCTAAACTCATTTTCCAGCAACTCATTTCTGTCAATTCTTGAAGTTTTTAAGGATTAAATACAATTGTTTATTCATATATTTTGGTTGCTAAACTTACTTTGTAATCGATTTAAAGTGTTTAACCGAAAAGAATCACTTTACCAAACTGTTTTTGCTTTGTGTTATCCTTTTTACAGCAAGTCTCTCATAAAGTTTTTCTAAAACCGTGAAGCTTCTTGTTAATCTTACCTTACAGCAAGAATCTGTGACATTTTCTAACATTTAAGGTGTAGCTGATAAAACTATTTTTATTGTGGTGTTATTTACTTTATGTTTAGTCTTCACTGATAAAAGATTGTGATCTGCTGTATTACTATTGCTGTTAGGTTCTTAATTTACTGCTGTTCTGCGTTATCATTGCTACTAATCTATTTCCAGCATGAAAATATTCACTTGAACATATTTAGCAAGTCTGATTATCAATTGTCTATTGTTACAATCTGACCATGTTTAATGATGAAATCTGAAGTTTTTGCTGCCTTAATACTAATCTTTTGACTGCTGCTATTGTTTATTGTTGATTAATATCCTTGCATCAAGTTATCCTTTCCATGTCTGAAAATTTTGTGGGTAAGCTAACTAGCATCTGATAGTTTGATTACTTGTTGTCATTCTGTTGCTGGACTACTGTGGAATTTACTGCTGCAATTTGCCTTATTTTCGGTTATTGTGCATTGCTTAAAATCTGGTTTCGCTTCTGTATTACGGAACTGATATACTGCTATTATCTGCTTGTTGGCTTATCATTACAGCAAAATACCATCATTTTAACCTAGGCTTGAGTACAAAAGAATAGCATCTTATATAGTGTTATTAGTTGTCGTTTATTCTGCCGAAGTTGGAAAATATTTGGGTTTTATTGCTTGTTATATCAAACTGTTTTGCTGCTGCTGTTTCCCTGTTGTTAATCATCTTCACTGCAATATATTAACTTGACTGGACGTGTGCAATCATCATGCAATCTTTTAATTATCTCGGTTAGTCATTTATAGTATTTTCTGAACAATATAAACTGTTTTGTGTGCTCTGTTTTGACTGCTAAATGTGGTTTGCAGACTCATTCTGTTCGTAACAATTAAATTACAGCACCTTAATAACTGCTTCTTATTCTGCATTCTGTTTTGTTAACTCCAGCCTAGCTATATTGTTGCTGAACTTCCTACTGTATGTTTTAGTGCTGCATTCTGGTTTATTACCCAGCTGGTTGCTTTCATTTTACTAACCTATTTCGGATTAATGATCTTTTGTGGTAGTAATTTGTTTGGATGATAAGCTGAGTTAGTTGCTACAAAGTAATTTTCTTTTTGGCCAAACAAATTCTGTTTCACAAAATAATTGTTTATGAATGTTTAAGTGTGCTGCTTCATTTCCAAAGCAGATTATGTTGAATTGTTGGTGTTTACTGCTTAATTAACCAACCTGCGTTGTTAGATTGTTTGAGTATGTTGCTGCTTGATTTAATTTATGTTCAAAATTGTTTTTCTGGGTCTTTATGTGTTGTTGTTCTGCTTAGTCATCAACTTGTTGCAGCGTCATTTGGAATATTGCCTTGGCTGTTTTAGTGAGGATTAATCTATATCTTCTTGGTGATCATTTTGGTAATTTAAATTGTTCAAATTGCTTGTCTGAAAGTGGAGTCTCCAAGGACAAGAAATTGGTTTAAATCCAAGGAGCATTATTGTTTGCAATTGGTGTTTTATTCTGTTGGTTTTAGGATAAGTCTTTGCTGTTTTCTATGACAATGTATAGGGAAAGTTCTTCTAAGTATTATCCTAACCGTCCCAACTTTGGACCTCAGCCTAGACATGAATATACATCCAAGTGTGAGGAACATTCAAGGGGTGAAATGAGGATGAGGCATAGAGTTGATTACCGACCAAACCGAGAACCAAATTTTGAACCTAAACCGAATCGAAGGACTTCCTATAGCCATTTGGATATTGTGGAACCATATGATGATTTCTTACCAAATTTTAATGGCCGTTCAAAAGATTACAATTATTGGATATCAAGAGTAGAGGAATTGTTTGAGCTTAATGATATTTCGGAGAGAAGCAAAATCAAGCTAACTGCTTCTAGTCTCACCGAGGATGCTAGATTGTGGTGGGAAGAAATTAAGATAAAAGAAAGGACGAAGGGCAAAATTTGCACTTGGAGGTTAATGAAGAGACTATTAGAAAAAGAATTTGCCCCAATCTTACAAGAGCAAGTGTAACACCCGGAATTTCTATTTCATGCGTAGCCTAGTGAGGTTAATGTTAAGTGTTAAGGGGATTGGAATTTAGTCATGCAAAAGAAGAGTGAAGGCAGTGAATTTTGGTAAGACAAAAAGTTGGAAAATTCAAACTATTTAAGTGGTTGAAAAGTCCAATTTATAAACCAATTAAAATGTAGGTTTGAAATGTTGAAAAGTCAAATGGAATGAACCAATTAAATTTTAAAGAAATTGTGTGAATGAAATAATGGTAATTTAATGATGGTTTTGCCGTTGGATTTAAAGAGAGAAAGTGAGGGAGAGAGTTTGACAATTCAAACTTTTATGATTGGTTGAAAAGGTTGTTTGAAAATTTCAACCTTTGAAAAGTCAAATTCTTTCAACCAATCAAAGTTTAGTAAAATGGTGTGAATAAAATGGATAATAAAGTGAATGAAAAGGTGATATTGGTGGTGGTTTGGCGTTGAAAACTCAATAGAAAAGGGGGGGTTAAATGGTAATTGCCCTTGGTTATTAAATGCATGAATTAAAAAGAGAAAAATGGGTTATTTTCATTCATTTTTCTCCTCCTTCATCGCCCTTTCTCCCTTTCCTCCATTGCCGACGCCACTCTTCCTTTCTTCTTCATTTTTTTCAAGGCAATCCAAGGTAAATTCACATGGGTTTTGGTTTATGTGCTATGGGATGAAGTTTGGAAGAGTTTTTAGGGTGTTTTAGGTGGTTTTAGGGATGGTTTGAAAACCCTAAAAGGAGGATTCCGAATTTTGGTTTTCAATTGGGGGTTTTCTTCCTCTTTTGCTTAATTAAGCCTTAGATATGTTAGATTAGGTGGTTAGGGTGAGTAGATTGAAGATTAGTGAAGTGTTACACAAAAACCAGAATTGTGCATCAAAGGGCCGATTCTGTCTTTGTGCATTTTGGGTTGGCTAAGTGATTTATTTGGTTAATTCAAGCATTTCAATGGATAGTAGACGTGTAGAGGTTTCCGAGTTGGGGTGGCACGTCGAATTCCGTTGAAAAACGAGAAAGTTATTGCCGTTTAAAGTTGGACGTCGGTAATTTGCAAAAACCGGGTTTAGGTGCTAGGTGTGAGAGGTGCTTAGTTGTTGATTATTTTAGGTTTAAGAATATTTTTAAAAGTGTATTGATAACTTATTACGTGAAGTTTCATTATTTAGGTCGTCGAGCGTGTGAATTGGACGGAAAAAAGTAAGCAAATGGAAGCCGAGCAGTCAGGTAAGTAGAGGACGTTTGTTTTGCCTTAGGGCCTACACCACGGAACGGTAGGATTTATTGTTTGATAGTTGTGTTGTTTATATTGAGTTGTGTGAGAATGAATTGCTTCTCGTGGTTTATATTGAGTAGTGTGGGAATGAATTGCTTGATTATTGTTGTTTGTTGTTTGTTATGTACTTGCCTTCTTCGTTGGCTAAGCATTGTTGGTTGTTTGTTGTTTGTTGTTTGGTTGCTTTGCTTCACTCTGAGTTATGGTACGGTAGGGCTTTGCTTGTCGTTTGATTGTTATATTTCGGTTTAAGGTTGGTTAAGCTTCGGTTGAATGTTGGTTAAGCATTTGGGTGTGGCATTTCAGTGTTTTCGACTACGAACCCTCTGAGTTGCCTAGTCGCGTTAGGGTAGCACCTGCGAGGGACTATTGTTGAGTCGCCCAGTCGCGTTAGGGTGGTACCTGCGAGGGACTCCAAGGGAGTTGCCTAGTCGCGTTAGGGTAGCACCTGCGAGGGACTATTGTTGAGTCGCCCAGTCGCGTTAGGGTGGTACCTGCGAGGGACTATTGTTGAGTCGCCCAGTCGCGTTAGGGTGGTACCTGCGAGGGACTATTGTTGAGTCGCCCAGTCGCGTTAGGGTGGTACTTGCGAGGGACTATTGTTGAGTCGCCCAGTCGCGTTAGGGTAGCACCTGCGAGGGACTATTGTTGAGTCGCCCAGTCGCGTTAGGGTGGTACTTGCGAGGGACTATTGTTGAGTCGCCCAGTCGCGTTAGGGTGGTACTTGCGAGGGACTATTGTTGAGTCGCCCAGTCGCGTTAGGGTGGTACTTGCGAGGGACTATTGTTGAGTCGCCCAGTCGCGTTAGGGTGGTACCTGCGAGGGACTCCAAGGGGAGTTGCCTAGTCGCGTTAGGGTGGTACTTGCGAGGGACTATTGTTGAGTCGCCCAGTCGCGTTAGGGTGGTACTTGCGAGGGACTATTGTTGAGTCGCCCAGTCGCGTTAGGGTAGCACCTGCGAGGGACTATTGTTGAGTCGCCCAGTCGCGTTAGGGTGGTACTGCGAGGGACTCCAAGGGAGTTGCCTAGTCGCGTTAGGGTGGTACCTGCGAGGGACTCCAAGGGAGTTGCCTAGTCGCGTTAGGGTAGCACCTGCGAGGGACTATTGTTGAGTCGCCCAGTCGCGTTAGGGTAGCACCTGCGAGGGACTCCAAGGGAGTTGCCTAGTCGCGTTAGGGTGGTACTTGCGAGGGACTATTGTTGAGTCGCCCAGTCGCGTTAGGGTAGCACCTGCGAGGGACTCCAAGGGAGTTGCCTAGTCGCGTTAGGGTGGTACCTGCGAGGGACTATTGTTGAGTCGCCCAGTCGCGTTAGGGTAGCACCTGCGAGGGACTCCAGGGGAGTTGCCTAGTCGCGTTAGGGTGGTACTGCGAGGGACTATTGTTGAGTCGCCCAGTCGCGTTAGGGTAGCACCTGCGAGGGACTCCAGGGGAGTTGCCTAGTCGCGTTAGGGTGGTACTTGCGAGGGACTATTGTTGAGTCGCCCAGTCGCGTTAGGGTAGCACCTGCGAGGGACTCCTGGGGAGTTGCCTAGTCGCGTTAGGGTGGTACTTGCGAGGGACTATTGTTGAGTCGCCCAGTCGCGTTAGGGTAGCACCTGCGAGGGACTCCAGGGGAGGTGCTTAGGTGTGATTAGTTTAGGTTTAAGAATATTTTTAAAAGTGTATTGATAACTTATTACGTGAAGTTTCATTATTTAGGTCGTCGAGCGTGTGAATTGGACGGAAAAAAAAAAAAAAAAAAAAAAAAAAAAAAAAAAAAAAAAAAAAAAAAAAAAAAAAAAAAAAAAAAAAAAAAAAAAAAAAAAAAAAAAAAAAAAAAAAAAAAAAAAAAAAAAAAAAAAAAAAAAAAAAAAAAAAAAAAAAAAAAAAAAAAAAAAAAAAAAAAAAAAAAAAAAAAAAAAAAAAAAAAAAAAAAAAAAAAAAAAAAAAAAAAAAAAAAAAAAAAAAAAAAAAAAAAAAAAAAAAAAAAAAAAAAAAAAAAAAAAAAAAAAAAAAAAAAAAAAAAAAAAAAAAAAAAAAAAAAAAAAAAAAAAAAAAAAAAAAAAAAAAAAAAAAAAAAAAAAAAAAAAAAAAAAAAAAAAAAAAAAAAAAAAAAAAAAAAAAAAAAAAAAAAAAAAAAAAAAAAAAAAAAAAAAAAAAAAAAAAAAAAAAAAAAAAAAAAAAAAAAAAAAAAAAAAAAAAAAAAAAAAAAAAAAAAAAAAAAAAAAAAAAAAAAAAAAAAAAAAAAAAAAAAAAAAAAAAAAAAAAAAAAAAAAAAAAAAAAAAAAAAAAAAAAAAAAAAAAAAAAAAAAAAAAAAAAAAAAAAAAAAAAAAAAAAAAAAAAAAAAAAAAAAAAAAAAAAAAAAAAAAAAAAAAAAAAAAAAAAAAAAAAAAAAAAAAAAAAAAAAAAAAAAAAAAAAAAAAAAAAAAAAAAAAAAAAAAAAAAAAAAAAAAAAAAAAAAAAAAAAAAAAAAAAAAAAAAAAAAAAAAAAAAAAAAAAAAAAAAAAAAAAAAAAAAAAAAAAAAAAAAAAAAAAAAAAAAAAAAAAAAAAAAAAAAAAAAAAAAAAAAAAAAAAAAAAAAAAAAAAAAAAAAAAAAAAAAAAAAAAAAAAAAAAAAAAAAAAAAAAAAAAAAAAAAAAAAAAAAAAAAAAAAAAAAAAAAAAAAAAAAAAAAAAAAAAAAAAAAAAAAAAAAAAAAAAAAAAAAAAAAAAAAAAAAAAAAAAAAAAAAAAAAAAAAAAAAAAAAAAAAAAAAAAAAAAAAAAAAAAAAAAAAAAAAAAAAAAAAAAAAAAAAAAAAAAAAAAAAAAAAAAAAAAAAAAAAAAAAAAAAAAAAAAAAAAAAAAAAAAAAAAAAAAAAAAAAAAAAAAAAAAAAAAAAAAAAAAAAAAAAAAAAAAAAAAAAAAAAAAAAAAAAAAAAAAAAAAAAAAAAAAAAAAAAAAAAAAAAAAAAAAAAAAAAAAAAAAAAAAAAAAAAAAAAAAAAAAAAAAAAAAAAAAAAAAAAAAAAAAAAAAAAAAAAAAAAAAAAAAAAAAAAAAAAAAAAAAAAAAAAAAAAAAAAAAAAAAAAAAAAAAAAAAAAAAAAAAAAAAAAAAAAAAAAAAAAAAACACATAAAACAACAGAATGGCATTCGCCACTCTGTTGTCGAGCCCTACGCCGAGCGAGGAGCAGGGGAGAGGAGGGAGAACGCGAGCGACCTCGCTCCGACGACGACCACGGTTCCGGCCACCGTTCAAACGTGCAGGCGCCGGCGAGCTGAAGCCAGAGCACGGTTCGGCTTTCTCCGCGCCAGACCCGACCGGAAACAGGTGCTTTTCTCCCTTGTTTTCGTTCTGCTTGAGGCCGTGAATGGCGAGCCAGCTTGGGCTCCGACCACCGGCCATTTTTGGCTTGTCTCGGCATCAAATGGCTGGGCTTTGACCGGCGTGAATCGTCGGGCAAGGGAGGGCACCGATTGGAGCTAAAAAACAGTGAACTCCAATTTGGGTAAGTTCTTTTTCTAGTGTAGCCTCTGAATTGGTTATTTTAGGTTAATTAGGTGTGCGAGGGACTATTGTTGAGTCGCCCAGTCGCGTTAGGGTAGCACCTGCGAGGGACTCCAGGGGAGTTGCCTAGTCGCGTTAGGGTGGTACCTGCGAGGGACTATTGTTGAGTCGCCCAGTCGCGTTAGGGTAGCACCTGCGAGGGACTCCAGGGGAGTTGCCCAGTCGCGTTAGGGTGGTACTTGCGAGGGACTATTGTTGAGTCGCCCAGTCGCGTTAGGGTGGTACTTGCGAGGGACTATTGTTGAGTCGCCCAGTCGCGTTAGGGTAGCACCTGCGAGGGACTATTGTTGAGTCGCCCAGTCGCGTTAGGGTGGTACCTGCGAGGGACTATTGTTGAGTCGCCCAGTCGCGTTAGGGTGGTACCTGCGAGGGACTATTGTTGAGTCGCCCAGTCGCGTTAGGGTAGCACCTGCGAGGGACTATTGTTGAGTCGCCCAGTCGCGTTAGGGTAGCACCTGCGAGGGACTATTGTTGAGTCGCCCAGTCGCGTTAGGGTAGCACCTGCGAGGGACTCCAGGGGAGTTGCCTAGTCGCGTTAGGGTGGTACTTGCGAGGGACTATTGTTGAGTCGCCCAGTCGCGTTAGGGTGGTACTTGCGAGGGACTATTGTTGAGTCGCCCAGTCGCGTTAGGGTAGCACCTGCGAGGGACTCCAGGGGAGTTGCCTAGTCGCGTTAGGGTAGCACCTGCGAGGGACTATTGTTGAGTCGCCCAGTCGCGTTAGGGTGGTACCTGCGAGGGACTCCAGGGGAGTTGCCTAGTCGCGTTAGGGTAGCACCTGCGAGGGACTCCAGGGGAGTTGCCTAGTCGCGTTAGGGTAGCACCTGCGAGGGACTCCAGGGGAGTTGCCTAGTCGCGTTAGGGTAGCACCTGCGAGGGACTCCAGGGGAGTTGCCTAGTCGCGTTAGGGTAGCACCTGCGAGGGACTATTGTTGAGTCGCCCAGTCGCGTTAGGGTAGCACCTGCGAGGGACTCCAGGGGAGTTGCCTAGTCGCGTTAGGGTGGTACCTGCGAGGGACTATTGTTGAGTCGCCCAGTCGCGTTAGGGTAGCACCTGCGAGGGACTCCAGGGGAGTTGCCTAGTCGCGTTAGGGTAGCACCTGCGAGGGACTATTGTTGAGTCGCCCAGTCGCGTTAGGGTAGCACCTGCGAGGGACTCCAGGGGAGTTGCCTAGTCGCGTTAGGGTAGCACCTGCGAGGGACTCCAGGGGAGTTGCCTAGTCGCGTTAGGGTGGTACCTGCGAGGGACTCCAGGGGAGTTGCCTAGTCGCGTTAGGGTAGCACCTGCGAGGGACTCCAGGGGAGTTGCCTAGTCGCGTTAGGGTAGCACCTGCGAGGGACTATTGTTGAGTCGCCCAGTCGCGTTAGGGTGGTACTTGCGAGGGACTATTGTTGAGTCGCCCAGTCGCGTTAGGGTGGTACTTGCGAGGGACTATTGTTGAGTCGCCCAGTCGCGTTAGGGTGGTACCTGCGAGGGACTCCAGGGGAGTTGCCTAGTCGCGTTAGGGTAGCACCTGCGAGGGACTATTGTTGAGTCGCCCAGTCGCGTTAGGGTAGCACCTGCGAGGGACTCCAGGGGAGTTGCCTAGTCGCGTTAGGGTAGCACCTGCGAGGGACTCCAGGGGAGTTGCCTAGTCGCGTTAGGGTAGCACCTGCGAGGGACTATTGTTGAGTCGCCCAGTCGCGTTAGGGTAGCACCTGCGAGGGACTCCAGGGGAGTTGCCTAGTCGCGTTAGGGTGGTACCTGCGAGGGACTCCAGGGGAGTTGCCTAGTCGCGTTAGGGTGGTACCTGCGAGGGACTATTGTTGAGTCGCCCAGTCGCGTTAGGGTGGTACTTGCGAGGGACTATTGTTGAGTCGCCCAGTCGCGTTAGGGTGGTACTTGCGAGGGACTATTGTTGAGTCGCCCAGTCGCGTTAGGGTGGTACTTGCGAGGGACTATTGTTGAGTCGCCCAGTCGCGTTAGGGTGGTACTTGCGAGGGACTATTGTTGAGTCGCCCAGTCGCGTTAGGGTGGTACCTGCGAGGGACTATTGTTGAGTCGCCCAGTCGCGTTAGGGTAGCACCTGCGAGGGACTATTGTTGAGTCGCCCAGTCGCGTTAGGGTGGTACCTGCGAGGGACTATTGTTGAGTCGCCCAGTCGCGTTAGGGTGGTACTTGCGAGGGACTATTGTTGAGTCGCCCAGTCGCGTTAGGGTGGTACCTGCGAGGGACTATTGTTGAGTCGCCCAGTCGCGTTAGGGTGGTACTTGCGAGGGACTATTGTTGAGTCGCCCAGTCGCGTTAGGGTGGTACTTGCGAGGGACTATTGTTGAGTCGCCCAGTCGCGTTAGGGTAGCACCTGCGAGGGACTCCAGGGGAGTTGCCTAGTCGCGTTAGGGTGGTACCTGCGAGGGACTATTGTTGAGTCGCCCAGTCGCGTTAGGGTGGTACCTGCGAGGGACTATTGTTGAGTCGCCCAGTCGCGTTAGGGTGGTACTTGCGAGGGACTATTGTTGAGTCGCCCAGTCGCGTTAGGGTGGTACCTGCGAGGGACTATTGTTGAGTCGCCCAGTCGCGTTAGGGTGGTACTTGCGAGGGACTATTGTTGAGTCGCCCAGTCGCGTTAGGGTGGTACCTGCGAGGGACTCCAGGGGAGTTGCCTAGTCGCGTTAGGGTGGTACCTGCGAGGGACTATTGTTGAGTCGCCCAGTCGCGTTAGGGTGGTACCTGCGAGGGACTATTGTTGAGTCGCCCAGTCGCGTTAGGGTAGCACCTGCGAGGGACTATTGTTGAGTCGCCCAGTCGCGTTAGGGTGGTACCTGCGAGGGACTCCAGGGGAGTTGCCTAGTCGCGTTAGGGTAGCACCTGCGAGGGACTATTGTTGAGTCGCCCAGTCGCGTTAGGGTGGTACCTGCGAGGGACTCCAGGGGAGTTGCCTAGTCGCGTTAGGGTAGCACCTGCGAGGGACTCCAGGGGAGTTGCCTAGTCGCGTTAGGGTAGCACCTGCGAGGGACTCCAGGGGAGTTGCCTAGTCGCGTTAGGGTAGCACCTGCGAGGGACTATTGTTGAGTCGCCCAGTCGCGTTAGGGTAGCACCTGCGAGGGACTATTGTTGAGTCGCCTTGTCGGGCTGGGTTGCTAGTAGTAGCACCCCGAGGGGACCTCTATGATGGATGATTGGCAAAACATGGAATTCTGAATAGTGGGCCTTGTCGGGCTGGGTTGCTAGTAGTAGCACCCCGAGGGGACCTCTATGATGGATGATTGGCAAAACATGGAATTCTGAATAGTGGGCCTTGTCGGGCTGGGTTGCTAGTAGTAGCACCCCGAGGGGACCTCTATGATGGATGATTGGCAAAACATGGAATTCTGAATAGTGGGCCTTGTCGGGCTGGGTTGCTGGTAGTAGCACCCCGAGGGGACCTCTATGATGGATGATTGGCAAAACATGGAATTCTGAATAGTGGGCCTTGTCGGGCTGGGTTGCTGGTAGTAGCACCCCGAGGGGACCTCTATGATGGATGATTGGCAAAACATGGAATTCTGAATAGTGGGCCTTGTCGGGCTGGGTTGCTGGTAGTAGCACCCCGAGGGGACCTCTATGATGGATGATTGGCAAAACATGGAATTCTGAATAGTGGGCCTTGTCGGGCTGGGTTGCTGGTAGTAGCACCCCGAGGGGACCTCTATGATGGATGATTGGCAAAACATGGAATTCTGAATAGTGGGCCTTGTCGGGCTGGATTGCTGGTAGTAGCACCCCGAGGGGACCTCTATGATGGATGATTGGCAAAACATGGAATTCTGAATAGTGGGCCTTGTCGGGCTGGGTTGCTAGTAGTAGCACCCCGAGGGAACCTCTATGAAGAATTAAAGCAATGAACAGCAAATTAAAGCAACGAATAGCAAATAAGCACAACTGAGTGATAGAAACTGCATGTGTTAGGTTGAGTTGCATTGTGGTGTTGTGTTGTTTGGTTGTTTTGTTCAGTGTTGTGTGTGTAGCTTGTATTCTATCTAGTCGTATTTGTTAATCCCTACTTGCTAAGCGTAAGCTTACGTGTGCGAGTGTGTTCTGTGGTGTAGGTAACGACGCGGTTACAGGTGAGCTAAGCGAGTGAGCCAGGACGTGGCAGCAGTTGGTGGTGCATGGGGCGTGCCGGTGCAGGCATCTGTCGGGGCGTCTCGACCATGGTCTTCGGAAGATGTGGGATTTTGTAGTTTGGTAGTATTTTAAATGTCTGTTGGTGGAAATGATGTGCATGTGTATAACTCTGTTTGGTTAAGGTTTGTAACAGTTATGGTATAGCTAGGTGTATGGTTGTTGTATATAGTTAAGTTAAGGGTGACGTGTCGCCCTATACTGTGGATTTTCTTCACTTAGGGATACGGGTATTGTAGAGATTTCGTATGTTGGATGTAAGGGTATTCTGGACTGGTTGGGAATTGAATTGTGTGCAGGTATTTAGCATTTTGGAGGCGCCATTTTCAAGCGTTACTTTGCCGAAATTTTCGGGAAGAACGCCGTGGTGCTTAAAGATTAGGATTAAGGGGCATTAGTGAGTCTAGTCTTATTTTAAATTAGATTTTAACGTGAGATTGGCTAGCAAAGTAGCGCTCCGAGCCAGGGTGGGTTCGGGGGCGTTACAGTGTGTGAGTTGTGGTGATTTGTGCATGTTTATATTTTGTTATCCCTACTTGCTAAGCGTAAGCTTACGTGTGTGTGTGTTCTGTGGTGTAGGTGACGACAGGAGTACAGGTTAGAGCTACGAGAAAAGCTGGGATTGGGACGCAGTCGTTGATGTATGCTGTATGCCGGTGCGGGCAGTTGTCGGGGCGCTTCGACCATGGTCTTCGGGAGTGGGGGCTTTGTATTTTAATAGTATTGTAAATGTCTGTTTGTAGAATTGTTGGAAATGCGTAATGTTTTTGGTTGACAGTTATGAGATAGCTATGTGTCAGGGTGATGTTTTGCTAGTTAGGAATGTTAGTATTTTATAGTTTCCTATTTACTGTTGTTTGGAGGTTTTATATGCTGGATAGTGAGTGATTAGCTGAGTAAGAATATTATGGATTTGGTTGGGAATTGGTTTGTGTGCAGGTACTTAGCATTTTTGGAGGCGCCATTTTCAGGCGTTACTTCGCCGAAATTTTCGGGGAAAACGCCGTGATGCTTAGCGGTTAGGCGTAAGGGTAATTAGCGAGTCTAGGCCTAGTTTAAATTATGTTTCAACGTGGGTTTGGTTAGCAAAGTAGCGCACCGAGCCAGGGTGAGTTCGGGGGCGTTACAGCAAGACCATTGTTACTATCCAAAACCACCTCAAGAATACATGCCAAATAGAAGGGCCAAAACCCAAAGAGTAAGGGAAAGAAATAGGACCAACTATGAGTATCCACCAAGCCTTAAATTGAGCAAAAATGAAATGGATGAGTTGTACGAAGGATTGTTGAATATAAGGAATAAACTTGAAGTGTTGTCCAAAACCATTAAGGCCTCTTTGTAACACCTGGTTCCGCTAAACCAAATTTAACTTATCAATTAATGATGTGCAATTTTTATAAAAGAATTGGGAGAATTATTTATTAGGTTAATGAGTGACTAAGCAAGGGCATTTATGTAAAGTGAGGTTTTAAAATGGATAACGTATTTAAGGGAAGTGTTAATACATTGTAGCCGCCACTATTCCCTATTTTCCTCTCTCGGTTTTCAGCTCGAGCAGTAGAGCTCTCTTGGCGATTCTCTCGCCCGATTCTCCTTCAACCTAGGTAAGTCTTCCATGTTTTTCTTGCATTTTAGCGATTAGATAACTGAGAGAATACAATGTGAGGATTTTAAGGATACTGTGATTGAGGGTAGGTTCGGGTTCTTGGTGATAAATGGGAATGCACGGGTAGCAGAGTTTCAAATCGGTTTCCTCAAACATATTAATGATTTTTTTGTAAGGATTAGTGAGAGTTGGATTAATATGTTGTCATGACCCTAGGTGAGCGAGCTTCTGGAGTAGTTGAAACCGAGCATTTCAAGGAGGGCCAGGTAAGTGAAGTTTGCTTGTGCCTTCGGGCCTACATCACAAAACATTAGGATTATGTTTACTTGAATGCATCTGTATGTTATGCATCATATTTTTAAAAGTATACGAAAATGAATTTGAATGCATATTGGCATGGTAAGGAATGAACATGATGAAAGAGCTATGTGAAACAGATTTACTGTTAAGGGAATTAATCCGCCCCTTAATGAGACAGTGGATATTTAGACTTTGGGAAATTTGATCCACTTCCCATCGAACAGGGGGATCTGAACAGCTATGTGAAACAGATTTACTGTTAAGGGAATTAATCCGCCCCTTAATGAGTCAGTGGATATTTATACTTTGGGAGAGTTGATCCAACTCCCAACTTTACAGGGGGATCTGAACAGAAACGATGAATGAATAACTGAGATGAGAAAGTAGAAATTGCATATTTAGGAATTCAGATATCAGCATTTCATTTCATTACCGCTTTACTTACTTAGCATTAGGCTAATAGATGAGTTTTGTGATGTAGGTGTTGAGGATACTGCAGGTAAGTCCCCTGAGTGCACAGAAGAATAGAGGTGGTTGGAGGAGTACATTCATGTTTCGGCCTGGTAAACTGATGAGGTGGTTTAACTGGTGTCAGTTGGTGTGAAGGTTTAGTTGACAATGTTTCAATTTTAAGTATGTTGAGTTTTCATGACAGTAGTGGTCATTAATGTTTGGAATACGTTTTGAGATTTCCTGATAATGATATTCTGTTGAGTTTTTAAATGTTGGTTCTTACTGGATTTGGGTAATGCAATGATTCGAATTATTTCTGAATGGTTTCAGTGAAGTAGTAAATTCTCTTCTGTACTTAGGGTGGTTTTTGCATAGCATGAAATAGTTGAAATGTCTGTGACAGCCCGAAACCAAACCCGATTGGGGGCTCGAGATCGGAGCCGTCACTCCGGGACAGTTATCAGAAAACGGTGACTATTTTTTTTTAAACAGGACAGTCAGAAGAAACAGTGAACATAATATTTACAAACTTTAAAACTTCGCAGAGAGAGAGTTCTCTGGTGTCGAAATCAAACAGGGGAAAAACAGTTAACAACGAACTACAGGGTAAACAACAGAAGGAGATCAGAATCCTTGGAACAAAATCAAAAAAAAATATATTAATTGTTAGACCACAGAAATGGACGACAGATGAATACAGGAAGCAGAGCACTTTAAGCATTTAAATTTGAAAACATACTTAAAATCGGAGTTCAGATTAAATGACAGAAGAATAACAGAACAAAAGCCAGGAGGTTGGAAGTGAAAAGGAATGAAAACAGTCTTTGGGATATAATAAGACAAAAATGAACAGTGATCGGAAGATGAAGTTGTGAACAGTGACCGGAAGATGAAGTTGTGAACAGTGACCGGAAGATGAAGTTGTGAACAGTGACCGGAAGATGAAGGTGTGAACAGTGACCGGAAGATGAAGTTGTGAACAGTGACCGGAAGATGAAGTTGTGAACAGTGACCGGAAGATGAAGGTGTGAACAGTGACCGGAAGATGAAGTTGTGAACAGTGACCGGAAGATGAAGTTGTGAACAGTGACCGGAAGATGAAAGTTGGACAGTGACCGGAAGATGGAAGTGTGAACAGTGACCGGAATATGTAAATGTGAACAGTGATGGAAGATGCAAAATGTGAACAGTGATCGGAAAGATGCAAAATGTGAAACAGTGATCGGAAGATGCAACTGCTGTGAACAGTGATCGGAAGATGCAAGGTGTGAACAGTGATCGGAAGATGCAAGGTGTGAACAGTGATCGGAAGATGCAAAGTGTGAACAGTGATCGGAAGATGCAAAGTGTGAACAGTGATCGGAAGATGCAAACTGTGAACAGTGATCGGAAGATGCAAACTGTGAACAGTGATCGGAAGATGCAAGGTGTGAACAGTGATCGGAAGATGCAAGGTGTGAACAGTGATCGGAAGATGCAAAGTGTGAACAGTGATCGGAAGATGCAATAAAAACAACAACGGTAGATGTGATTTTAAAGCAACGGAAGATGCAATCGGAAGACATAGTTTTAAAGACAGAATTTGTCAACATTTAACAGAAAGACAAACAAACAGAGAGCATAAAAACATAAACGTTTCAAACCTTCAAAACCGATTCAAAATATGATTTTTCAAACATAACAGTAAACCACGGCAGAAACTTAAGAAAAATCAAATTACATGGATAGCTCTAAAACCAGAAACCATCCATGCACAGGCCAACAGAAAAATATTCCAAACAATTCCAGAATACTTCAGAACATAAATTCAACTGTCAAATACAGAGGTTTTAGACATCAAGACAAATCCCATACATTACCAGAATACCACAGAATTTCAACAGAGTTTTCCTAAAACCAAAACATCAGAATCTAAGTAAAATTCACAGACAATATTTTCTCTTTAAAAAACTTAAACCTGTAGCACCCGGTTCTATCGAACCAGCTCTTTTATTATTAATAAAATACACTTGATTAGTCAATAATTTAAGTAGGGTTATTAAATGACTTGGCAAGGGCATTAGAGTAAATTGCAATTTTCAAAGAGTGGATAACGTATTTAAGGGAAGAGGGTTGGGTTTAATGCACTGTAGCCGCCACCATTTCATACCATTTCCTCTTCGGGTTTTAGCTCAGGCAGACGAGCTCTCTAGGCGATCTTCCTCGCCCGATTCACCTTCGACCTAGGTAAGTTTTCCATTCATCTTCTCGATATTATAGTGAGTAGATAGCGGGGAGAGTGCAATGCGTGTGTAACTTGGTGAATGCTGTGAGTGAGCTGAGTTCGAGTTTAGTGCTGAACCAAGAATGTGCGATGGCCCGAAGTTCTAAGCTAGCTCCTTAGATTTTTTAATGGTGTGGGATGAGATTTAGTGAAGTTCTGATTAGTGTTCTGTTTATGACACTAGGTGAACAGGGCTTTCAAGTAGTTGAAACCGAGCGATTTCCAGGAGACCAGGTAAGTAGAGTTTGTTTGTGCCTTCGGGCCTACATCACAAAACAGTAGGATTTATGTATGTTTGTATGTTTATTTTCAATTGTCATGCATCATATTTTGAAATGTACGAAAATGAATTTACATGATTTTGAATCGGCAAGGAATGAACAGATTGAAACAGTACGTGAAACAGATACACTGTTAAGGGAACTAATCCAACCCTTAATGAGACAGAGGATATTTATACTTTGGGAGAGTTGATCCAACTTCCAATTTCACAGGGGGATCGGAGGATGTGAATCAGAATTTACTGTTAAGGGAATTAATCCGCCCCTTAATGAGTCAGTGGATGAGTATACTTTGGGAGAGTTGATCCAACTCCCAATTTCACAGGGGGATCAGAACAGAAACGTTGAATGAGCAACTGAGTTGAGAAAGTAGAAATTGCATGTTTAGGAAATTCATATTTCAGTATTTCATTTCAGTATTGCTTTACTTACTTAGCATTAGGCTAATAGATGAGTTTTGTGATGTAGGTGAAGAAGCTTTAGCAGGTGTGTTTACTGAGTTCACAGAGGGCTAGTTGGGTTGGAGGAGTGCATCTACACAATGTTCTGGCAGCTGATGGGGCAGTTTAACTGATGTCTGTTAGGATGAAGGTTTAGTGGTAAATGTTTCGAATTAAATAGATTGAATTTTTACAACAGTAGAGACTTCAATGTTTTGAATGCATATTGAGTTTTCTTTTCTGATAGTGGTATTCTGTTGGTTTTAATACCGGATTTTTACTGGAGTTGAGTAACATGAAGATTTAAATTGTTTTTCTGAATGGTTTCAATAGAATAGACAAGTCTTTACTGCAGTTGTATTGTTCTGGTATAGATTGTGAAAAGTTGAAATATTGTTCTGTTTTCTATCAGTTGGAACCGTGAGTTTTGTCTACCGGAAGATGTAGTTTTATTTTCATCGGTAGATGTATCCATATTTCTATCGGAAGATGTCTTCAGTAAAGGCATCGGAAGATGTAGCCTTATTTCTATCGATAGATATAGACTTATTTCTATCGGCAGATGAAGTTGTGTGTGCAGTCGTGTTGACTTTATCGGCAGATGAAGTCATGTTGACTTCATCGGCAGATGAAGTTGTGTGTGCAGTCATGTTGACTTTATCGGCAGATGAAGTCATGTTGACTTCATCGGCAGATGAAGTTGTATGTGCAGTCGTGTTGACTTTATCGGCAGATGAAGTCATGTTGACTTCATCGGCAGATGAAGTTGTGTGTGCAGTCATGTTGACTTTATCGGCAGATGAAGTCATGTTGACTTCATCGGCAGATGAAGTTGTATGTGCAGTCGTGTTGACTTTATCGGCAGATGAAGACATGTTGACTTCATCGACAGATGAAGTTGTGCTGACGTCATCGGTAGGTGCAGCCCGCCGAGAAATGTCTTTCAATTCCAAGTCTTCAGGTCCACGTCATCGGCAGGAGTCTTATATTTGCTGTGTCTGCTTCTTCCGTTGATTTTTCCACCGGCAGATGTGGTTGACTTTAGAGATTTAACAGTGTTTTGTGATTTAAACCTTTATTTCTTTTGGTCGATTATCTCGAACATTTTACCCGATTATCCAAACATTTTATGGTTTTGTTTAACTCTAAGTTATTTAAATTAATTCCGCTGCAAAATTTTAAATTATGAATGAAGTTTTTAGTTCGTGTACGGGTTTTGTGTGACGAACCGAGTTCAGAGAATTCGGGGCGTTACAGTATGGTATCAGAGACATTCAGTTAAACTGTTCAAAAGATTACTCATCAGTGCCAATCGTTGCATGGAAGCACTCCAACAACTGTAAGTGTTTAAGTTAGCTTTAGTTATAAAATGTTTATGAGGGCAGTTAACCTTGTGCAGGGAATTTAGTATAATGGCTAGACGACCAGGAAGACCAAGGATACCAAGAGAAATACCAAGTCCAAGACGTGAAGAGGACTCTAGTGTAATTAGGCAGCTGACCGAATTGATGCATCAGCAGACTGATATAGTGCGTCAACAGTCTGATCAATTAGGAGTGCTGTTGAGTCGGGAAGCACAAGGAAGTGCCAACTCGGGTTCTAGCAATGAGCATTCTGGAGATAGATTCCGGAGACTAAGACCACCCACGTTTGATGGACAGTCATCCGATCCAATTATTGCTGAAGGATGGCTTAGGAAGATTGAAAGTATGTTTAGATGCGCCAACATAGGAGAAGAAGACAAGGTTACGTTGGCAACCTTTCATCTAGCTGGTGAAGCTCAACTCTGGTGGGAAACAATAGAGACCACCACAGATGTTTTGACAATGTCTTGGTCACAATTCAAGGATATTTTCTATGGGAAATATTTTAACAATACCGTCCAAACTGCAAAGAAGTTGGAATTTCTAAACCTGAAACAGATAGGGTCTGTGGCCGAGTATAGTAGACAGTTTGAGTCTTTGTCCAGGTTTGCTGGACATTTTGCTCACAAGGATGAGGATAAGGTGTTCAAATTTGTGCATGGACTTAAGCCGGAAATTTATAGAGGGGTTAAATTTTGTGGTATTAAAGGTTTGACAATCAGTGAGGTTGTGTCCACTGCCCTGGAAGTGGAAGAAGCTGAAAGGAAGTGTGCTGGAACAAAGGAGGTCCCACAAAGGTTTGTCCAGCAACACCAACAGAGAGGGACAAAGAGGCCAAGTGAAGGCCAGAGTAGCCAAGGAGCTGGAGGGAAGGTACAGAATGTCAGGAAATTTCCCCCGTGTCCTAAGTGCTTGAAGAACGACCCCGGGGAGTGCAGGATGGGATTTGGGAAGTGCTTCAACTGTGAGGAGGTTGGCCACACGTACAAAGAATGCCCGAAGCCTAGGATCACCAGATGCTACAATTGTAACAAGGTCGGCCATATTAGTCGAGACTGTCTGGCTCCTAAGAGTGGCCCTGCTATGATTAAACCGAGGGTATTCTCCATGATGGAGTCAGGGGACGAAGACCAGCCCGCTGTGGTGTCAGGTACTATATTGATCAACTCTGTGCCTGCTTTTACTTTGATAGATTCCGGTGCAACGCATTCATTTATAGCATCTACATTTGCTGATAAGTTAGATGTACAGTTTACCCCTTCCATGCATGTGTTTAATGTTACATTACCTTCTGGTGAGCGCATGCACTCCAATCGAGTGATGCCTGATAGTGTGGTATTAGTGGGGAACATGAATTTGCCTGCTGACCTCATTATTATGGATATAATGGGATTTGATGTAATCTTAGGAATGGATTGGCTGTTTAAGCATTATGCTACGATTGATTGTAGGACCGGAATAGTTAGTTTCCAACCCCCTGGTAACCCGAAACATACCTTCCAAGCTTCAATGAAGAGCAAGGAAATGACTGTGATGACTTCAATTAACACTAGACCTTCCCTATGTGGAGAGTATTTGTGCTTCTTAGCTAGCGTTTTAGACACACAGCTTGTAGGAAAGGCAAACCCTCAAAATGTTTTAGTTGTCCAAGACTTTCCTGATGTATTTTTAGATGACCTTCCTGGTTTACCACCAGATAGAGAAATCGAATTTGTTGTAGATGTCTACCCCGGAGCCGAGCCTGTGTCTAAAAACCCGTATAGACTAGCACCATCAGAACTTAAAGAGTTAAAGAAACAGTTGGAGGATTTGTTAGAAAAAGGGTTCATACGCCCTAGTTTTTCACCATGGGGTGCACCTGTCCTTTTTGTTAAAAAGAAAGACGGATCAATGCGTATGTGCATAGACTATAGAGAATTGAATAAGCTAACTATTAAGAACAAGTATCCACTGCCGAGGATTGATGATTTATTTGATCAACTTAAGGGTGCGAGAGTTTTCTCTAAGATTGACCTTAGGTCCGGTTACTATCAGTTGAAGGTTAAATCTGAGGATATCCCAAAGACTGCCTTTCGCACAAGGTATGGACATTATGAGTTTTTGGTTATGTCTTTTGGTTTGACTAATGCACCAGCAGCCTTCATGGATCTTATGAATAGGGTGTTTCACGAGTATTTGGACAAGTTTTTCATTGTATTCATTGATGACATACTAATCTATTCTAGAACTAAGGAAGAGCATGCAAAACATTTGAGTTTAGTGTTGGATGTACTGAGAAGACACCAGCTTTATGCTAAGTTTTCAAAGTGTGAATTTTGGTTGGACAGAGTTCACTTTCTTGGTCATGTGATCTCTGGTGATGGAATATCCGTTGATCCAGCCAAGGTTCAAGCAGTTAAGGAATGGCCCCAACCGAAGAGTGCTACGGATATTAGAAGTTTTCTTGGACTAGCAGGGTATTACAGAAAGTTCATTGAAGGATTTTCGAAGATTGCCACACCCCTTACTAGGTTAACAAGGAAAAACGTGAAATATACATGGACTGACGAATGTGAGCATAGTTTCCAAACCTTGAAACAGGAGCTGACCAATGCTCCAATTTTGACCCTCCCTGTTGAAGGTGGTAAATTTAGTATTTATTGTGATGCTTCTAAGATCGGTCTTGGCTGTGTGTTGATGCAAGATGATAAGGTTATAGCCTATGCTTCTAGACAGTTAAAAACTTATGAGAAGAACTACCCTACACACGACTTGGAATTAGCTGCTGTAGTCTTTGCATTGAAGATTTGGAGGCACTACCTGTATGGACAAACTTGTGAGATATTTTCGGATCATAAAAGTCTGAAGTATATTTTCACGCAAAAAGAACTGAATATGAGGCAGCGTAGGTGGTTAGAGTTTGTCAAAGATTATGATTTTGAGATTAAGTACCACCCTGGTAAGGCAAATGTTGTGGCAGATGCCTTGAGTAGAATCACAACCTCAACCCCAACTATGATTTCCAATATGCCATTAACCTTAGAGTCAGAATTCCAAAAGTTTAATCTAGAAACAGTGACCAGTGTATCAGCTATACTTTCAGCCATAACCTTAAAGCCTACCATTCTTGAGAAAATAAAGGAAGCTCAGACGAATGATGATGAATGTATCAGGTACAAGTCAAACGTGGATTCTACGGACAAGACAGAATTTAGCCATTCTACCGACGGAATCCTTAAGTTTAGAAATAGGTGGTTTGTTCCTGCCAATAATGAGCTTCGTGAAGAAATTCTTCCTGTGGCTCACTCGTCCAAGTTCTCTGTCCACCCTGGGAGTACAAAGATGTACAGAGATCTCAAGCAGTATTACTGGTGGCCAGGTATGAAAAGAAGTGTGGCGAAGTATGTAGAGTCATGTCTGATCTGCCAGCAAGTCAAAGCTGAACACCAGAGACCCTCAGGGACATTGCAACCCTTGCCAGTTCCCGAATGGAAATGGGAACAAATAACGATGGATTTTGTTGTTGGATTACCTAGGACAGCTAAGGGACATGATGCAATTTTGGTGATAGTTGACCGTCTAACCAAGTCAGCTCATTTTCTGCCTATAAAGATAACCTACTCGATGGATCAGCTAGCTGAATTGTACATGCAAGAGATCGTCAGACTACATGGAGTTCCAAGTTCTATAGTTTCAGACCGAGACTCTAGATTTACATCTAAGTTTTGGAGGAGTTTGCATAAGGCTATGGGAACACAACTTAGTTTTAGCACAGCTTTCCACCCTCAAACTGATGGACAATCTGAAAGAACCATTCAAACATTGGAGGATATGCTTCGTGCATGCACATTGGATTTTCAAGGTTCTTGGAACAAGTACCTGTCCTTAGTAGAATTCTCTTACAACAACAGTTTTCAAGCAACCATAGGTATGGCACCATACGAGGCATTGTATGGACGAAAATGCAGATCACCTTTGTACTGGGATGAAGTTGGTGAAGCACAGTTGCTTGGTCCTGACATTGTGCAACAAACTGTGGAGAAGGTTGCCCTCATCCGCCAGCGAATCCTAACAGCTCAAAGCCGACAGAAAAGCTATGCAGATAAAAGACGAAGAGAACTGGAATTTGAGGTAGGTGATGAAGTTTTTCTTAAGGTGTCACCTTTCAAAGGAGTAGTGAGATTTGGAAAGAGAGGAAAGTTGAACCCCAGATTTATTGGACCATTCACTATTCTGAAGAGAGTTGGGGGAGCAGCCTATCAGTTGCAACTACCGGCATCTATGGATGGAATACACAGTGTGTTCCATGTATCTATGTTGAAGAAATGCATTAGGAATCCATATCAAGTCATGGAACAGCAAGACCTTGAGATTTATCCTACCCTCGCCTATGAAGAGAGACCAGTAAAGATATTAGACTATGCAGTGAAGGAATTGCGCAACAAAGAGGTTCCACTAGTGAAAGTCTTGTGGCACAACCAGAACGTAGAGGAGACAACTTGGGAGCGCCAACAAGACATGATGGACCAACATCCAGAGTTATTCAGGTACTGAATTTTGAGGACAAAATTCTTTTAAGGAGGGTAGATTGTAGCACCCGGTTCTATCGAACCAGCTCTTTTATTATTAATAAAATACACTTGATTAGTCAATAATTTAAGTAGGGTTATTAAATGACTTGGCAAGGGCATTAGAGTAAATTGCAATTTTCAAAGAGTGGATAACGTATTTAAGGGAAGAGGGTTGGGTTTAATGCACTGTAGCCAGCCACCATTTCATACCATTTCCTCTTCGGGTTTTAGCTCAGGCAGACGAGCTCTCTAGGCGATCTTCCTCGCCCGATTCACCTTCGACCTAGGTAAGTTTTCCATTCATCTTCTCGATATTATAGTGAGTAGATAGCGGGGAGAGTGCAATGCGTGTGTAACTTGGTGAATGCTGTGAGTGAGCTGAGTTCGAGTTTAGTGCTGAACCAAGAATGTGCGATGGCCCGAAGTTCTAAGCTAGCTCCTTAGATTTTTTAATGGTGTGGGATGAGATTTAGTGAAGTTCTGATTAGTGTTCTGTTTATGACACTAGGTGAACAGGGCTTTCAAGTAGTTGAAACCGAGCGATTTCCAGGAGACCAGGTAAGTAGAGTTTGTTTGTGCCTTCGGGCCTACATCACAAAACAGTAGGATTTATGTATGTTTGTATGTTTATTTTCAATTGTCATGCATCATATTTTGAAATGTACGAAAATGAATTTACATGATTTTGAATCGGCAAGGAATGAACAGATTGAAACAGTACGTGAAACAGATACACTGTTAAGGGAACTAATCCAACCCTTAATGAGACAGAGGATATTTATACTTTGGGAGAGTTGATCCAACTTCCAATTTCACAGGGGGATCGGAGGATGTGAATCAGAATTTACTGTTAAGGGAATTAATCCGCCCCTTAATGAGTCAGTGGATGAGTATACTTTGGGAGAGTTGATCCAACTCCCAATTTCACAGGGGGATCAGAACAGAAACGTTGAATGAGCAACTGAGTTGAGAAAGTAGAAATTGCATGTTTAGGAAATTCATATTTCAGTATTTCATTTCAGTATTGCTTTACTTACTTAGCATTAGGCTAATAGATGAGTTTTGTGATGTAGGTGAAGAAGCTTTAGCAGGTGTGTTTACTGAGTTCACAGAGGGCTAGTTGGGTTGGAGGAGTGCATCTACACAATGTTCTGGCAGCTGATGGGGCAGTTTAACTGATGTCTGTTAGGATGAAGTTTAGTGGTAAATGTTTCGAATTAAATAGATTGAATTTTTACAACAGTAGAGACTTCAATGTTTTGAATGCATATGAGTTTTCTTTTCTGATAGTGGTATTCTGTTGGTTTTAATACCGGATTTTTACTGGAGTTGAGTACATGAAGATTTAAATTGTTTTTCTGAATGGTTTCAATAGAATAGACAAGTCTTTACTGCAGTTGTATTGTTCTGGTATAGATTGTGAAAAGTTGAAATATTGTTCTGTTTTCTATCAGTTGGAACCGTGAGTTTTTGTCTACGAAGATGTATGTTTATTTTCATCGGTAGATGTATCCATATTTCTATCATAAGATGTCTTCATAAGGCAATCGGAAGTGTTGACTTCATCGGCAGATGAAGTCATGTTGACTTCATCGGCAGATGAAGTCATGTTGACTTCATCGGCAGATGAAGTCATGTTGACTTCATCGGCAGATGAAGTCATGTTGACTTCATCGGCAGATGAAGTCATGTTGACTTCATCGGCAGATGAAGTCATGTTGACTTCATCGGCAGATGAAGTCATGTTGACTTCATCGGCAGATGAAGTCATGTTGACTTCATCGGCAGATGAAGTCATGTTGACTTCATCGGCAGATGAAGTCATGTTGACTTCATCGGCAGATGAAGTCATGTTGACTTCATCGGCAGATGAAGTCATGTTGACTTCATCGGCAGATGAAGTCATGTTGACTTCATCGGCAGATGAAGTCATGTTGACTTCATCGGCAGATGAAGTCATGTTGACTTCATCGGCAGATGAAGTCATGTTGACTTCATCGGCAGATGAAGTCATGTTGACTTCATCGGCAGATGAAGTCATGTTGACTTCATCGGCAGATGAAGTCATGTTGACTTCATCGGCAGATGAAGTCATGTTGACTTCATCGGCAGATGAAGTCATGTTGACTTCATCGGCAGATGAAGTCATGTTGACTTCATCGGCAGATGAAGTCATGTTGACTTCATCGGCAGATGAAGTCATGTTGACTTCATCGGCAGATGAAGTCATGTTGACTTCATCGGCAGATGAAGTTGTATGTGCAGTTGATGTGATGAGGAGACCAATCACTAGGGCCATGGCCCAAGTCTATCTAACAAAGTTGTCAGTTTGAGGGAACCTTAATTTTGAAAAGGAGGTCCTACAAGGGCAAAGAAAAACCCTTCACATGCTTAATTGGGAGGAGGACAAGAAGGACCATCAACGCCGATCCGTTAAGATGGATGAAGAACAATCAAGAAGAAGGAGAACGATAAGTTTAGGCATTATACTTTTGCCTTTAGTTGCTATTAATGGAAGTGATTTTAATCAAATTACTTCATTTAATGTAACTAAACTACTTAAGTCTCAACTTTAGTTTATTTAATTTTAGCAAGAGTCAAGTTTAATTTAGTCTGTAATTTTCGTGATTACGTTGCTATTTGAAAGGTCATTAAGTGAGTCAAAGTTGTATTAAATGTTTAGTGGTGAAATAAATCACTAAACATGTCTTATTGTTTTCATTTATTTCGTTGGTCATTAAGTGAGTCAAAGTTGTATTAAATGTTTAGTGGTGAAATAAATCACTAAACATGTCTTTATTGCTTTCATTTATTTCGTTTTAGGTTCCTTGAACCTCCTTGTTCTTGGTTCGAATTAGAGTCTATATAAGGTCTTAGATTGTATTATTCAGCATTGAATCATTATTATAAATCTCATTTTGTCTTTGACAATTTCTTCGAGTTTCATTACTCATATTCGGCCAAGCTTGTAAGGTGAGTATATCCGAACAAGTGTAACCAAAACTTGCATCTCTATTTTGGGTTTTTGTTGAGAGTTGCATTTTATACCTTTACTTTCCACCTTTTTTCGAAGGTATCCCGTAGTGAAAGAAAGGAGCACATCCCTCATTAGGGGTGGAGGTTCTGTTGCAAAGATTCCTCAAACCAGTGGTATCATCACCACGAAAACCAACTTGAAGCCATTACCATTTCCATCCGATTCTTTTGGAACCATCACATCTTTCCATTGTTTACATCACATCATTTGGTACAAAGCACCAGGGTCAAAACCTAACATATTACATGTGGAGACAAGGATTGGAGACTTACAACCAAGATTCACAAGGTCAAACTTCCAAGCAATCACACCACATCACTTTCAACAAAGGAGCCGGAGTTTCTTTTCCAACAACAAATTCGACTGAGATGAAAGGTATGATTATTCAAATGCATCAAAATGATACTTAATAATTAGAGAATCCCCACAAGCACCACAGGGAGAGGGATAGGTCAAAGGTAACAAGAAGATGAAAAGAGTTTACGAAATGGAAGAGGAATGAGTATCATCCGAGGAGGAGGAAGAAAACCATTATCAAGATGAAATGAGAATATTTAAAGTCTCCATTCCTACTTCAAAGGTGGAAAACTTGTATTCCACAAAGTACTTTACGACATTCATTGATATGGAAGCTCATAGTGGAGGCTTAGCTAATCATTTTGGAGAGAGGAAGACTCTTGAAGCATTTAAAGGAGCATTTCTATGGCCGAAAATGATGAAAGACATACATCGAATTGTGGAGAGGTGCATTGTTTGCAAGAAGGCCAAAAGTCACCTTTTACCCAAGGGTTGTATTACCATTGCCAACTTCCTAGTCATCCATGGACCGAATTAAGTATGGACTTGTATTGGGACTTCCAAGGACAAAAAGGGGAAAGAAGCAATTATGGTAGTAGTTGATCGATTTTCAAAAATGGCTCCTTCATCCATGTACAAAACGACAATGCCTATGCAAATTGACTGAATTATTCTTCAAAGAGATTGTTAGACTTCATGGAGTACCAAAAACCAGAGTCTCAGATCGTGACACAAAATTCTTGAGTTCTTTTGGAACACATTGTGGAGAAGGCTAGGAACAAAGCTTTTATTTTAGCACATCATGTCCATCCACAACCGATGGACAGACCGAGGTGGTTAACCGAACTTTTGGGATCTTTGTTAAGGTGCATCATTGGAGAAAGGTATGGAGATTGGGATATTCAACTTCCCTATGTGGAGTTTTGCTTTATAATAAAAGTATTCATAGTACCACTAATAAAAGTTCCATTGAGGTAGTGTATGGATTCAATCCATTACTCCCATTGGATTTAATTCCTTTACCAAGCAAAGACATGTTAATACCGATGGGAGAATCCAGTCAAAGGAAGTTAAAGCTATACATGAAGAGACTCGAAAGGCCATTGAAAAGAAGAATGCATCGAATGCTAAGCTGCAAAACCGAGGAGAAAGGGGGTTATATTCAAAGAAGGTGATCAAGTATGGTTACATTTTAGGAAGGAGCGGTTTCCTCACTTGGAAATCAAAGTTATCTCCAAGAGCTAGGACCTTTCAAACAGTCTTAGAAGATCAACAATAAATGCATACAAGCTGATCTACTGAAGATTATGGGTAATCCAACACATTTAATGTACAAGACCTTTCATTATATCAAGGTGAAGATGAACTTTCGGATTTGAGGTCAAATCCTCAATTACCCCGGGAGGATTGATGGATGAGGAGGGGGGGACCAATCAACTAGGGCCATGGCCCAAGTTTACTCTAACAAGTTTGTTCATTTGTAGGGAACCTACTTTTGACAAGGAGGTCCACAAGGCGACACAGAAAAACCTTTACTGCTAATTTGGGAGGAGGACAAGAAGGACCATCAAACCGATCTAAGAGGTATGAAGGAACAACAAGAAAGGAGAGAAACTATAAGTTAGCATTTATAATTTGCTTAGTTGAAAAAATGGAAGTGATTTTAATCAAATTACTTATTGAATGTAACTAAACTACTTAAGTCTTGACTTTATCGGCAGATGAAGTCATGTTGACTTCATCGGCAGATGAAGTTGTATGTGCAGTCGTGTTGACTTTATCGGCAGATGAAGTCATGTTGACTTCATCGGCAGATGAAGTCATGTTGACTTCATCGGCAGATGAAGTCATGTTGACTTCATCGGCAGATGAAGTCATGTTGACTTCATCGGCAGATGAAGTCATGTTGACTTCATCGGCAGATGAAGTCATGTTGACTTCATCGGCAGATGAAGTCATGTTGACTTCATCGGCAGATGAAGTTGTATGTGCAGTCGTGTTGACTTTATCGGCAGATGAAGTCATGTTGACTTCATCGGCAGATGAAGTCATGTTGACTTCATCGGCAGATGAAGTCATGTTGACTTCATCGGCAGATGAAGTCATGTTGACTTCATCGGCAGATGAAGTCATGTTGACTTCATCGGCAGATGAAGTCATGTTGACTTCATCGGCAGATGAAGTCATGTTGACTTCATCGGCAGATGAAGTCATGTTGACTTCATCGGCAGATGAAGTCATGTTGACTTCATCGGCAGATGAAGTCATGTTGACTTCATCGGCAGATGAAGTCATGTTGACTTCATCGGCAGATGAAGTCATGTTGACTTCATCGGCAGATGAAGTCATGTTGACTTCATCGGCAGATGAAGTCATGTTGACTTCATCGGCAGATGAAGTCATGTTGACTTCATCGGCAGATGAAGTTGTATGTGCAGTCGTGTTGACTTTATCGGCAGATGAAGTCATGTTGACTTCATCGGCAGATGAAGTCATGTTGACTTCATCGGCAGATGAAGTCATGTTGACTTCATCGGCAGATGAAGTCATGTTGACTTCATCGGCAGATGAAGTCATGTTGACTTCATCGGCAGATGAAGTCATGTTGACTTCATCGGCAGATGAAGTCATGTTGACTTCATCGGCAGATGAAGTCATGTTGACTTCATCGGCAGATGAAGTCATGTTGACTTCATCGGCAGATGAAGTCATGTTGACTTCATCGGCAGATGAAGTTGTATGTGCAGTCGTGTTGACTTTATCGGCAGATGAAGTCATGTTGACTTCATCGGCAGATGAAGTCATGTTGACTTCATCGGCAGATGAAGTCATGTTGACTTCATCGGCAGATGAAGTCATGTTGACTTCATCGGCAGATGAAGTCATGTTGACTTCATCGGCAGATGAAGTCATGTTGACTTCATCGGCAGATGAAGTCATGTTGACTTCATCGGCAGATGAAGTCATGTTGACTTCATCGGCAGATGAAGTCATGTTGACTTCATCGGCAGATGAAGTCATGTTGACTTCATCGGCAGATGAAGTTGTATGTGCAGTCGTGTTGACTTTATCGGCAGATGAAGTCATGTTGACTTCATCGGCAGATGAAGTCATGTTGACTTCATCGGCAGATGAAGTCATGTTGACTTCATCGGCAGATGAAGTCATGTTGACTTCATCGGCAGATGAAGTCATGTTGACTTCATCGGCAGATGAAGTCATGTTGACTTCATCGGCAGATGAAGTCATGTTGACTTCATCGGCAGATGAAGTCATGTTGACTTCATCGGCAGATGAAGTCATGTTGACTTCATCGGCAGATGAAGTCATGTTGACTTCATCGGCAGATGAAGTTGTGTGTGCAGTCATGTGACTTTATCGGCAGATGAAGTCATGTTGACTTCATCGGCAGATGAAGTCATGTTGACTTCATCGGCAGATGAAGTCATGTTGACTTCATCGGCAGATGAAGTCATGTTGACTTCATCGGCAGATGAAGTCATGTTGACTTCATCGGCAGATGAAGTCATGTTGACTTCATCGGCAGATGAAGTCATGTTGACTTCATCGGCAGATGAAGTCATGTTGACTTCATCGGCAGATGAAGTCATGTTGACTTCATCGGCAGATGAAGTCATGTTGACTTCATCGGCAGATGAAGTCATGTTGACTTCATCGGCAGATGAAGTTGTATGTGCAGTCGTGTTGACTTTATCGGCAGATGAAGTCATGTTGACTTCATCGGCAGATGAAGTCATGTTGACTTCATCGGCAGATGAAGTCATGTTGACTTCATCGGCAGATGAAGTCATGTTGACTTCATCGGCAGATGAAGTTGTATGTGCAGTCGTGTTGACTTTATCGGCAGATGAAGTCATGTTGACTTCATCGGCAGATGAAGTCATGTTGACTTCATCGGCAGATGAAGTTGTATGTGAAGTCATGTTGACTTCATCGGCAGATGAAGTCATGTTGACTTCATCGGCAGATGAAGTCATGTTGACTTCATCGGCAGATGAAGTCATGTTGACTTCATCGGCAGATGAAGTCATGTTGACTTCATCGGCAGATGAAGTCATGTTGACTTCATCGGCAGATGAAGTCATGTTGACTTCATCGGCAGATGAAGTCATGTTGACTTCATCGGCAGATGAAGTCATGTTGACTTCATCGGCAGATGAAGTCATGTTGACTTCATCGGCAGATGAAGTCATGTTGACTTCATCGGCAGATGAAGTCATGTTGACTTCATCGGCAGATGAAGTCATGTTGACTTCATCGGCAGATGAAGTCATGTTGACTTCATCGGCAGATGAAGTTGTATGTGCAGTCGTGTTGACTTTATCGGCAGATGAAGTCATGTTGACTTCATCGGCAGATGAAGTCATGTTGACTTCATCGGCAGATGAAGTCATGTTGACTTCATCGGCAGATGAAGTCATGTTGACTTCATCGGCAGATGAAGTCATGTTGACTTCATCGGCAGATGAAGTCATGTTGACTTCATCGGCAGATGAAGTCATGTTGACTTCATCGGCAGATGAAGTCATGTTGACTTCATCGGCAGATGAAGTCATGTTGACTTCATCGGCAGATGAAGTCATGTTGACTTCATCGGCAGATGAAGTCATGTTGACTTCATCGGCAGATGAAGTCATGTTGACTTCATCGGCAGATGAAGTCATGTTGACTTCATCGGCAGATGAAGTCATGTTGACTTCATCGGCAGATGAAGTCATGTTGACTTCATCGATGTTGCTTTTATCGGAGATTGACAGTCATGTGACTTCAGCGGCAGATGAAGTTGTGATGACCTATCGGTAGCTATGTGCAAGCCCGCCGAAGAGAAATGTCTTTCAATTCCAAGTCTTCAGGCATACGTTCATCGGCATGGAAGTCGTTATATGTGCTGTGTCTGCGTCTTTCCGTTGATTTTTCCACCGGCAGATGTGGTTTGACTTTAGATGATTTTAACAGTGTTTTGTGATTTAAACCTTTATTTCTTTTGGTCGATTATCTCGAACATTTTACCCGATTATCCAAACATTTTATGGTTTTGTTTAACTCTAAGTTATTTAAATTAATTCCGCTGCAAAATTTTAAATTATGAATGAAGTTTTTAGTTCGTGTACGGGTTTTGCGTGATGAACCGGGTTCAGAGAATTCGGGGCGTTACAAAACCTCAGAGCAGATATATGTCTGGCTGCAGCAACCACCCCATGAGCTCGATCCACCCTCTACATTAGATCATCACTTTGAGGAACAAGATCCTCAGTTTCGAGTTCAGTACCTACATCAGGGAGTTCACCTATGAGTCTAAAACTCAGTAAGGACATAATCAGAATGTAGTGGTGCATATGCAATGCATGAACTTTCAGAAATTCAGTGACAGAACAGAACATTACATTACAGTGGCAGAAGAATTAAGTGGGGCTTATAGGGGAACTGGTTCAGTAGGTGCACTATCAGGCACGGCAGTTTTTAGATTCCCAGGGAGGGATAAAACCAAAGGGTCCTTGCCAGGGACAATATTTTCAGATTCCCAGGGAGGGATAAAACCAGAGGGCCAGTCCCCGTCCCGCACTTAACCAGTACATTACAGACAGTCAGATTTTATCTTGTTTAGTTTCAAACCGTGTACAGAAATCAGTTTTTGCATGGATTTTCAGTAAAACGTGTATGCATGACATTCTCAGTGCCTGAACCTATAACAGCAGACATCAGAAATAACAGGGCATATTATGAGACAGAAAACGGACAACTCAGAACGTGAACTGAACAGACAACACAGAACACAAACTGAACAGAAGCTATAACATTTCTACCCAAAACTACCCGACAGAACAGGAACCCTAGTACCTCGGTGATGTAGGGCCTTAAGGGCCAACCTACGGTTATGAACTTACCTGTTTGCTGTGGTGTCAGATGCTCAAATGTCCCTGGAATGCTCGGATCTGTAACATGAATGTACAGAATTTAAACGCTACAAATGCTAACTAATATCTCGTAGGAAATGCAGCAAACACACTTAAACACTTTAGAAAACACACCAACGTGTTTTCATCCAAAACAGGGAGTTTTCACCAAAAACCGAAACCCTAAACTTCGGTAAAAACTCACTTTAAACTTATCCAAACTTGTTAGCATTAAAAGACGCTCACCTTTGCTGAAGAAAACGGAGAAATGCTGGAGAAACAAAGTGTGGAAGTTTTGTTTCAATCGCCTGGAAGAGAGAGCCAAGAGAGATGAGAGGAAGCAGAGAAGTGAATGAACATTCACGTAGGAGGATGAACTTAGCTTCCTCAGCAAGTTGCCACTTGGCAATCATCCATTAATTTCTCCCACCAACCTTAATTTCTTCCCAATCTACCCCTCAATGCATTTCTAACTAAATGAATGTTTTGATTACACCCTAGTTTAGTTTTCCACTAAACATTCCAACAATTCCACCAAAACATTCATTTGTATTAATACAATAATAATCCCGTATAAATGATCCGGGAAAACTACTACATGGAAAAATGCCGGGTGTTACAATGTCACTCTGTTCTCTATCGGTAGATGATGTCTATCGGCAGATGTTGAGTTATAGTTGTATTGTCTATCGGAAGATGTCTTCAGAAAAGCCATCGGATGATGTCTCAATAAAGTCATCGGTACATGAAATTTATTCAATCGGATGATGTAGGTTTAATTCTATCGGAAGATGTAGATTTTGCACTATCGGTATGAGTGGGTATTATGCTTTGTCGTTTAGTGATCGATGTATGCAGTTTATTCTATCGGAAGAAGGGAATGAGAGATTTTTGTCGTTTTGCCGTCGGTAGATGCGAGTCGCAAAACTTGTCGTTTTGCGATCGGTTGATGTTGGATAATTGATTTATCCGGCTGACGTCATCGGTAGATGCAGTCCACCGAGAGATGTCTTTTGTTTCCAACTCTTTTGGTTGACGTCATCGGTAGAAGCCTTCTATTTCCTGTTTCTGCTTCTTCCGTTGACTTTATTCATCGGCAGATGCGTTTGACTTCTGCGACTTCTCAAGTATTCCACGGTTTAAACCTTTATTTCCTATTTGCCGATTGTTTCTTAACATTTCAAACAATGTTCATAGTTTTGTTTAACTCTATTGTTGCTCAAATGATTTCCGCTACAAATTTTTAAATGTATTGAGATTTTAGCAAATGTCAAATTTTGACTTTTGAGCAAAGTTTTAAATTTGGGTCCAAAGTTTCTTAGTTATCTTCGGGTTTATGAGTAATAAACCGGGTTCAGAAAACTCGGGGCGTTACACTCTTGTGATCAAAAAGTGTATAATCAGGTGGCAGTTATGGAGAAGAAATTTGTAGAGCCATCACCTCCCCTAGCCCCAACTCAAGCTGAAATTATTGAAGGATCCCATGGCCTAGAAGAAGATGATAATGAGATGCTAGAAGAAGAAATTATCTACCCCATGGAAGGTCCATTACTTGAATTGAATGAAGTCTTGGAAAAGGAGAAAAATTTGGACTATGACTCGGATGAGCAAGAGGGTGATGAACGGTTGGAAATTCTAGAAGGAAATTGTGTAGAATCTCCTACCCTAATCCGTTGCATCGAAAATTTTGGAGTTATGGATCATGTTGAAGAATGCTTGGATTGTGATGTCAATTCCTTAACAACAAGTTTGCAAACAAGAAGGTTAATGGAAGGGACCCTCACTAAGAAAGAAACCCTATGTGCAATGTATGCACCTAATCCTTTTTCCCAAACTTATCAAGAGACCTACCAGATTGAAAGGAGCTACCTAGACCCAATTTTAATCCAAACCGAGAGTGTCTCGTATACCTTGAAAATTATTGGAATTTCCATATTTGCCTCAATGACCAAGGATGGAAAAATTTGTTTGAACACCATGGAACATCCTATTTCCTTCAATATGATTCTAAAGGATGAATTTTCTAGTAAGGCCGTGAACAATAAAACGCCCAGGTATGTACCACCAAACTCTTTAATTTCTTGGATTTTTAGAATTGGTTGGAATGACAATTCTGTTTTGTGGTGTGATAAACTTTCTTTTATGCATCACATTATTGAAAATGTTGATATTTACCCTCTTTTAAAGAAACTGTTTTTGGGTATGAAAAGACCATGTGGTAACGCTTTGGAAAATTATGTTATGCATGATCAATTGAACATGAATCTTTATTACCTATTCTTTTCATGGCATTATTATTTTTGGTTCCTAAAGATTATTCTACTCATGAATGACATGAAACTAGTTTCTAATGTTAGACTTGTATGTTTCAAAATCATTATTTTTGAAAGAAAGAACATTGATAATCAAGTCTTGAATGAAAATTGTTAGATTGACACGTGTATTGAACATTTGAAATTTAGGCTTAAAGGTAGAAGCATGGTAATTGATTTACACTTAGTTGGACTTGAAGAAAATCTTGATAAACTCATTGTTAAGTTGAAAACCTTGCACGAACCTTCACTTTATAAAATAGAAATTGGTAAGAGTTGTAAAACTTGCTATGAGTATGTTTTGGACAATGATTGTTTTATCAATTATTCTTTTTGTTTATCTTCTTATCTTTCTAACCCTTTTGTGAAGAGCACCTGCAATGGAATAGCAACGAAATTAGTAAGTATTTCAACTACCAAGTTTGTATCCTTTGATAGAATGAGTGCTTGGTTATTTAGAGTTGTTGAGATAGAGGATCATCATAATAATAGTCTTGCTTGGAATAATTGGGTATTTATTTTTAACAATTTCATATTTGATTTACCCAAGTTCCGTAAGTTTTACTTACCAAACTATGATTTTTATTTTGTGTCTCGGAATATTTTATCTAATCATTTAATCACTTGGTTACTTAAGATTGGATGGTTAGATGATTATTTTATTCGTGTTATTACTTTGGATGTTTGTGATCAAACTCTTCTTATTCTTGCTAATATTAGATGCAATTTTAAATGTCATTTATCGAAGCATGATTATGAAATTATGAAAAGAACTAGGAAGAGAAATGTTGTTGATACCATTTTGTTATTAATGTGGATTGAATATTATTGGTGGTTAAAGGGCTTACAATTATTTGCATTGATGAATGTTTACTTTTTAACCCTTTTTAAATTCAAAATAGTTAGTCCTAATTTTGAAGAAAGCCTACTTCGGTGCGGACCAACCATTAGATTTGAGGTCAAATCTTCAATCACCCGGAGAGGATGATGTGCCTACGATCTTGAATTGTCAAGCACAGACCAAGGTATGCATTTTGACTATTTTATTACTAATTAGTTTGTGAATTTTGTAGGAAAAATGTTTATTTAAAGTTTGGAATTTTAAAGAGGGAATTTGTCTTCCCTTCATCAATTGTGTAACCAAGCTAATCGCATAATTTTAGTTTAATTTTAATTTGGCAAACAATGACCTTTTATGTAAGTTGGACAAACATTTAGTCCTTATATTTAGTCATGGATAATTAGGCATTTAGGGGTAGATTGTGTGGTTAGGATTAGTGGTGGCTTTAAGGTTGGGTTGCAATATTGGGTATAACCTTCAAGCCCAAAACTTATGGCATAAATTCCAGCCCATTAGCCTTAGCCCACGCACACTTAAACACTAAAGCAGCCTGCACTTCAGCTTCACGAAGCAGCCTAGCGAGCACTCAGCAACCGAGAAGCGATCTTCAGTCGATCGCACAGCGAGCGACCACGAGCTTCAGAAATCGACGGTGATCACTCCGCGAGTGCACAGATTGCCCACCTGGACGAGCTGACCAGTCGAAGCCCTTCCTTGCTCCAAGCAAACAGCCTCGTCAGCTTTGAGTTCCAATTTCGCGAATGCCTGGCAGAAGCCTTCCAACGGCTATTTCTTCTCTCGGCATTTCCAACCCTAGCCACCTTAGGTATTTAAGCATCGCTTTTAGTGTTTGTACGCAATTTTTTTTGATCAATACAAACCTATTTTGCTCTCTCTGAAAATCCAGAAGGTTTTCTGGTTGCCGTCAAGGTAAGCCACGGCTCTGCCGTGAGGAGTGTGCCTCCATTGATCATCAGTCTTACGGTGGCTGTGATCTCTTACTTTCTCTCCCTCTCTGTTATCAGAGTTTAAAAGGCTGAGGATGGCAACCGAGCCCAGCAGTTGTTGCCTTTCCACGGGAAGGCATGCACCGAGAAGCATAACATAAGCTAGCTTCTCGGTCAGCCAAGGGTTTTCTCCACATTCCATTTCTCCTCCGCTGCATTTGTCATTGCCTCTTTAACTTGTTCTGTTTTTCTTCCCCTATTTTTCTGTCAAACAGGAACCCGGATGGCGGTATGTCTGCACGGGCGAACCGGAAGGTGACAGGTCATAAAAAGGGGGTCGTCAAAATCTCACATCGCTTGGAGAAGTGTGTGGAAATGAAACATATGTAAAGAGACCCTCCCAACATAGCAAGACGCGTTTTGGAGCACAATTGACAACGGATCCCATAAGAACTCCGAAGTTAAAAGTGCTTCGGCGAGAGCAATTCCAGGTTGGGTGACCTTATGGGAAGTTCTCGCCAAACAAAGCCGTGAGGGGAGGATATTGGGCTACGGTCCAATCCCCAGAGCGGACAATATCTTACTGAGATAAGGAGTCGTTACAATCTATACTCAGTATGGGTTTTTCATGCTAATATTGTGTATTGTGAAGACATTTTTATTCCAGTGAATTACCATTGTTGATTAGTTTGTCCTTATTATGTTTATACTCAAAAATGGTTTTTGTTTTCAAATTCGTTGTCTTATTTAGGTATAAAGGAGGTATATTATGGTTGTGGAAATGATAAATTTGGAGGTTGTGGCTCTATATTGTCCCTTCATTCAACTAACTCTCTGGCACTTAAAAGGTTTGCTTCTAATTTCAAACCATTCCATCAGATTCAATCCCGATTTGACTTGCTGATTTAGTTAGGCAAATAAGAAAATACTGAGCCATATAAAATTACCATCAAGAAAACATGTGTAAATCTAACTTATTCATTGATTTTTTTTTTGGAAAGAAAATTATTCCACTATATTCATTCAAATTTGATATATGCACGCTAATGTACGAAGAACCTATTCGACGAAATAATCCTCCATTAAATCTCTAGAAACTTAGGATCTGAAAAAAAAAAAAAGATTATATTGTAATCTCTTTTATGTAATTGAAATAATATTATTTTAAAATAGTCTAAACTAACTTTGATTGTGATTTTCACATTTTTAGTTTCATTTGATTTTGAATTCACATAGTATATATTTTTTTCATCTAAAAGAAATTTAGGAACAAATAAAAGGCACCATGAAAGTTTTATCCCATTAATTAAAGGTTTTTAATCATTTTGGTATTACTTTTTAGCAATCACTTTCTTCTATGAACTTAAGTACTTCACAAATAATAATACTTTGTAGTGTTGATATGTGACAGCCCGGAATCGAACCCGATCGGGGTTCGGGATCGGAGCCATCACTCCGGGACAGTTAACAGAAACCGGGGACTATTTTTTTTTTTTAACATTATACTTTTAAACTGGGGGCAGACAGAATTACAGAAAAGAGAAAGACAGAAAACATTACCGACTGAACTTTTAAAACTTTAACAGAGAACAGAATCGAATGACTGTCATCGCAAACCCTAAAAAGAAACGTAACTTTGCAGAGGGGGAGAAACTATAGTGAGTAACAGAAAGCATTTACAGGGAGAGAGAGAGAGTCCTCGGGTGTAGAAATTTAAAACAGGTTTCAATAATGGATAACAAAACAGAAATTAGCATAAGGCTAGCGGAGGAGGAAGCAGGAAACATTGGCGGAAGACTTAGTTTAAAGGAGCAGCAGAAGACTTGAATGACGACAGCCGGAAGATGTAAATGCAAAGACAGAAGCGAAGATGACGTCAGGCGGAAGATTAGAGCTATCGGTGGATTCAGATACGACAAAAGACGAACAGTATTCAGCGGAAGAGGCTGAGTAAAACTGGGCAGACAAGGTGGTGACGTCAGCCGGAAGATGGGTGACGTCAGGTGGAAGACACAGACAGTAACTGAGATCGGATGAGGAGATGACGTCAGCCGGAAGATGGATGACGTCAACCGGAAGATATAAGCATATACTGGCGGAAAAACTGGGATGACGTCAGCCTGAAGACTTATTTACACTGGGCGGATGACTTTGATGACGTCAGCCGGAAGACATATTTACACTGGGTGGATGACTAAGGCATATAACTGGGGCGGATGACAGAATTGACTTTGACTGGGGCAGATCCGAAGATGGATGACGTCAACCGGAAGATATAAGCATTACTGGCGGAAAAACTGGGATGACGTCAGCCTGAAGACTTATTACACTGGGCGGATGACTTTGATGACGTCAGCCGAAGACATATTTACACTGGTGAAGGCAGAAACTGGGGCGGATGACTAAGGCAGAAACTGGGGCGGATGACTAAGGCAGAAACTGGGGCGGATGACTAAGGCAGAAACTGGGGCGGATGACTAAGGCAGAAACTGGGGCGGATGACTAAGGCAGAAACTGGGGCGGATGACTAAGGCAGAAACTGGGGCGGATGACTAAGGCAGAAACTGGGGCGGATGACAGAATTGACTTTGACTGGGGCAGATGACTAAGGCAGAAACTGGGGCGGATGACAGAATTGACTTTGACTGGGGCAGATGACTAAGGCAGAAACTGGGGCGGATGACTAAGGCAGAAACTGGGGCGGATGACTAAGGCAGAAACTGGGGCGGATGACTAAGGCAGAAACTGGGGCGGATGACTAAGGCAGAAACTGGGGCGGATGACTAAGGCATATAACTGGGGCGGATGACAGAATTGACTTTGACTGGGGCAGATGACTAAGGCAGAAACTGGGGCGGATGACTAAGGCAGAAACTGGGGCGGATGACAGAATTTTCAAGGCAGAATTTGACAACTCTTTAATAGAAAGACATACCAACAGAGAGTAGAAAAACAGAAAACCTAAAATCTCAGATTCTCAAACCAATTCAAAACATGGTTCTCGAACACAACAGAAGGCATAACAGAAACTTAGGAAGAATTACACTGCATGGATAGCTCTAAAACCAGAGATCCATCCATGCACAGACTATAAGAAAATATTCCAAACAATTCCAGAATACTTCAGAATGTAATTCAACTGTCAAATACAGAGGTTTTAAATATCGACACAGAACCCATACATTGTTTTAAAATCTCAAAGACAGTACAGGACTTAACATATAAATTACAGGATTTATCAAAAGGGGAGTTTTCTACAGAGTTTTTAACACAAAACCAGAATTTCAGAAAGCTTTACAAAAACCTCTAAACAAATTTCATGTCTGGCTGCAGCAACCAAACCCCCATGAGCTTGATCCACCAGCACCTAATCATCAGACTGAGGCACAAAATCCTCGTTTTCGGGTTCAATACCTACATCAGAGAGTTCACCTATGAGTCTAAAACTCAGCAAGAACATAATACAGATGCAGTGATGCAGAATGCTATGCATGCGATTTTCAGAATACAGTGACAGAATATAACTTTACATTTCAGTGGCAGAGGGGTATAAGTGGGGCTTATAGGGGAACTGGCAAACAGATGGTGCACTATCAGGCATAGCAGATTTTTCAGACTCCAAGGAGGGATAAAACCAGAGGGTCCTTGCTAGGGACAATTTATTTTCAGATTCCCAGGGAGGGATAAAACCAGAGGGCCAGTCCCCGTCCCGCACTTAACCAGTACATTACAGATAGTCAGATTTTATCTTGTTTAGTTTCAAACAGTGTACAGAAAACAGTTTTGCATGAGCTTTCAGAGAAAGTCGTGTATGCATGAACGATGCCTGAACTTAAACTGGCAGACAACAGAAATAACAGAACATACCATGAAGACGAACACAGACAACTCAGAAACATAAACTATAACCTTTCTACCCAAAACAACCCGACAGAACAGAAAACCTAGTACCTCCGAGATGTAGGGCCAGCCTACGGATATGAACTTACCTGATTGCTGCGGTGTCAGATGCTCGAATGTCCCTGGAATGCTCGGATCTGTAGTATGCATGAAGAGGTATTAAACAAGCTGCAAATGCTAACAAATAACTTGGAAGATTATGCAGTAAACTCCATTTCATATTTGTAGATAACAGCAAATGCGTTTCCATACAAAAACCGAGAGTTCTCTCCCAAATATCTTAACCTAAACTTAAGCAAAACACATAGTTTTTGCTTGTCCAATGTGTTAGCATTAGAAGATGTTTACCTTAGCGGAGGAGCAGGAAGGAAATCTGAGAAGATCGAAGCAACTTCGATATTTGTTTTGTCAACTGGAAGAGAGAATCTTGAGAGAAATACAGAGAAGGAAAAATGCATATGAATGTTTACGTAGGAGGAAGGAGAATAGGTAGGTTCCCCAGCAAGTTATTGCCACTTGGCAATCATCCATTGGTTATCTCCCACCAACCTTAATTTCTTCCCAATTTACCCCTCCATCCATTACCAACTAGCTCGTTTGTTTAGTTACCCCTTTTGTTTGGTTTTTATCTCATTATCCCATTCAATATAAACTCATTCGTTTTGGTTTCCAACTAAACATACTTTGTGTTAACATTGAATTAATCCCACTTAATAGTTCGGGAAAACAATTACATAGATAAAAATGTCGGGTGTTACAGGATAATATGCTCAGTCTAATATATTGTTAGTACTTAACTGATGACGAAACCATTGAAATATTGTTCCAGTGATGGTGCTATGCAAGGAAGGGGTTTCAAAAGCACGGGAGGAATTATGGCATCAGAGGCGATTTCTCTCCTTCGAAGTTTTTATGAACAGGGGAATCCCAATGGTACGTACTAGGTAATGCCTTGTAAATGTGAGGGCCCTGTAATTATGTTTAATGAACAGCTAATTCTGGAGACTTGATTTCTAAATTAACAAAAAACGTGACAAATCTTGGATAATTAGTAATTTGAGTGAATATAACTATCTTTTTTTTTTGAGTATTTAAAATTGAAACTTGAGTTAAGCTAAGATTTATATTTATCTTTTATTTGTTTTTTATTTCAACTCTGAAGCCTCACAGACCACTGCTCAACAATCAACAACAAATTGAATGAATGAAAAATGCGTAATTTTGCGGTCGATCATCCTTATGCGTTGCATATCAACTAGTTGCCTTTTTTTTTTTGAAAATTTGCTTGAATTAGCCAGTAATATGAAATGGTAAATTGTTTCATATTCCATTTTGTTCTTCAATCTTAGCATTTAGGATATGGATGTCTAAATTATAGTTGAATTGATATGAATTATAAGCAGCAAGTAATTTGCTATTTTTGTTCTGTACAAAAATGACAATTTCAATTCATTAATTTACCTTTTCTGAAGAGTAATTAACATACTGTTACATTTGAATAATTTATTTATTTTTTTACTAAATAAGAACTCGCTTAATCATTTATAAAATTGAATTAATTTTTATTAGGAAAAAAATAATCTTAGGCATAATTACTCACAATTATATCAAGCATAAAAAAGTGTTGTATATGCTTTGGACATAATTTTCCTTCTTTCCATAAAAATCTAGAGTTTTTTCTTCAATTAAATTGAAATAATATTTGATTGTATGAATCAAAAATAATATCTTTCTCCTCACAATGACTTGAAAATCGAAATTATAAACCTGATTGTGACGATCAAAGAAGCTCATAATGCGCTATAATTGCCAGTTTTATAAAATCCCAAGAGAATACTAGGACCTTGCAATTAATATTACATATCAATAATTGAAGTCTTATAGTAGAAACTAATTCATTTCAAAGAGACATTCTTCAGTTTCAATTGTGACCTTCAAACTAAGTATGAGTTTGAACTTATATTAAGGGTCCATTTTCTTCAAAATAATTGATTTTGGAGTTCGAACCAATGCGTAGCCACACTTATATATCACGAGTTTCTTCACTCATGCTTTATGATGGGATGAAAGAAACAAGCAAACTAAAATCCTTGCGACAAATGAAATTAAACAGACTATACTTTCTAAGTACATCATGCCAAATAATATTATAAAACTTCTCCTAGCAAAGTGGATAAATATATCTACCTTTTTAGTTCCATGGACAAAGCTGAAGTCCTCAAATCTAATTTTTATTTATTTTTCTCTCGAATTAACTTATTACCCTAATGCAATATTTCTTCTAGAAGAAAAACATATAATTCAGATAGAAGTATCATCACTGCATCAGGCAATATTAATAAAATTTAAAAATATGGAAGCCATTAAAATTGAAAAAACAAAATTGCAAAATTTATAGAGAAAAAGAGACTGGACAATCAATAATTGCTCATATCATGAAACATGTGATGTTCTGATAAGTTAATGGTTGTCTTTTTTTTTTTTTTTCTAATTCCACAATCACGTATGATATTTGACGCATTATTGTAGATAAAAGGTTGTACTACAATGTCAGCCTAAGGAAGAACCTGAAAAAAGTTGCGACTCGAAAAGCAGATTGCATGAGGTATTCCACAGCAATTCTGCAAGTTCCACGTTATACGAGAGTCTTGATGAGTTCAAAGTCCTACCATTTCCACCAAAAAAGTACACCCCAGATGTTTCCTGAAAAAAAAAAAAAACATCAGCCAGCCCATTTGTTTTATCTTCATGAATTCTCAAATTTTGCCTCAACAAACTATTTAGACTGCATTATTGAAACACAAGAATGAAAATTTTACATGAAGTAGAAACGTCTCACCACTTTAATAGCACCAAAATGGCCATTAGTTGAAGATAGGATATTGAAACATATTTTCCGACATCATTCCATGAAACAATATATTTTTTATAACAATCAAAATAGTGTTTTCTTTATTGTTATAAGAAACAAAATGTATAAAAGCAAAAGTCAACAAACAGAAGGATAAGATATTCTTATTGAAAATGAAAATAATTCAAGAAAAAATTATCTCCTTTCGAAATTGTTTTCTAGTGTTCGAGTTGAGAAAAACTATATTTCTTCACTTTCCAATTTTTTTTAAGTCATCTTGTAACGCCCCAAACTCGCCCCGGCTCGGTGCGTCACATTTCTAACCAACCCCGCGTTTAAAACGACGTTTAAAATAATTTTCGTAAATTTTTCGACTCGTTTTTTGGGTTTTTCGAAACCTCAATTTTTGTTGGAAAACGTGCCCAAAATACGTTTAAAATACATCGAAAAATGTCGGGTCAAAATATTGTAGAAATCGGGAAAAATTTAAAAAAAACGAATTTTGGCTCAAAAGGGGCGCTGTGCGCCGCGCGCACGCAGGGCGCCGTGCGCGCTGGGCGCCCCGCACGCCCGGGCAGCGTGCCGCGCGCTCGCTGGGCGCGCCCTATGCGTGCCCTGCCGCGATCGATTGCGATTTTGCCCGATCGATCGGGCACGCTCGGGCTGTTTTCACCCAAAAACATCCCGACCACGATCGGTCGCGCCCCGGGCCCGATCGATCGGTCCGGCTCGGGTTTTTCTCAACCAAAAACCCTTAAAAATGCCTGTTTTAACCTTTCCTCACTTTTCTACACTTTTCTTCACTCCGAACACCTCCAAAAATCCCGAAACTTTAACCATACCTCCCCGACTCCCAAATCTTCAACTCCCGTAAAAATTGTAGAAAACCGACTTGAAACGGATATTAATAAAAATAGCTAACTTAAACCCGATATCGTTTGTTTTAAAATAAAAAATGACAGCATAACGCCTAAATTTCTTTAAACCAAAACCTGCAAATAAAACCGGAAAATATATATTTTCAAATTCCCAAATACGACAACCAATATCCACAATACCACCGACTCAAAAACTTAAAAATAACTACGAAAACATTTACAAATACACGTACTAAATCCTCCACGTCATCTAAGTTGTTTGAAACCAAAATTCTTACAAAACCATCGGAAAACTAACTATCACAAAACCTTCACCTCCCACACTTCCCGAGGAAGAAAGTAGCCGAGACGCCCCAACAATAACCTGCATCAGTGCACCCCGTACTCCTCCGACTGCGGCCTAGTCCTCGGCTGTCTCATCTAATTCACCTGTAAAGAACTCGTCACCTACACCATAGAACACAAAAAGGTAAGCCTAACGCTTAGCAAGTAGGGAAGTAATGCACATAACACACCAAATGCTTGACTCAACCCTAATATGCAGTTTCTACACCCTCCGTTGTTTTCTTCTCGTTCTGGTTACATTTATCTTCCACTTTCCTGTGAATCAAGTAGGCACACGCCCCAACACAATCCTAGACGGCCACGCCTTGATCCACGGAGCAAGACCGGAGGCACACGCCCTAACACAATCCTAGACGGCCAACCAAATCTCCCTCAATCGATCGTAGAATCCTCATTGTGCTTTCAAGCACGAGCATATCGAGGCATTCATACTCACGACACATTACGTACATTAGCATAGCATCTCAAGTAAAATCCCCACGGGGTGCTCAGCGAGCCACGTGCCCGACGAGGCTTTTCTACTCGAGACCAAGTTGCATAGCATCTCTAATAAAATCAATCACGGGGTGCTCAGCGAGCCACGTGCCAGATGAGGCTATTCGACTAAAGACCAAGTTGCATATCAATTTTCTTATCTTACATTTCATCCTCACCACTCAAGCATGCAAAACACGTGGTTTCGTAGTTAGAAAAAGATGATGCATGACACACGATGCATGACACCAATTAAAACATAGCAACAAACAAACATAGCAAACAAACAATCATTCCCTATCGTTCTATGGTGTAGGCCCGAAGGCAACAAACACACATCCACTACTTACCTGGCTGCTCGTCCTCCAATTGCTCAATTCTACCAGAAAATACACGCGTTCGATTACCTAACATAACAAAAACTCAACTTAGTAATTTACTAACGAATTCTAAGGAAATTCTTAACCTAAACTAACTAAAACTACAACACAATTCATTTCCAAAACACTAAACTCGGTTTTTATCCCAAAATTGACCGTCTAACTTCAAACGGTCGTAACTCTCTCGTTTTTCAACGGATTTCGACGCGCCACCCTAATTCGGAAACCTCTACACGTCTACTATCCATTGAAACACCCAAATTAACCAAACAAACACATTAGCCCAGCTGAAATCCAGAAAACAGAACTGACCCCCTTTGAGTTAAAAACCGGTTTTTCCCAAACTCAACTCCAATCTTCAATCTAACCCTAAAATCAACCTAAACCAATCCATTCAACAACCTAATCATCAAAATAGGAAAGAAACAAGACTTTGAACCCTAATTTTCGGATTCCATGGTTTGGGTTTTCCAAACCCTAACCAAATCCATCAAAACCACTCTAAAAACACCATAAACTAACCCTAATTCGTATACAACTTAAAACCCACTAAATTTTACCTTAAAAACTCTTGAAATCTTGAAGCAAAGGAGAGGAGGAAGGGCTCTAATGGCTGCCAAGGAAAAACGTGGAGGAAATGGGAAGAAGATGAATGAAGTTTAGGATTTTACCCTTTTTAACTAAAACTTTTTTCCACTTTTTATTTCCCTCCACCAAATTCTTAAAATCATAAATAAACCCCTCCTTTTATCACTTTTAATCCAACGCCAAACACACACAAAACACCACCTTTATTCTTCCTTTAATAAATTTCTAGAAATTCCTATTGGTTGGTTTATATCACTATTCCACTTTGACTTTTCAAACCTTTTGGTTTGAATTGTCAAACCACTTTTCTTTCCTTTCTCTTCCACTTCAATGCACAACATTAATCTTGAATAATTAAACTCTCCTAACACGTCTAATCGTAGACTACACACGTAATAGAAAATTTTTGGGTGTTACACATCTCGTATTTCTTTTCTGAACAAGCCATTTAAATCAAGCAATTTTGGTCATCAAAAAAGAAAAAAACATAATATAACCATATCTAATACAAACCATATATACATCAAAGTTAAGGGAATTAAAGGACAAAGAAACAACTTAAGTTTGATTATGAGAGTCAATAGACAAAGAACAACTAAATTCAATTACTCATCACGTAGATTTATCTCATAGGAACAGTTAATGCATACTATCTTTCACAAGTGACAGTAAATGAAGAAAGAAAGAGTGAATTACAGGTGGGGCAAAAACTGCATCCAAAATTGAGCTGATCCCATCTTGAGGCGACTGCAAAAGTCTAAGAAAATTCAAGACAATATATGCCATTGACGAAAGACAGATCGGAACTTCCCGCATTATGTTAGTTTTTACTACTCCAGGATCTGCGACACTGAAAGATAGTTTTATGACAAAAAACGTAAGATAATCGTCAATCTTTTTGGGGGAAATAAAGAACACGATGAAACACTTACTTAATGGTAAGGTGATGAGATTCTCCCAATAGAAGTCGTCGATGAAGTTCATAGGAGAATAGGAGTAAACACACTAGAAAATAAAAATGAAAAATGCTGGTGAGAAACTAAATTGAAAAAAAAAAAAAAAAAAAAAATTTATCATTATCTTATCTGGGATCTATGGCTTACATTTTGAATACTCGTAGGAATAAGCACAAGGGTAATGTGTAAATTCACTAAACTGTTTACCAGATACAGTTTCTTTGTTGACCTGTACATCAAGAACTAAACGAAAAAAGTGCTCATGCAGAGAAAATTTATCACCAAATACTCTATTTTCGAAAATAAATCAGCCTCCTATCTGTAATGATAAGTTAAGTATTTACAAAATCCATTTAGTTGATCAAAACTTTCTTACCGTAGCATCTATTGAATTAATAAACAAACTTCAAAAAAACATTCCCACATTGGAGACAGTATATTGCAATGAAATATATAATAAATCAGCTTCACCATTGTCAAACTGACGATTTGATATACAAATATCAAAATATTCTTACCACTTCTATGCGTAAAGGATGTGACATTTACAACTCGGGATGGAATAGGACTGTTCTTCATAAGTGGCAGTAGAAGTTTGGTCAAACAGAACGGGCCAATATAATTTGTAGCCATTACTCTACAGAATAAAAAGACTATTGAGAACGCAATACACCAATCTTTGAAAGCACTAGTGTAACACCCGGTTTTAATCGAGATTTTAATATTCCAATAAATAATAGTATTTTTATAAATATGTCAAATTATGTCTGTTTCACGAACAGAAAGTGTTATTACGATCCTAATAATTAATATGGATTTTAAGAAAATTTTGGAAATTTTAGGTGTTGTAACGCTATTTTTACGAGAATTACGTTTCTCGTAATATAAAGGACGTTGTGGTAAAAATAGTAAACGATGTCTGATTTGCAAACGGACAGTTTTAATAAAGCCCTGATAATAAGTTGGAGTTATTGGTGAAATAAGAAAATTTTAAAAAACCGAATCGTTAGTTAATTAACGAAGCAAGGGACGAAACAAATAGAAAATCAAAGGAATGGCAAAAAGGTAATTTGCCAAGTCAAAGTTTAATTAAAATCATAAGTTTTCTTCTCTTCTCCCTCATTCATGATTTCTTCTCTGTGCAGTTCTCCCTCCAGACGATTTTTCATCGCCTCTCACGGCGTTCTCACCCCGACGATCGAGCTCTCCTCCGGCGACTCGTTTTCTTCGCGATTTCTTCTCCTCTCGCAACCCTACGTAAGATTCTGTGATTTTTGGACGTTAGCTCTCGATTTTAGGTCGCTAAATAATTAGGGTTTTGTAGGAATTTCATGAAAATAGTCGGGTTATGTTAGGAAATATTCGATAGGGTTGTATTTACGATTATTGAGCGTTATTTGGTGAAATGAATGGTGTATTCGAAGTTGGGTTGAAATGTCGGGTTTGAAGCTATGAGAAATCCTATTAATGGAGTTTAGGGTTATTGGTGAGCATAAGTTTCTCGATGAAATGCCCGAGAGAGTTAAATTAGAGTTTTAGGAAATTTCCTTAGTTAAAGGTTTCGTTAATTTGGACGTTTACGGTTTAAACTCGTTCTGACGACAAATGTTGTGAATTGCCTTAGGTGAACAACGCTCGTGGACGGAGTCTGAGTTTCTACGGACGACAGGTAAGTTCTCGTGACTTACTGTGGCCGATTGACCTACGCCATGCGTCGATGTTGCGTTGAGGATTGTGGATCTTTGATTGTTTAATTGCTTTGGTTGGGTAGTTAGGACTAGTTGCCTTTATAGGTTATGTTTTTATTGTCTTGATGGTATACATATTGTATGTTTATGTTGTGCATTTAATTGTCCATGCATCATGTTTTTGAATATGTAGCACCCGGTTTCAATTAAACCGAATTTAACTTATCAATTAATGATGTGCAATTTCATGGAAGAATTGGGAGAGTTATTGGTTAGGTTAATGAGTGACTAAGCAAGGGTATTTATGTAAATTTGGCAATTTAAAAGTAGATAACCAATTTAAGGGAAGGGGTTTAGAGATTTATGTACTGTAGCCGCCACTGTTTCATCATTTATTCCTTTTCAGTGTCCAGCTCAAGCTCAGCAGAGCTCTCGACGAATCTTCCACCAGACTCTTCTTCTATCTAAGTAAGTTTTTCCCCCATTTCTTATATTTTAGCAGTTAGATAGCCGAGGGAGTCCAATGCGAGGGTTTCGAGGATGCTATAGATGAGTGTCAATTTCAGTTTAGTGCAGTATCGGGAATGCATTATGACCAGAGTTCTCAATTAGTTTCCTTAGGTCTCTGGTTGAATAGGATGAAGTTTAGTGAAGGTTTAATTAATGATCAATTTATGAATTTAGGTTCGAGCTAATTTCCGGAGGAGAATTCAACCAAACCATCCAGAAGACCAGGTAAGTAAATTATGCATGTGCCTTCGGGCCTACATCACAAAACAGTAGGGTTATGTATTTTGGGAATGATTTTGTATGTCATGCATCATTTTTTAAAAGATTACGAAAATGAATTTCCATGTAAGAACGATAAGGTATGAACTGTATGTGACAGACAAACTATTAAGGGAACTAATCCACCCCTTAACTTATGAAGGGATTTATAACATTGGGAGAATTGATCCCACTCCCAAGGGAACAGAGGGATCAGATCAGCTATTAAGGGAATTCATCCGCCCCTTAATCGAGTAGAGGATGTATAACATTGGGAAAATTGATCCACTTCCCAAGGGAACCGAGGGATCAGATCAGCTTATGAACGTATGTAAATGCAACTGAGATGTGAAAGTAGAAATTGCATGTTTAGGAAATTATGTTTCAGCATTTCATTTCATTACAGCTTTACTTACTTAGCATTAAGCTAATAGATGAGTTTTGTGATGTAGGTGAAGAAGTGACAGCAGGTGAATCCTCTGAGTTCATTGAGGGGTAGACTGGTTGGGGGAGCATACTTATGCCACGGATCTGGTACTTGATGAGGCTGTTTAACTGATGTCTGTTGGAGTGAAGGTGTAGTTGACAATGTTTCGATTTGAATAGGTTGAGTTCTCATGACAGTAGTTGTTTCAATGTTTTGAAAATGTTTTGAGTTTCCTTTTCTGATAATAGTATTCTGCTGAGATTTGATGTTGGCACTTGCTGGATTGTTTTGAGTATTGCATTGGTTAGAATGGTATTTGAATGGTTTCAGTAATGTAAGTAGGTTCTTTTCTGTAGTTAGAGTCATGTTGTATAGCAAGGAGTTGTAGGTATGTCGCTCTGTCCTCTATCGGTAGATGATGTCTATCGGTAGATGTCGAGTTATAGCTATGTTGTCTATCAGAAGATGTCTTCAGTTAAGCCATCGGATGATGTCTCAGTAAAGTCACCGGTACATGAGGTTTATTCTATCGGAAGATGTAGAATTCGCCCTACCTGTATGAGTGGGTATTATGCTTGTCGTTTAGTGATCGGTATATGCAATTTACCCTATCGGAAGAAGGGGATGAGAGATTTTATCGTTTTGCTATCGGCAGATGCAAGTCGTAAAACTTGTCGTTTGCGATCGGTTGATGTTGGATATTGATTTATCCGGCTGACGTCATCGGTAGATGCAGTCTACAGAGTGATGTCTTTTGTTTCCAACTCTTCTGGTCCACGTCATCGGTGGAAGCCTTCTATTTTCTGTTCCTGTTCCTTCCGTTGACTTTATCCATTGGTAGATGTGTTTGACTTCTGCGACTTCTCTAGTATTCAACTGTTTAAACTTAATTTTCTATTTGCCGATTGTTTCTTAACAATTCAAACAACGTTTCGTAGTTTTGTTTACCTTCATTGTTGTTCAAATGATTTCCGCTGCAAGCATTTAAATGTTTTGAAGTTTTCTTTTTTTTTTTAAAAAAAAAAAGGGATGTTAAATTTAGACTTTCGAGCGAGTTTTAAATTTAGTCCAAGGTTTCTTAGTTATGTACGGGCTTATGAGTAACAAACCGAGTTCAGATAATTCGGGGCGTTACAGTATGGTATCAGAGACATTCAGTTAAACCGTTCAAAAGATTACTCATCAGTGCCAATCGTTGCATGGAGGTACTCCAACAACTGTAAGTGTTTATCTTAACCTTAGCTATTAGAAGATTAAGGGTGAACTTAACCTTGTACAAGAATATAACAAATGTCTAGACGACCAGGAAGACCAAGATTACCGAGAGAGATACCGAATCCGAGGCGGGAGGAGGACTCTAGTGTAATTAGGCAGCTGACCGAATTGATGCGTCAGCAGACTGATATAGTACGTCAACAGTCTGATCAATTAGGAGTGCTGTTGAGCCGGGAGACACAAGGAAGTGCCAACTCGGGTTCTAGCAGTGAACACTCTGGAGATAGATTCAGGAGACTAAGACCACCCACGTTTGATGGACAGTCATCTGACCCAGTTATTGCTGAAGGATGGCTTAGAAAAATCGAGAGTATGTTTAGGTGTGCCAATGTTGGAGAGGAGGACAAAGTCACGTTGGCCACGTTCCATTTGGCTGGTGAAGCTCAACTCTGGTGGGAAACGATAGAGACCACCACAGATGTCTTGGCGATGCCTTGGTCACAATTCAAGGACATATTCTATGGGAAGTATTTTAACAGCACGGTCCAAACCGCGAAGAAGTTGGAGTTTCTGAATTTGAAGCAGACAGGATCGGTGGCAGAGTACAGTAGGCAATTTGAGTCCTTGTCCAGGTTTGCTGGACATTTTGCTCATAAGGACGATGATAAGGTGTTCAAATTTGTGCATGGACTGAAGCCGGAGATTTACCGAGGAGTCAATGGCATCAAAGGCTTGACATTTAGTGAAGTTGTGTCCACTGCTCTGGAAGTGGAAGAAGCTGAAAGGAAGTGTGCCGGACCAAAAGAGGTTTCGCAAAAGTTTATCCAGCCACACCATCAGAGGGGAGTGAAGAGGCCAAGTGAAGGCCAAAATAACCAAGGATCTGGAAAGAAGGTACTGAATACCCAGAAGTTCCCTCAGTGCCCGAAATGTTCAAAGAATCACTTGGGGAAGTGTAGATTTGGATCGGGTAAGTGCTTCAACTGTGAAGAGGTTGGACACTTGTACAAGGATTGCCCAAAGCCCCAGGTCATTCGATGTTTCCATTGCAACAAGGTTGGCCATGTCAACAGAGACTGCCCAGCTTTGAAGGATGGCCCTGTCAAGATTAAGCCAAGAATATTCTCCATGATGGAGTCCTGTGATGAGGACCGGCCTACTGTGGTGTTAGGTACAATACTGATCAACTCTATACCTGCTTTTACTTTGATAGATTCGGGTGCAACACATTCTTTTATAGCCTCTGCATTTGCTGACAAGTTAAACGTACGGTTTACTTCTTCCGAACATGTGTTCAAAGTTGCCCTACCCTCTAGTGAACGCATGCACTCTAACCAAATGATGCCCGATAGTGTTGTATTAGTAGGAAACATGAATTTGCCTGCCGATCTCATCGTTATGGATATATTGGGATTTGATGTAATCCTAGGAATGGATTGGTTATTTAAACATTTTGCCACAATAGATTGTAGGACTAGAGTTGTCAGTTTTCAACCCCCTAGAGGTTTAAACCATACCTTCCAAGCTCAAAAGAAGAGTAAGAAAATGACTGTAATGACTTCTATCGATTGTAGACCCTCCTCATGCAGGGAGTATTTGTGCTTTTTGGCCAATGTTTTAGACGCACAAGATGTTTTAGTTGTCCAAGATTTTCTGGAAGTATTCCTAGATGACCTACCTGGCTTGCCGCCAGATAGGGAGATTGAATTCGTTGTGGACGTCTACCCAGGCGCTGAGCCTGTATCTAAGAATCCATATAGATTAGCACCAACAGAACTTAAGGAATTGAAGAAGCAGTTAGAGGATTTATTAGAAAAAGGGTTCATACGCCCTAGCTTTTCACCGTGGGGTGCACCTGTTCTTTTCGTCAAAAAGAAGGATGGATCAATGCGTATGTGCATTGATTATAGAGAAATAAATAAGTTAACTGTCAAGAATAAGTATCCTTTGCCAAGGATTGACGACTTATTTGACCAGCTGAAGGGTGCAAGAGTTTTCTCTAAGATTGACCTTAGATCCGGTTATTATCAGTTGAAAGTCAAATCAGAGGATATTCCTAAGACAGCTTTTCGCACAAGGTATGGGCATTATGAGTTTTTGGTTATGTCCTTTGGATTGACTAATGCGCCAGCAGCCTTCATGGATCTTATGAATATGGTGTTTCATGAATACTTAGATAAATTTGTCATAGTGTTCATTGATGATATTTTAATTTATTCCCGTTCCAAGGACGAGCATGCTAGACACCTGACCTTAGTGTTGAAAGTGTTAAAACAGCACCAACTTTACGCCAAGTTTTCCAAGTGTGAATTTTGGTTGGACCAAGTTCACTTTCTTGGTCATGTGATCTCTGGAGATGGAATATCCGTTGATCCAGCTAAGGTCCAAGCAGTTAAGGAATGGCCCCAACCGGAGAGTGCTACTGATATTAGGAGTTTTCATGGGTTAGCAGGATATTATAGGAAGTTCATTGAAGGATTTTCAAAGATTGCTACACCCCTTACTAGGTTAACGAGGAAGAATGTGAAGTATATGTGGACTGAAGAATGTGAACGTAGCTTTCAGACCTTGAAACAGAAACTGACCAATGCCCCAATCTTAACCCTTCCAGTTGAAGATGGTAAATTTAGTATTTATTGTGATGCTTCCAAAATTAGACTAGGTTGTGTGTTGATGCAAGATGGAAAGGTTATAGCTTATGCTTCTAGGCAGTTAAAAGTACATGAAAAGAATTACCCTACACATGACTTAGAATTAGCTGTTGTGGTCTTCGCATTAAAGATTTGGAGGCACTATCTGTATGGACAAACTTGTGAGATATTTTCGGATCATAAAAGTCTGAAATACATTTTCACGCAAAAGGAACTGAATATGAGGCAACGTAGGTGGTTAGAGTTTGTCAAAGATTATGATTTTGAGATTAAGTACCGCCCTGGCAAGGCGAATGTAGTGGCTGATGCTTTGAGTAGAGTGACCCCTTCAGTCTCTGCATTGACTCTAGACATACCGATAGCTTTAGAGACAGAATTCCAAAGATTTAACCTGGAAGCTGTGTCTAGTATGACGGCTATGCTTTCGGCCATATCTTTAAGGCCTACCATTTTGGAGAAAATAAAGGAAGTTCAAATGAATGACACTGAATGCAATAAGTATAAGTTGTGCATGGATTCTACTGACAAGCCGGATTTCAACTGCTCAGTTGATGGAATTCTCAAGTTTCGGAATAGATGGTTTGTTCCGGCTGATACTGAACTTAGGAAGGGAATCCTATCTGAGGCACATTCTTCTAGACTCTCTGTTCATCCTGGGAGTACGAAAATGTACAGAGATCTCAAGCAACATTATTGGTGGCCAGGTATGAAAAGAAGTGTGGCGGAGTATGTGGAGTCCTGTCTGATCTGCCAACAAGTCAAAGCTGAACATCAGAGGCCTGCTGGAACGTTACAACCTTTACCAGTTCCCGAATGGAAATGGGAACAAATAACGATGGACTTTGTTATAGGATTACCTAGAGCAGCAAAGGGTCACGATGCAATTTGGGTAATAGTTGATCGTTTAACCAAATCTGCTCACTTTCTGCCAATGAAGGTAACATACTCGATGGATCAACTGGCTGAGTTGTATGTGCACGAAGTTGTTAGACTGCATGGAGTTCCAAGCACCATAGTTTCAGACCGAGACACTATATTTACTTCTAAGTTTTGGAAAAGTTTGCACAAGGCTATGGGAACACAGCTTAGTTTTAGCACAGCTTTCCACCCTCAAACAGATGGACAATCCGAAAGGACTATTCAAACATTAGAAGATATGCTCTGTGCCTGTGTCTTAAACTTTCAAGGTTCATGGAGCAAATACTTGTCCTTGATTGAATTTTCTTATAATAACAGTTTTCAGACAACAATAGGCATGGCACCATACGAGGCATTGTATGGACGGAAGTGCAGATCCCCATTGTATTGGGATGAAGTTGGAGAAGCACAATTGATTGGTCCTGACATCGTACAGCAAACAGTGGAGAAAATTGCTCTTATTCGACAAAGAATCTTGACAGCTCAAAGCCGGCAGAAAAGCTATGCAGACAAAAGGCGAAGAGAACTGGAATTTGAAGTAGGTAATGAAGTTTTCCTTAAAGTGTCACCTTTCAAAGGAGTGGTGAGATTTGGAAAGAGAGGAAAGTTGAACCCCAGATTTATTGGACCATTCACTATTCTGAAGAGAGTTGGGAGAACAGCCTACCAGTTACAACTACCAACTTCTATGGGAGGGATACATGATGTGTTCCATGTTTCCATGTTGAAAAAGTGCATAAGAGATCCAAACCAAGTCGTGGGACAGCAGGACTTTGAGATTCATCCTACCCTTGCCTATGAAGAGAAATCAGTAAAGATCTTAGATTATGCAGTGAAGGTATTGCGCAACAAAGAAGTTCCACTAGTAAAAGTCTTATGGCACAACCAGAACAGAGAGGAGACCACTTGGGAGCGCCAGCAAGACATGATGGACCAACATCCAGAATTATTCAGGTACTGAATTTTGAGGACAAAATTCATTTAAGGAGGGTAGATTGTAGCACCCGGTTTCAATTAAACCGAATTTAACTTATCAATTAATGATGTGCAATTTCATGGAAGAATTGGGAGAGTTATTGGTTAGGTTAATGAGTGACTAAGCAAGGGCATTTATGTAAATTTGGCAATTTAAAAGTAGATAACCTATTTAAGGGAAGGGGTTTAGAGATTTATGTACTGTAGCCGCCACTGTTTCATCATTTATTCCTTTTCGGTGTCCTAGCTCAAGCTCAGCAGAGCTCTCGACGAATCTTCCACCAGACTCTTCTTCTATCTAAGTAAGTTTTTCCCCCATTTCTTATATTTTAGCAGTTAGATAGCCGAGGGAGTCCAATGCGAGGGTTTCGAGGATGCTATAGATGAGTGTCAGTTTCAGTTTAGTGCAGTATCGGGAATGCATTATGACCAGAGTTCTCAATTAGTTTCCTTAGGTCTCTGGTTGAATAGGATGAAGTTTAGTGAAGGTTTAATTAATGATCAGTTTATGGATTTAGGTTCGAGCTAATTTCCGGAGGAGAATTCAACCAAACCATCCAGAAGACCAGGTAAGTAAATTATGCATGTGTCTTCGGGCCTACATCACAAAACAGTAGGGTTATGTATTTTGGGAATGATTTTGTATGTCATGCATCATTTTTTAAAAGATTACGAAAATGAATTTCCATGTAAGACCGATAAGGTATGAACTGTATGTGACAGACAAACTATTAAGGGAACTAATCCACCCCTTAACTTATGAAGGGATTTATAACATTGGGAGAATTGATCCCACTCCCAAGGGAACAGAGGGATCAAATCAGCTATTAAGGGAATTCATCTGCCCCTTAATCGAGTAGAGGATGTATAACATTGGGAAAATTGATCCACTTCCCAAGGGAACCGAGGGATCAGATCAGCTTATGAACGTATGTGAATGCAACTGAGATGTGAAAGTAGAAATTGCATGTTTAGGAAATTATGTTTCAGCATTTCATTTCATTACAGCTTTACTTACTTAGCATTAGGCTAATAGATGAGTTTTGTGATGTAGGTGAAGAAGTGACAGCAGGTGAATCCTCTGAGTTCATTGAGGGGTAGACTGGTTGGGGGAGCATACTCATGCCACGGATCTGGTACTTGATGAGGCGGTTTAACTGATGTCTGTTGGAGTGAAGGTGTAGTTGACAATGTTTCGATTTGAATAGGTTGAGTTCTCATGACAGTAGTTGTTTCAATGTTTTGAAAATATTTTGAGTTTCCTTTTCTGATAATAGTATTCTGTTGAGATTTGATGTTGGCACTTGCTGGATTGTTTTGAGTATTGCATTGGTTAGAATGGTATTTGAATGATTTCAGTAATGTAAGTAGGTTCTTTTCTGTAGTTAGAGTCGTGTTGTATAGCAAGGAGTTGTAGGTATGTCGCTCAGTCCTCTATTGGTAGATGATGTCTATCGGTAGATGTCGAGTTATAGCTATGTTGTCTATCGGAAGATGTCTTCAGTTAAGCCATCGGATGATGTCTCAGTAAAGTCACCGGTACATGAGGTTTATTCTATCGGAAGATGTAGAATTCGCCCTACCGGTATGAGTGGGTATTATGCTTGTCGTTTAGTGATCGGTATATGCATTTTACCCTATCGGAAGAAGGGGATGAGAGATTTTGTCGTTTTTCCATCGGCAGATGCAAGTCGTAAAACTTGTCGTTTGCGATCGGTTGATGTTGGATATTGATTTATCCAGATGATGTCATCGGTGGATGCAGTCTACAGAGTGATGTCTTTTGTTTCCAACTCTTCTGGTCCACGTCATCGGTGGAAGCCTTCTATTTTATGTTCCTGTTCCTTCCGTTGACTTTATCCATCGGTAGATGTGTTTGACTTCTGCGACTTCTCTAGTATTCCACTGTTTAAACTTAATTTTCTATTTGCTGATTGTTTCTTAACAATTCAAACAACGTTTCGTAGTTTTGTTTAACTTCATTGTTGTTCAAATGATTTCCGCTGCAAGCATTTAAATGTTTTGAAGTTTTCTTTTTTTTTTTAAAAAAAAAAAGGGATGTTAAATTTAGACTTTCGAGCGAGTTTTAAATTTAGTCCAAGGTTTCTTAGTTATGTACGGGCTTATGAGTAACAAACCGGGTTCAGATAATTCGGGACGTTACAGAATAAGCATAGAAAATGAATTTTCGCACTACGTTTTCATGAAAAGGAAATGAATAGTGAAAAGGTAGAAAATGAAGAGCGAAAAGGTAGAAAATGAATAGCGAAAAGTAGGGGTGTGCAAACCGAACCGGAACCGGTGAATTAGGTTCGGTTTTCATCGGTTTTGAGCATAGGTTCGGTTCGAATCGGTTTCATTTTATAGGAAACAGTGAATTAGGTTCGGTTTTCGGTTTGGATCGGTCAAAACCGATCAAAACCGAACCGAACCGGACCTTAACTAAAAAACACAAAAAAAATCAAAAAAATTAAAGTTGGTCGAAAGTTCTAATTCTTTAACAAAACTGGTGTGAGGTTCTCTCTAAAACTATATATCTTTTGAAAGCATGCTTGGAAATATTGCCATCAGATTACTATTAATTCTTTTTTTGGCAACAGTCCTGAACTGCCAAACCAATCCAAACCATTGTGTAGTGGATGGTTTGGTAAATACTTGAGAATTTTGAGTTTGTGTCATTATAGTTTCTTAGATTGTATATTTAGTTTGGTTGGGTTTAGTTTAATTTTTTATGGATATTTATTGATTTGGTCTCATTTTCATGATTAATTTATTAACTTTCAGCAATAACTGGTTTTGTTATGAAAAAGTGTTCAAAACCGACTTATTCCCAGTAGACTTACAATCCTTTTGAGGTTGTTTTTTTGAATACTTGTACATATTTAATTTGACTATATATCTAATTGTTTTTTATCTCTCCCAATTTAAATTTACATTTTTTTTTATTTTTTGGAAAATAGGTTGTAAAACCGAAACCGAACCGAAACCGAACCAAAAGTTTAGGTTCGGTTTTGGTATGCTGCAAAACCGGTTTCAGTTTTGTAATTCCGAAACCGAAACCGATCGATTCGGTTCGGCTTCTCTCCAAAACCGAACCGAAACCGGTTTTGCACACCCCTAGCGAAAAGGTAGGAACATATGTGAAAAGAAAATGAATAGCGAAAAGGTAGGAAATGAATAGCGAAAAGGTAGGAAATGAATAGCAAAAAGGTAGGAAATGAATAGCGAAAAGGTAGGAATGTATGTGAAAAGGAAATGAATAGCGAAAAGGTAAGATGATTGCATGATTTTACGAACCGCATACGCATAGCACGCATCTTCATTTACGAGACTTGCTGAGCCTTTATCTCATAGTTGTCTGTATGGCATAGGTGATCTTGATACAGGTGAGGACGAGATCCCTCCACCCGAGGAATGATCAGTTGAAGAAAGATGGCCCGTGAGAGTGTGCTGGTGTAGTTGGTACGCTTTTTAACCCGTGGGAAAGTAAGTAAATGTTTTGATGATTGAATAGATAGAGTCGTAGGAAAATTGTATAGATAGAACATTATAGGATATTGGTATCTGGATATCTGATAGTTTGATGTTTTGGGAAACTTGTTTTATAACATGCTTTGTTAAACCTTTTATTGGAAATATACTGGAACTGCTTGGTGATTTAAAACAGGGGAAATTGTTTTGTTTTTAAACGGATCCGCGCAGTTCGTTTTCGAGGAAGTTTACCATGTTTTTAATATGTTTTAAATTGGTTTTGTGTGACGTGTTGAGTGAGAATTGTATAGGGGATAGGATATGTTTAGGGTCGTTTATTTGGTGGATGACGAAATGCGAAATGAGTAAGGTTATGAATGGTTTTATGTTGAAATGTTTTAGTGTGTAGTTGTAGTAAGGAAAATGTGCAGGGAAGAGGAAATATACTGGAACTGCTTGGTGATTTAAAACAGGGGAAATTCTTTAGTTTTTAAGCGGATCCACGCAGTTCGTTTTCGAGGAAGTTTACCATGTTTTTAATATGTTTTAAATTGGTTTCGTGTGACGTGTTGAGTGAGAATTGTATAGGGGATATGATATGTTTAGGGTCATTTATTTAATGGATGACGAAATGCGAAATGAGTAAGGTTATGAATGATTTTATGTTGAAATGTTTTAGTGTGTAGTTGTGGTAAGGAAAATGTGCAGGGAAGAAGGAAGAAGAGAGGGGCAAGCTCCCTGGAATTTTGGATTCCAGAGAGGTTGCCGATCGATCGCCTAAGGAGGTGATCGATCGGCAATTATGATCGCCACTCTCTGGAAATTCCAGAGAGTGTGACGATCGATCGCCTGATGTGGGGGCGATCGATCGCCCCCTATTTTTAGGAGCCGATCGATCGGCTGTCATGCAGCCGATCGATCGCCCCTATTATTTGTCGGCCCTCTTTACGTTTTTGCCCTCCGCGATGGTTATGTTATATTAAGTTTTATTTAATTGTTTTAATTGTTTTGTAACTTCTTTTATATTTTATTCAAATAGTTTTAAAATAGTTTTCGAACGATTTTAACGATTCAGTCTACGATTTAAATTCCGCTCAAATGTTACGAGGTTTACAAGGATAAAAAAAATAATAATAAAAAAAATATAAAAAAAAATATAATTCGGGAAAATAAGGGTACAGTGTTAGGGTCGCTACAACTAGACTTTTGATAGACTAGGTAGTTAATTCATTAAGACACGAGTATAGGCACATGTTCAAGTTAGTTTTCATAAAATTGTGGCAATTAGAATGAACTACAGTTTTAATCCAAAAACAGTTGTAGAACTATTTCATGTTTCTGTGACAAACAAAAGAGTGAAAGAAGATAATTACAGATCATAGCCCTCAGATAGTGAATCGCGACGATGTGGCCAATATCCCAGCATTGTTTATCAAGAGTTGCACAGATGGGTGCATTTCTGACTTCTGAAGCCATTGCTCAAGGGAGTTTCTAAAATTAACTATGGACTCGAAAGATGAGAGGTCAACCTAAAAAGCTTTGACAAGGGCATCCTTGTTCTGATCCTTTATATTCTGCATAGTCTGGAAATATGGGTAACAAAATACATAACAACGAAAAAAAATCAAGTTAAAAGCAGTGGAGCATTATTTTATGAAAGTACTTAGATTCAATAGGCATACCTTGGACAAAAGATGGGGTGAACGAGCAGCTGCAAAGACATACATATCAACAAATTGAAGTGCAACATATAATAGAAATAGCTTCCACAACATGCTTATAATCACAGTCCAGCACAAACACAAAATTTGAATCAAGGACGCCTTTATCTAGAACTTTAACTCTATTTATTAAAGATCATTATTTATAATAAAAATATTAAACAATTTTTGGTATCAAAAGTTGTTTGAATGACAAAGGTGGCACAATTTTAAATTCAAAATTGATTGAATCCATAGAAAAGGGGCTAATTCTAAGCATGTAAGTTTCAATATTTTCCTTGTGACAGCCCGAGACCATTACCCTTTCGGGGTCCGAGAGTCAAGCCGTCACTCCGGGACATTTAACAGAAAACGGACACATATTTTTTTTTTAACATAACAGACCGGGCTTTTAAAACAAACCTTTAAAACTTTTCAGAAGGAGAAGACGTTCTCTAGATTTGAAAGTAAAACGAAAAACAGTTAAAGTCGGAAGGCAATAACAAACTAAAAGAAAATCAGGAGGCAGAACAAATAACAGAAAAACAGAGAGAGAGTATGAGCTCTCTGGGATTTAAATGAAATGGAACACAGTAGAAATCCCCTGTATTTGAAAGCAAAACGGGAAACAGAATAATATTAGGAGACGGGCTTCAGAAATAAATGACAGAATTAAAGGATAAAGCAGGAAGCATAAATAAATAAGCTAGCGGAAGACGTAGTCTAAAAAGAAGCAGTGGTGAATTCAGATAAGACAAAAATGAACAGTGACCGGTGGACGTAGGCAAAAATGAACAGTGACCGGTGGACGTATGCAAAAATGAACAGTGACCGGTGGACGTAGGCAAAAATGAACAGTGACCGGTGGACGTAGGCAAAAATGAACAGTAAACAGCGGTGGACGTAAATTATAAGGCAACAGTGGATGAAATTTTAAAGCAGCGGAGGATGCAATCAGAAGACATAGTTTTAAAAGCAGAATTTGACAACTTTTAACAGGAAGACAAACAAACAGAGAGCAGAAAAACGGAAAACATAAAAATCTCAGATTCTCAAACCAATTCAAAACATGGTTCTCGAACACAACAGAAGGCATAACAGAAACTTAAGAAGAATTACACTGCATGGATAGCTCTAAAACCAGAGACCATCCATGCACAGACTATCAGAAAATATTCCAAACAATTCCAGAATACTTCAGAATGTAATTCAACTGTCAAATACAGAGGTTTTAAATATCGACACAGAATCCATACATTGTTTTAAAATCTCAAAGACAGTACAGAACTTAACATGGATTTCCAGAATTCATTATAACAGAAGTTTTTAAAACAGGAATATAGAACTTCAAAACCTTTCTTTCTCTGGACAGATTTATGTCTAGTTGCCACAAACACACCCCATGAGCTCGACCCGCCAACTACATCAGATCATCATCTTGAGGCACAAGGTCCTCATTCACGGGTTCAGTACCTACATCAGGGAGTTCACCTATTAGTCTAAAATTCAGTAAGAACATATATATATTTATGCAGTGATGCAAAATGCTATGCATGCGGTTTTCAGAATACAGTAACAGAACATTTCATTACGTTTCAGTGGCAGAGGGGTATAAGTGGGGCTTATAGGGGAACTGACAAGCAGAGGGTGCACTATCAGGCACATTCAGTCATTCAGCAGTTTTTCATAATCCCAGGGAGGGATAAAACCAGAGGGTCCTTGCTAAGGACAATTTCTTTTCAGAATCCCAGGGAAGGATAAAACCAGAGGGCCAGTCCCCGTCCCACACTTAACCAATACATTTCAGTCAGATTTTATCTTGTTTAACTTCAAACCGTGTACAGAAAACAGTTTTGCATGAACTTTCGGGAAAAACGTGTATGCATGAGCATCTACTGTTGTAGCACCCGGTTTAATCACGATCTAATTATTTAATCAAAGCGTGAGACATTATTGTTATGGAGGATTAATGACTAGGTTAATGTATGACTAAAGGAGGGCAGTATGGTAATCTGATAGTAATAAAGGTTAACGTATTTAAGGAAACTATTAATGAAGTAGCCGCCACTATTTATTTCATTTTTCCCCTCCATTCTCAGCTCCTCAGCTTAGCAGAGCGCGATAGGAGACCCCCTTCGACTTCCTCCAGTGATTTCCTCCGAACTAGGTGAGTTTTGCTTCTATTTCTTGTTACATTGTGTCTATCGTTGGTAGGAGGGATGATAAATGAGGTTTTGAGAAGGCGGTAAGCGAGTGGTGGTTTCGGTTTAAGTTGAAATCGGGAATGCACAATGACTAGAGTTCCCAAAACAGTTTCCCTTAGATTTCTAGTGGTTTAGAATGAAGATTGGAGGAAATTTAATGTATGCTCTGTCTATGGTTTTAGGTTTGAGTAATACCCGAAGTAGCTTGAAACCAAGTTTTATTTCCAGGAGACCAAGTAAGTGAAGTATTGTGTGTGCCTTCGGGCCTACATCACAAAACAGTAGGTTAATGCATGTTTGAGTATTTTCTGTATGTTATGCATCATGTTTTTGAAAAAATACGAAAATGAACTTTCATGTAATATTATGGTAAGGTGAGTACAGATTTAACTGCATTGGCGGTTAAGGGAACTAATCCACCCCTTAACTGATTATGAGGATTTATAGCATTGGGAGAATTGATCCCACTCCCAAGAGGTCTGAGGGATCAGAATAGCTATTAAGGGACTTCATCCACCCCTTAACTGATGAAGAGGATGTATACAGATTGAACTGCCCTGGCGGTTAAGGGACTTCATCCACCCCTTAACTGATTATGAGGATGTATAGCATTGGGAGAATTGATCCCACTCCCAAGGGCAATCAAGGGATCTGATCAGTAGACAAACGATGTGCGACTAAGATGAGAAAGTAGAAACTGCATATTAGGTTTCATGTTTCAGCTTGTCATTTCATTATTGCTTTACTTACTTAGCATTAGGCTAATAGATGAGTTTTGTGATGTAGGTGAAGAAGTGATAGCAGGTGTGCTTTCTGAGTCTACTGAGGACTAGACTGGTTGGAGGTGTGCATCCTTGTAATAGACTGGCAGCTGATGGGGCGGTTTAACTGGTGTCAGTGGTTGTGAAGGTTTAGTGAACATTGATTTCAATTTGAGTATGTTAAACTTTCTAATGAAAGAAGTTGCTTGGATGTTTTCAAAAATATTTTGAGACCCTTCTGAAGTTAGTATTCCGTTAGTTTTAATACTGGATTTTTACTGGATTTTGAGAAATGCAACGATTTGAATTATTTCTGAATGTTTCAGTAAGGTGAGTAAATTCCTTCTGTAGTTAGAGTTGTGTTGTATGGCTAGAAGTAGTTGGAGTGTCACTTTGAACTCTATCGGTAGATGGTGTCTATCAGTGGGTGTTGAGATGTAATTCTATTTTTTTTGGAAGATGAAGTTTTATTTTCATCGGAAGATTTAGCTGTATTTCTATCGGAAGATGTAAGTAGGAAAATTGTCGTTTAGTGATCGGTATGTGAAGTTTAGTCGATCGGATGAGGAAATCATCCGGCTGACGTCACCGGTGGATATAGAGTAAAGTCGATCGGATGAAGAAATCATCCGGCTGACGTCGGAAATCATCCGGCTGACGTCATCGGTGGATATAGAGTAAAGCCGATCGGATGAGGAAATCATCCGGCTGACGTCACCGGTGGATATAGAGTAAAGTTGATCGGATGAGGAAATCATCCGGCTGACGTCACCGGTGGATATAGAGTAAAGTCGATCGGATGAGGAAATCATCCGGCTGACGTCACCGGTGGATATAGAGTAAAGTCGATCGGATGAGGAAATCATCCGGCTGACGTCACCGGTGGATATAGAGTAAAGTCGATCGGATGAGGAAATCATCCGGCTGACGTCACCGGTGGATATAGAGTAAAGTCGATCGGATGAGGAAATCATCCGGCTGACGTCACCGGTGGATATAGAGTAAAGTCGATCGGATGAGGAAATCATCCGGCTGACGTCACCGGTGGATATAGAGTAAAGTCGATCGGATGAGGAAATCATCCGGCTGACGTCACCGGTGGATATAGAGTAAAGTCGATCGGATGAGGAAATCATCCGGCTGACGTCACCGGTGGATATAGAGTAAAGTCGATCGGATGAGGAAATCATCCGGCTGACGTCACCGGTGGATATAGAGTAAAGTCGATCGGATGAGGAAATCATCCGGCTGACGTCACCGGTGGATATAGAGTAAAGTCGATCGGATGAGGAAATCATCCGGCTGACGTCACCGGTGGATATAGAGTAAAGTCGATCGGATGAGGAAATCATCCGGCTGACGTCACCGGTGGATATAGAGTAAAGTCGATCGGATGAGGAAATCATCCGGCTGACGTCACCGGTGGATATAGAGTAAAGTCGATCGGATGAGGAAATCATCCGGCTGACGTCACCGGTGGATATAGAGTAAAGTCGATCGGATGAGGAAATCATCCGGCTGACGTCACCGGTGGATATAGAGTAAAGTCGATCGGATGAGGAAATCATCCGGCTGACGTCACCGGTGGATATAGAGTAAAGTCGATCGGATGAGGAAATCATCCGGCTGACGTCACCGGTGGATATAGAGTAAAGTCGATCGGATGAGGAAATCATCCGGCTGACGTCACCGGTGGATATAGAGTAAAGTCGATCGGATGAGGAAATCATCCGGCTGACGTCACCGGTGGATATAGAGTAAAGTCGATCGGATGAGGAAATCATCCGGCTGACGTCACCGGTGGATATAGAGTAAAGTCGATCGGATGAGGAAATCATCCGGCTGACGTCACGGTGGATATAGAGTAAAGTCGATCGGATGAGGAAATCATCCGGCTGACGTCACCGGTGGATATAGAGTAAAGTCGATCGGATGAGGAAATCATCCGGCTGACGTCACCGGTGGATATAGAGTAAAGTCGATCGGATGAGGAAATCATCCGGCTGACGTCACCGGTGGATATAGAGTAAAGTCGATCGGATGAAGAAATCATCCGGCTGACGTCATCGGTGGATATAGAGTAAAGCCGATCGGATGAGGAAATCATCCAGCTGACGTCACCGGTGGATATAGAGTAAAGTTGATCGGATGAGGAAATCATCCGGCTGACGTCACCGGTGGATATAGAGTAAAGTCGATCGGATGAGAAAATCATCCGGCTGACGTCACCGGTTGATGTAGGATGTATTTTGTCGTTTTGTGACCGGATGGTGTAGCCGAAACCTTGTCGTTTTGTTATCAGGAAAAGCCTTCTGTTTTCTATGTCAGTTCCTTCTGGTTGACTTCGTTCTTCGGATGATGTGTTTGACTTTATTAAATTTTAAGTATTTCACGCCTAAACCTTTATCCCTTCCGACTGAATTATTTTCTTAATATTTTATTCGATCATTCAAACACTGTTGCATAGTTTTGCTCAACTCTATTTCGCTCGAAGATCTTTCCGCTGCAAGTTTTCATGTTTTATCAAACGTTAAAATTTAAATTCCGAAGGAAGTTTTAAATTCTGTCCAAGGTTTCTTAGTAATATCCGGGTTTTTGAGTAACAAACCGGGTTCAGAAAACTCGGGGCGTTACAGTATGGTATCAGAGACATTGAGTTAAACCGTTCAAAAGATTACTCATCAGTGCCAATCGTTGCATGGAAGTACTCCAACGACTGTAAGTGTTTATGTTAGCCTTAGTAACTAGATGTTTTTGAAAGTAATTAACCTTATACAGGAATCCAGTATAATGGCTAGACGCCCAGGAAGACTTAGAGTGCCTAGAGAAATGCCAAACGTAAGAGGTGAAGAGGAGCCTAGTGTGATTAGGCAGCTGACAGATTTGGTGCGTCAGCAGACTGACATAGTGTGACAACAGTCCGACCAATTAGGAGTGTTATTGAACCGAGAAGCACAAGGAAGTGCCAACTCGGGCCATGGCAATGAGCATTCTGGAGACCGATTTCGCAGGCTTCAACCGCCCACATTTGATGGAAGATCATCTAACCCGATTGTTGCTGAAGAATGGTTAAGGAAGATTGAGAGCATGCTCTGATGTGCCAACGTCGGAGAAGGAGATAAGGTCACCCTGGCAACGTTTCATTTTGCTGGAGACGCTCAGCTTTGGTGGGAGACAATTGAGACCACCACTGATATTCTGGCTATGACTTGGTCTCAGTTTAAGGACACCTTCTTTGAGAAGTATTTTAGCAGCACCGTTCAGGCCGCGAAGAAGGTGGAGTTCATGAACTTGAAGCAGACAGGATCCGTGGCCGAGTATGTTAGACAATTTGAGTCTCTTTCCAGATTCGCTGGACACTTTATTCACAGAAACGAAGATAAGGTATTCCAATTTATGAATGGACTGAAGCCAGAGGTGTACAGAGGGGTCAAGTATTCAGGTTTTAAAGGTTTGCCTTTCAGTGAAGTTGTGTCCATAGCCTTGGAGGTGGAGGAAGCCGAGATAAAATGTTCTGGGCCGAAGGAAGTCCCACGAAAGTTCGTTCAACCCCAACAACAGAGAGGAATGAAGAGGCCAAGTGAGGGCCAGTATAGTCAAGGAATGGGAAAGAAAGTACCAGATACTAAGATGTTTCCTCAGTGCCCAAAGTGTTCGAAGAACCACCCGGGCGAGTGCAGATTTGGGACAAATAAATGTTTTAACTGTGAAGAGGTTGGACACTCGTTCAGGGATTGCCCAAAGCCTAGAATCATCCGTTGCTTCAACTGTAATAAAGTCGGCCATATCAACAGAGACTACCCAGCCTTGAAGGGCGGACCTGCCAAGATTAAGCCAAGAATATTCTCCATGATGGAGTCGGGTGATGAGGACCAGCCTGCTGTAGTATCAGGTACCATATTGGTTAACCTGCTTTTACTTTGATAGATTCGGGTGCAACACATTCTTTTGTAGCCTCTACTTTTGCTGATAAGTTAGATGTACGGTTTACTTCTCCTGAGCATGTGTTTAACGTAGCATTACCCTCTGGTGAACGCATGCACTCTAACCAAGTGATGCCTGATAGCATTGTATTAGTAGGAAACATGAATTTGCCTGCCGATCTCATTATTATGGACATAATGGGATTTGATGTAATCTTAGGGATGGATTGGTTGTTTAAGCATTATGCCACAATAGATTGTAGGACTGGAGTTGTTAGTTTTCAACCCCCTGGAGGTTTAAACCATACCTTCCAAGCTCTGAAGAAGAGTAAGAAAATGACTGTAATGACTTCTGTCAATTGTAGACCCTCTCCATGCAAAGAGTATTTGTGCTTTTTGGCCAGTGTTTTAGACACACAACTAGTAGAAAAATCAAGCCCCAAAAATGTCTTAGTTGTCCAAGACTTCCCTGAAGTATTCCTAGATGACCTTCCTGACTTGCCACCAGATAGGGAAATTGAATTTGTGGTAGATGTTTACCCCGGCGCCGAGCCTGTGTCCAAAAATCCATATAGACTAGCACCTACAGAACTTAAGGAATTGAAGAAACAGTTGGAGGATTTATTGGAGAAAGGATTCATACGCCCAAGTTTTTCACCATGGGGTGCACCGGTCCTTTTTGTCAAAAAGAAAGATGGATCTATGCGTATGTGCATTGATTATAGAGAATTGAATAATTTAACTGTCAAGAATAAATACCCTTTGCCAAGGATTGATGACTTATTTGACCAACTTAAGGGTGCGAGACTTTTCTCTAAGATTAACCTTAGGTCCGGTTATTACCAGTTGAAGGTTAAATCTGAAGATATCCCAAAGACTGCCTTTCGCACAAGGTATGGACATTATGAGTTTTTGGTTATGTCTTTTGGTTTGACAAATGCACCAGCAGCCTTCATGGATCTCATGAATAGGGTGTTTCATGAGTATTTGGACAAGTTTGTCATTGTATTCATTGATGACATTCTAATCTATTCTAGCACTAAGGATGAACATGCCAAACATTTGAGTTTAGTGTTAGAAGTACTGAGAATGCACCAACTTTATGCCAAGTTTTCTAAGTGTGAGTTCTGGTTGGACCAAGTTCACTTTTTAGGACATGTCATCTCTGGGGACGGCATATCTGTTGATCCAGCAAAAGTTCAAGCAGTTAAGGAGTGGCCCCAACCGAAGAGTGCTACTAATATTCGAAGTTTTCTTGGACTAGCAGGGTATTACAGAAAGTTCATTGAAGGATTTTCAAAGATTGCTACACCCCTTACTAAGTTAACCAGGAAAAATGTGAAGTATATATGGACTGATGAATGTGAACATAGCTTCATGACCTTGAAACAGAAACTAACCAATGCTCCAATTTTAACCCTTCCAGCTGAAGATGGTAAATTTAGTATTTATTGTGATGCTTCCAAAATTGGTCTTGGTTGTGTGTCAATGCAGAATGGTAAAGTAATAGCTTATGCCTCTAGACAGTTGAAAACACATGAAAAGAACTACCCTACCCATGACTTAGAATTAGCTGCAGTTGTATTTGCACTTAAGATTTGGAGGCATTACTTGTATGGACAATCTTGTGAGATATTTTCAGATCATAAGAGCCTGAAGTATATCTTCACACAGAAGGAACTAAACATGAGGCAACGTCGATGGTTGGAATTTGTAAAAGACTATGATTTTGAGATCAAATATCATCCCGGCAAAGCAAATGTCGTGGCTGATGCCTTGAGTAGAGTAACGACATCAACCCCATCTATGACTTTCAGTATGCCATTAGCTTTGGAATCTGAATTCCAAAAATTTAACCTAGAAGCAGTAACCAGTGTATCAGCTATACTATCAGCCATAACCTTAAAGCCTACCATTCTAGAGAAAATAAAGGAAGCTCAGACGAATGATGATGAGTGTAACAAGTACAAGTCGAGCATGAACTCTACGGACCAATCAGATTTTAGCTATTCTGCTAATGGGATCCTCAAGTTTAGAAATAGGTGGTTTGTTCCAGCCATTAAGGAACTCCGTGATGAGATTCTTTCTGAAGCACACTCTTCCAGGTTCTCAGTTCACCCTGGAAGTACAAAGATGTACAGAGACCTTAAGCAACACTACTGGTGGCCTAGTATGAAACGAAGCGTGGCAGAGTATGTAGGATCATGTTTGTGTTGTCAACAGATTAAAGCCGAGCATCAGAGACCCTCAGGAACATTGCAACCCTTACCAGTTCCTGAATGGAAATGGGAACAAATAACTATGGATTTTGTTATAGGATTACCTAGAACAGCAAAGGGACATGATGCAATCTGGGTAATAGTTGATCGTTTGACCAAATCTGCTCACTTTCTACCAATGAAGATAACATATTCGATGGATCAACTGGCCGAGTTGTATGTGCACGAAGTTGTTAGACTGCATGGAGTTCCAAACACCATAGTTTCAGACCGAGACTCCAGATTTACATCTAAGTTTTGGAAAAGTTTGCACAAGGCTATGGGAACACAGCTTAATTTTAGCACAGCTTTTCACCCTCAAACAGATGGACAATCCGAGAGAACCATTCAGACCTTAGAAGATATGCTCCGAGCATGCATATTGGATTTTCAAGGATCTTGGAGTAAATATTTACCATTGGTTGAGTTCTCGTACAATAACAGTTTTCAAGCAACAATAGGCATGGCTCCATACGAAGCATTATATGGACGAAAATGCAGATCTCCTTTGTACTGGGATGAAGTTGGTGAAGCACAGTTACTTTGTCCTAACATTGTGCAGCAGACTGTGGAGAAGGTTGCCCTCATCCGACAGAGAATTCTGACAGCTCAGAGCCGCCATAAGAGTTATGCTGATAAAAGACGAAGAGAATTAGAGTTTAAAGTAGGTGATGAAGTTTTTCTTAAGGTATCACCATTCAAAGGAGTTGTGAGATTCGGGAAGAGAGCAAAGTTGAACCCCAGGTTCATTGGACCATTCTTAATTTTGAAAAGGGTTGGGAGTGTAGCCTATCTGTTGCAGTTACCGGCTTCTATGGAAGGAATCCACAACGTGTTCCATGTTTCTATGTTAAAGAAGTGTGTAAGAGATCCATATCAGATTGTGGAACAGCAGGACATTGAGGTTCTTCCTACTCTTGCTTATGAGGAGAAACCTGTAAGGATCTTGGACTATGCAGTGAAAGTATTGCGCAACAAGGAAGTCCCACTAGTGAAAGTCTTATGGCACGACCAGAACATAGAGGAGACAACTTGGGAGCGCCAGCAAGACATGATGGACCAACATCCTGAGTTGTTCAGGTACTGAATTTTGAGGACAAAATTCTTTTAAGGAGGGTAGATTGTAGCACCCGGTTTAATCACGATCTAATTATTTAATCAAAGCGTGAGACATTATTGTTATAAAGGATTAATGACTAGGTTAATGTATGACTAAAGGAGGGCAGTACGGTAATCTGATAGTAATAAAGGTTAACGTATTTAAGGAAACTATTAATGAAGTAGCCGCCACTGTTTATTTCATTTTTCCCCTCCATTCTCAGCTCCTCAGCTTAGCAGAGCGCAATAGGAGACCCCCTTCGACTTCCTCCAGCGATTTCCTTCGAACTAGGTGAGTTTTGCTTCTATTTCTTGTTACATTGTGTCTATCGTTGGTAGGAGGGATGATAAATGAGGTTTTGAGAAGGCGGTAAGCGAGTGGTGGTTTCGGTTTAAGTTGAAATCGGGAATGCACAATGACTAGAGTTCCCAAAACAGTTTCCCTTAGATTTCTAGTGGTTTAGAATGAAGATTGGAGGAAATTTAATGTATGCTCTGTCTATGGTTTTAGGTTTGAGTAATACCCGAAGTAGCTTGCAACTAAGTTTTTTTTCCAGGAGACCAAGTAAGTGAAGTATTGTGTGTGCCTTCGGGCCTACATCACAAAACAGTAGGTTTATGCATGTTTGAGTATTTTCTGTATGTTATGCATCATGTTTTTGAAAGAATACGAAAATGAACTTTCATGTAATATTATGGTAAGGTGAGTACAGATTTAACTGCATTGGCGGTTAAGGGAACTAATCCACCCCTTAATTGATTATGAGGATTTATAGCATTGGGAGAATTGATCCCACTCCCAAGAGGTCTGAGGGATCAGAATAGCTATTAAGGGACTTCATCCACCCCTTAACTGATGAAGAGGATGTATACAGATTGAACTGCATTGGCGGTTAAGGGACTTCATCCACCCCTTAACTGATTATGAGGATGTATAGCATTGGGAGAATTGATCCCACTCCCAAGGGCAATCAAGGGATCTGATCAGTAGACAAACGATGTGCGACTAAGATGAGAAAGTAGAAACTGCATATTTAGGTTTCATGTTTCAGCTTGTCATTTCATTATTGCTTTACTTACTTAGTATTAGGCTAATAGATGAGTTTTGTGATGTAGGTGAAGAAGTGATAGCAGGTGTGCTTTCTGAGTCTACTGAGGACTAGACTGGTTGGAGGAGTGCATCCTTGTAATAGACTGGCAGCTGATGGGGCGGTTTAACTGGTGTCAGTGGTTGTGAAGGTTTAGTGAACATTGATTTCAATTTGAGTATGTTAAACTTTCTAATGAAAGAAGTTGCTTGGATGTTTTCAAAAATATTTTGAGACCCTTCTGAAGTTAGTATTCTGTTAGTTTTAATACTAGATTTTTACTGGATTTTGAGAAATGCAACGATTTGAATTATTTCTGAATGTTTCAGTAAGGTGAGTAAATTCCTTCTGTAGTTAGAGTTGTGTTGTATGGCTAGAAGTAGTTGGAGTGTCACTTTGAACTCTATCGGTAGAAGGTGTCTATCGGTGGGTGTTGAGATGTAATTCTATTTTTTTTTTTTTTTTTGGAAGATGAAGTTTTATTTTCATCGGAAGATTTAGCTGTATTTCTATCGGAAGATGTAAGTAGGAAAATTGTCGTTTAGTGATCGGTATGTGAAGTTTAGTCGATCGGATGAGGAAATCATCCGGCTGACGTCACCGGTGGATATAGAGTAAAGTCGATCGGATGAGGAAATCATCTGACTGACGTCACCGGTGGATATAGAGTAAAGTCGATCGGATGAGGAAATCATCCGGCTGACGTCACCGGTGGATATAGAGTAAAGTCGATCGGATGAGGAAATCATCCGGCTGACGTCACCGGTGGATATAGAGTAAAGTCGATCGGATGAGAAAATCATCCGGCTGACGTCACCGGTTGATGTAGGATATATTTTGTCATTTTGTGACCGGATGGTGTAGCCGAAACCTTGTCGTTTTGTTATCAGGAAAAGCCTTCTGTTTTCTATGTCAGTTCCTTCCGGTTGACTTCGTTCTTCGGATGATGTGTTTGACTTTCTTAAATTTTAAGTATTTCACGCCTAAACCTTTATCCCTTCCGACTGAATTATTTTCTTAATATTTTATTCGATCATTCAAACACTGTTGCATAGTTTTGCTCAACTCTATTTCGCTCGAAGATCTTTCCGCTGCAAGTTTTCATGTTTTATCAAACGTTAAAATTTAAATTCCGAAGGAAGTTTTAAATTCGGTCCAAGGTTTCTTAGTAATATCCGGGTTTTTGAGTAACAAACCGGGTTCAGAAAACTTGGGGCGTTACAACTGTGCCTGAACTTACAATAACAGATAACAGAAATAATAGAACATACTGTGAAGCAGAACTTAGACAACTCAGAACATAAACTATAACCTTTCTACCCAAAACAACCCGACAGAACTGAAATACCTAGTACCTCCGTGATGTAGGGCCTTAAGGGCCAACCTACGGGTATGAACTTACCTGTTGCTGCAGAGTTGATAGTCCTGAACGTCTCGGAAATGCTCGAACCTGTACATGCACGCTCGAAAATTAACAAGCTGCAAATGCTAACTAATAAGTTAGAAGAGTCTGTTCCAAACTCATTCAAACCCTTAGAAAACAAACCGGTGTGTTTTCATCCAAAGACTGTGAGTTTTTCACTAAATACCATAACCCTAAACTTCGGGAAAAACCCACATTAAACTTTTCCAAACTTGTTAGCATTAGTAGATGTTTACCTTAGCGGAGGAGCAGAAGAAAATCTGAGGAGATCGAAGTAAATCTTCGATGGTTACTTGTCGACTGGAAGAGAGAATGCCGAGAAGAGAATGGAGAGAGAGCAGAGAAGTGAAGTGAAGAGGGTTTCACGTAGGAGGAAGAACTTAACTTCTTCAACAAGTTGTCAAGTGTCAATTATTCATTGGCTATCTCCACCAACCTTAATTTCTCTCTAATTTACCCTTCCATGCATTTTAAACTTAGTGTTTTGTTTAGTTACACATTAGTTTGGTTCTCGCCTCACTAAATGCTCCAAAATTTTACAATAAAATAGTTATTGTATTTATGGCAATTTAAATCCATACAATAATTCAACAGATTATTACACGGCCAAAATGCCGGGTGTTACATTCCTAGTTTGTAAAAGTTTCTTTACTAGATTGATATGCACAATCTGAAGTTTTTTAATCAATAAGATGAGATCTACAACTGACAACACTAATGTTCTAAGAAATATTTGACCTCAAAGAAGAAAACTATCATTAAGATAAACAGTGAAAAAAAGTTGAATGGATTAAGTTTCAGTTCCAAATTTGGAAGGTAAAATTTGCCCAAAATAAAATATTTCACTTTCATTCGTATTTGATAAAATACTATAGCAGTCAATGCACGTGACTCAATGAAATATATTTTTGATAAGTTGAAGAAGAACCTCATCTAGCTTAGCAAGGAATTGAAGCATGAAAGGAATTAGCATAGACCAAGAACAACATAGAAGCCATGCTTAGAAAGTGCAAGAGCAGTGGCAGCACCCAAACCAGATGTAGCCTGTCTCATTATAAAGTTTAAATTTCAGCAGTTATGTACATAAAATTCAAAAAAAGAAGCTTTTGATTTGATTGAAGAAACAATTTCAAAAAAACATACGCCGGTAACTATGCAGATCGGTCTTGAGCTCAGTCCCGTAGAAGTACAAAACTTAGCAGATTGTGACTGATTTTTCCTCCTTGGAATTAAGAGAGACAAAAAGCTTTGCAAGAATAGGACTGCGTATGAGTAGATAAGAGAAAGAGTCCACAGCACTGACATTCTCCAAAACTCTATGGACCAGAAAAATTGCCAGATCTCCTGTAACTCATTCATCATTTACCTTCATCATTCATAGCAGTGTTAGATTAATAAACCTAGATGCAATCAGATAATTTTCGAACAAATAATTAATCTGCAATGATAATGTCACAAAACTACTATTTTGGAGCATCATAAACTGTTGATATTTTAAATGGAAAACCGTAGACCCTAATGCATATGAGAACCACCATTTATAAAAGAAGGAATCAATGCAACTACTGAACTTTAAGCAATACATCGCATTATCCTACTTTTAACACAACTTCCATTGGGATCCCTCTATTCCATCCCAAGTCAGCAGTATAAGAACAAAGACTTCATAATTGGAATGCAAACCTTGATCCCAGTTGTGTTGATTGTTTGTGTTATTGTGCATTTTTTGTAGATCTCTCCCATTTTATTCACATTCCATCCATCAATATAGTGCTGCAGACCAAAAAAATGCAATTGCAACAAACTTTTAAACTAATATAAGTTTAATGTCAAACTTCTGGCTTGGACTAGAATAATGAAAATTAGAACGGACTCCATAAATTACACATAAATAAGCTTGGATTTCAAACACAGAGAACCTAAACAAGAAAATCAGATCATTTTCCCTACTAAATCACGTAACAAATGCCAAATTAGAAAGTTATATTTTGAAAAATTAAAAGGAAATGAAAAAAATCGACGTTTACAGGGGAGAACTTGGTGAAACTGTCATGAGTCTCTCAAGAACAATCTTGTCGGGGAGAAGCTGAAAAAGCTGCAGAAGCAGGTGTTTGGGTTGGATTGAATTTTTCAAAAAATACTGATGAATGCGAAAAAGCTAGGAAAAGATTTGAAAAACTGGAGCCCGATTGAATGTTGATTCCCAACACATCACCTTAATTTGAGTAAATTTATGAACCATTGACACTATTGATAGTGAGGAAGAAGAGCTCGGAAGTACTATGGAAAAACTCCACATAATTTGCTTAAGACTAGAAAAATGACAAAGTAACAAATTTAAAAAACAAATGCTAACTCTGCAACCAGGAAATTGACTATTTTTGCTTCCTCAGAGACGTTCCAGAAATGTCAGCAATGGTGAGCAAATAAGTCCACCAACAAACTTGCAGAAACGAAAGTAGTTTTCCTTAATCATGAAACTATTTTATTTCGATCATACTTTCTTCTTCGCTCTTCGTTTTTCTTCCATTAACGTCAAATTTCAAAATTGCTTTTTTTTTTTTTAAGGAAAAGGCTTCTAACATTCTCACCATAAAACAGCAGGCACTAAGTTAGCTCACTAATTGTAGAATATTTCAAGACCGAGGACGAGGAATCCTACCATCACAACGCCGGAGGTTGGTGACTCAATTGTGGGGAGACGATTGGATAAGCGACCATACGGAGCGTTCCCTGAGCGCTCTAAAGCAAGGACCATCAGCGTCAAATACGGTAAAAAGTCGGAAGTGTGAGGAACGCCTAAATTTCTTCCAGCTTTCGTTGAGTACGGAGGTTAGGGCAGAATTGCCGAAGTCCGAGTTTAAAAGGCAGAAAGGGCCGACCAGTAGTCCACTCAATGTTCGATGGCGTGGTGAGGAGCTTCACTGGCCGAAGCTGAAAATCGATCGATCGATCGAGGCACACACCGCACAGCTCAGGTTTCTGCAAGAACGATGAAGCTCGATACTCCGACACCATTAATATTGAGACTATGTATCGCTTTGGAAATGCCCTTATCTGCCCAAAAAATATCAATTTTTGAAATTTAGTATTGTTAACTCGAAGTTTGGATATCAAACAATCCGAGAGATAATGGATTGAACTTTGGTAAACTTTCATTTATATCTTTTCTCACCTCATCGGGAACGAGCCGACTTTCTCAGCACAGTTTCCTGCGTAAAGAATTTCCTTTTCTCAGTTAATTCTTGGGTATTGTTAATTTCCTTTCCGAACCAAAAAAGAAACCTTGAGTTCTTCAATCAAATTTTAGTGCAAATTTAAGTCGGAATGAGCGAATTTTAGAAAATTTACGACGTGCAAATTTTTTGTCATTTATGATCCGTACGGAAAATTTAGGAAACCAAATAGAAAATTTAAAAAAATAAATTAAAATTTTAAGTTGACATTAGTACGTCTCAAAGTGAATTAAATTCACAGGAGAATAACGTCAGAATTTATTGAAGGGACTTATTTGGAAAAAATTTTAATCAAAAAACCAAAACCCAATTAAAATAAAAGGTAATTATTGATTTGAACCATGTACTATACATTTTTTTTCAATTCGCCCCCTGTACAAAAAAAATCGGCAAACCAAACCCCGTACTTTGATTCTGTTATCATCTTTGACCTTTTATCAACAATTTTATTAAACCCTCATTTAAAAAATTACCAAATGATCTTAGATTAAGTTGAAAATTTTACCACATGTTCACTACTTAATGAAAAAATAATTTGAAAATTTTCGTGATTTTTTAAAATATGTACGATTTATTGTAATTGTATTTTAGTATTTTATAAAAATATTATAATAAATCATACAAATTTTAGAAAAACACGATAAGTTTTCTATTATCTATCCATGATAGGTTGAACATGTGAAAAAGTTTTCAAATAAATCCAATATCGGTTGGTATTTTTAAAAAAAATAATTTTTAAAGTAAAGAAGAAACTGAGATTAATTTAAACAAATATCAAAGAATATTGGATTTATTTGAAACTTTTTTCACATGTTTACTACATTATGGGTAGATAATAGACAAATTGTCGTAATTTTTTAAAACTTGTATGATTTATTATAATAGTTTTATAAAATATTAAAATAAAATTACAATAAATTTTACATGTGTTAAAAAGTAACAAAACTTTTCAGATTATCTTCTCACTAAGTAGTGAACATGTGGTAAAAATTCAACTGAATTTAATATTGTTTGGTAATTTTAAAATGAGGGTTTAAAAAAATTGTTGATAAAAGTAGGGGTGTGCAAACCGAACCGGAACCGATGAACCGAACCGAAACCGGTGAAATAGGTTCGGTTCGGATTGGTTTTGACCATTTAGAAACCGATCTTCGGTTTCATTTTGTAGGAACCGCTTAATTAGGTTCGGTTTTCGGTTTGGATCGGTCAAAACCGATACAAACCGAACCGAACCGGTTTTGCACAAAAAAATTTTAATTATTAAAAATAAAATAAAATAAAATAAAGAATCTTTTTAATAATTAAAATTACTTTTGTTATGATATTACTTTTATTTCCTAAAAGGATTTATTGTAATTTTGACTTTACTTTTCGTTTTTTATTCTTCTAATACATTTTTTTTTTTATATTTGACTATATATCTAATTGTTTTTTATCTCCTCCAATTTAAATTTATATTATTTAAATTTTTAGAAAATAAGTTGTAGAACCGAAACCGAACCGGAACCGAACCGAAACTTTCGGTTCGATTCCGGGTCGGTTTTGGTATGTTAAAAGACCGGTTTCGGTTCGGTAAATCCGAAACCGAAACCGGTTTTGCACACCCCTAGATAAAAGGTCAAAAATGATAACAAAATCAAAGTACAGGGTTCGGTTTGCTGGTTTTTTTAGTACAAGAGGGCGAATTGAAAACAAGTGTACAGTACATGGTTTAAATCGATAATTACCATAAAATAAAATAAAATAATAATAAAAAAATAATTTAAAAATAAAATTTTAAAACGATAAAGTTAAACCTTATCGTTTCTGTCTGTCGGCTGAAACAAAAAAGAAAGAGGGAGAGAGAGAACTCGAGTCGCCGTGAGAGAGGAGAAGAAAGGCCGATGCCGGAACGACCTACGTTCGGCCGGATCTTGGTGTTAAAATCTTTGTCTCGAAGAGTAGATCAACGTTGGTGTAAGACATTTTTGAAGGTAAGCTCTCTAACTCCCCATTTTTGCCCGGGAAGTTTCTGGTTTTTTGTATTTTTGCTGATCTGTGATTTGAGGTCGATGGTTTGGTGTTTTTAGCACGAATCGACCGGAAAGGAGGTAAGAAACGGGTTGGAAACAAGTTTTGGCGAGTCGACTCGGGTCCAAGGTCAATTTGGGCCTGGGCTGGGTCAGGCCCAACCCGAGATGATCAGCCCGGTTCGGGCCAGGCCGAGTCAGCACCAGCCGCTTTCGGTCGGGTCCGACCCCAGCCCATCTGGGCTAGGTTCATCCGGACCGGATCGATCTGATCGGTTTGGGGCCAATCCGACCCTTGACTGTTGACTTAAACAGTTGACCATTGATTTTGAACGTTGACAGTAGATTTTAATTACATAATATGGGAGATATTTTCCTACCAGGATGCAAAATTTTAAGGCTTGTGTTAAAAGTTCCTAGGTTATACACACACATAATGTCCTGTGTCTTGATGTTTCCCATGTGATGGAATTCCATTGGATCAACAAAGTTTTTCAATGATCTATTTTGATTCTTTTTGAGGCTGAAACCAAACTAAACTAACATGGTTCCAGCCCGAGATGTAATGGAAGAAGAACTAGTATATAAAAGATATAATCTACTTAGGTCAAGATTGTTTTGAAAGTAAATTAAGGTTATGGAAAACAAAACACTCGGCTCATTAGGAAAGGATACGCTTTATACATAAGTGGAAAATGCATAGATTTTGGATAATTTTTTTTTTTAAGTCAGAACTTTTTCATTCAATTTCAACAAGGGCCCTTAATAATAAAAAAGGGGGCGTCAATGATACTCATAACAGAATATTTTGTCTTTTGTAATTTTCTCATTGAAAATGCAAAATAACTGTACTTTATTGCACGCTTCATCGATCTTTTCACAACCATACACAAGGAAATTTTGGTATAAAACCAAAAGACGAAAAAAAAAAAGGTTTTTATGTGTTACAAAAAAAAATGGATTTAGAAAAAAAACTCGTAATTTGGTTAAATGTTTTTTGGGTTTAATGACATAGAAGAGAGTAAAGACTCACTTTTTGTAACGCCCCCGAACCCACCCTGGCTCGGTGCGCTACTTTGCTAACCAGTCCCGCGTTAAAACATAATTTTCTAAACCCCAAAACATAAAACTAAATTGACACAGCTGAATTTAAAGCTAAGTCTCTCGAAACTCTCTTACGTCATACCTAGCTGCCTAGACTCACGAATTCCCTTACTCCTATCCATTAAGCACCACGGCGTCCTTCCCGAAATTTCGGCAAAGTAACGCCTGTAAATGGCGCCTCCAAAATGCTAAATACCTGCAAAGAAATAAATCCCAACCAATCCAGCATATGAAATCACCAAATAGCAGTAAAAAGGGAAACTAAAATACTAATATCCCTAAGTGAAGAAAGTCCACAGGGCAACACGTCACCCTTAACTATGACTATAAACAACAACAACAAATAGCTACACCGTAACTCTCAAAATATCAACCAAAAAGAAAGTTACGCATACCCATCATTTCTACAAACAGACATTTACGACAAACTACCAAAAGACAAGCCCACATTTCCCCGAAGACCATGGTCGAGACGCCCCGACAACTACCCGCACCGGCATACAGCGTACATCAACGACTGCGTCCCAATCCTAGCTTTCCTCGTAGCTCTAACCTGTACTCCTGTCGTCACCTACACCACAGAACACACACACACACGTAAGCTTACGCTTAGCAAGTAGAGGACAACAAGTACAAACATACACTATGCACACACAACTCTCACACAATCCTAACACATGCCGTTCCACCCCCAACATCTTTCGTAGCAAATCCACTCACAACATCTTACGTGTACTCAGTCAGGTGCCTCTTGCAGAACCTCCCGAAGTTTGCCATATTTCAGACACTACTTCACGACGAGGAACCACTGCATATCTTTTGTGGAAACCTCCCGAAGCTTGCCATATTTCAGACACTACTTCGCGACGAGGAACCACTACATAACTTTTGTGGAAACCTCCCGAAGCTTGCCATATTTCAGACACTACTTCGCGACGAGGAACCACTGCATAACTTTTGTGGAAACCTCCCGAAGCTTGCCATATTTCAGACACTACTTCGCGACGAGGAACCACTGCATAACTTTTGTGGAAACCTCCCGAAGCTTGCCATATTTCAGACACTACTTCGCGACGAGGAACCACTGCATATCTTTTGTGGAAACCTCTCGAAGCTTGCCATATTTCAGACACTACTTCGCGACGAGGAACCACTGTATATCTTTTGTGGAAACCTCCCGAAGCTTGCCATATTTCAGACACTACTTCGCGACGAGGAACCACTGCATATCTTTTGTGGAAACCTCCCGAAGCTTGCCATATTTCAGACACTACTTCGCGACGAGGAACCACTGTATATCTTTTGTGGAAACCTCCCGAAGCTTGCCATATTTCAGACACTACTTCGCGACGAGGAACCACCACCAACAGACCACTTTCAATCCATATCGTACTCACATTTCAAAACCATGCTTAACCACAACCAAACATTTAAAACCATGCTTAACCACAACCAAACATTTAAAACCATGCTTAACCAAACAAAACATTTAAACCATACTTAACCAAACATTCAAGCAACCAAATCAGAACAAAGAAACCAAACAAGCAAACAATCTCAAACACTAACAATAACAACCCAGCAATTCATCAAACAATACTCAAACACTAACAATACACTATCAAACAATAAATCCTACCGTTTTGTGGTGTAGGCCCGAAGGCAACAAACACACGTCCACTACTTACCTGATTGCTCGGCTCCCAATTTATCACTTCTACCGATCAATTCCTTCGTTCGACGACCTAAAATACCGAAACTTAGCTTAATAAGTTACCAATATAAAATCTAAGGAAATTTTTCAACTAAAACTAACAACACTTAAAATACATTTCACTCTTAAAACCTAAAACCCGATTTTTACCCAAATTTGACCGTCGAACTTCAAACGGTCATATCTCCCTCGTTTTTCAACGGATTTCGACGCGCCACCCCAATTCGAAAACCTCTACACGTTTACTATCCAATGAAACACTCAAATTCAACAACCAAACCATTTGACCAATTCGAAAACCACAAAAACAGATTCGGCTTCTTAACATTCAAAACCCGTTTTTTCACAAACTCACCCTATTTCTCTAATCTAACCTTATCAACAACCTAACTAACCTATCCTAAGCTTAAACCATCAAACATTAAAGAGAAAACCAGCAAGGAACTCAAAATTCGGAGTGCTCCCTTTAGTGTTTCCAAATCATACTCAAACTCTCACAAAATCCACTAAAAACACTCTTAATCTTCACCAATTTACAAATAATTAAAAACCCATAAAGTTTTACCTTAGAATACCTTAACAAATTGAAGAAAAGAGAGGGAGATGCATCGGCTATGGTGGAGAGGGAGAGAGTGACGATGGAGAAGAAGAAAATGAAAAAAACTTCTCATTTATTACCACTTTTCCCCTTTTTTTTTATTCATTTAATAACCCTTTAAAATACATTTAAACCCTCCCCTTCCTCACTTTAGCAACCCACGTGAACCCCCTTAACTCACCACTTTTCCATTCAATTAAATTTTTCTAAATTTTGATTGGTTCATGCATTTGACTTTTCTCACATCTTTTTGCTTTTGAATTTTCACTCTCTTTTCTTCTCTTTTACTCCAACGTGAATCAAATAAAAACCACACATTGCTTTGGGATTTTATTGGTTTAACACCATTGACTTGTCAACCTTGTCCTACCAAAATTTCTTTGAAATTTAATTGGCTTAGCACTTTGACTTTTCAACCCTTTTATTGTTTTTGAATTGTCAAGCTTCCTTTCTTCGTTACACATTACTTCTAAACTCTTCATCCCTTAATATTACACTCTCATACATAACCTACTCTCATACATAACCTAGGGCTACGCACCTTATAAAAAATTTCCCGGGTGTTACACTTTTTCTTCTTCTTTTTCGATTTCCTCAACACCTACTGACTTTTTTTAGTGTTTGAACTCACGAAACATCAAGGTTTTTCTTTCTCTGAGTGTATAGTGTGTGTTAACGGCCGTGCACAGTTGGGGGAACATGTAAAACCACGCAGAACTATAGGGAGCACGAAGCAGTGGCTTTAATTACTCAATGTCCATATATTTTAAGTAATCCAAAATTTGATTGTCATGTAATTTTGATTATGAGAGACCTTATTGATCCTATCTCTCCTTGCCTCTCTCTTTGTAGAATCATGGGGAATGGGTGAAACTCTGCAAAGCTAGAGGGAGCTTGAAGAAACAAACTTAATTACTCAATTTCTCATGGTTTTAAGCTTTCTGAAATTGGATTGTCATGTATGTTTGGTTACCATAGAAGTTGACCTGCTGTTTACAGTCCTTAATGGGGCTTAAAATTTGTCATTTTTTCTTCAGTCTTTATGAGCTTTATAATAGTGTATCGTACTATTTGACTCATATTTTACCTAAAACTAGCTATATGGGTTTATAATCTACTTGGCCGCCTTTCTCTTTGAAGCCCGTGTTCAAGCAATTTATATGTTGAAACAAAACACGATGGGCAAAACTCATCCTTGAAGATTTGGCTTGCATGTAGAAGGAATTAAGTAGATATATGCATACATGACTAGCTTTCAAGCCGTTTATATTTTGAAACAAACATGATTGGCAAAACTCATCCTTGAAGAGCTAACTTGCATGGGGAAGGTTTTAAATAGATATATACATACATGACTAGCTCTACTTGACCGAATAGATACACGAGTCATTTGACAAATGATAAAGTGCAAATTACCTCTTTGACGACCTCATAAGTTTGGCACCCACGATGGAGCAACTTGAGCATATAAAGTCCTGATAGCTGGGTAAATGGTGTCACGATTGAATTTGGTTCCAAGAGGTTTGATTGTAACAATCTAATTGTCCCACTTCAGCTAAACCTTGTAATATCATTGTCCCCATATTTTATCTAGCAAAATATAGTATAAAGAAGACCGTCAGCTTTGGAAACATGTTGTACCTTATTGAGGTTGCACCCAAAACCCAAACTTAGTGAGGGTGTTACTGAGAGATTTAGTATCAGGTGGGGTTGATTGTATATGTTTTTTATTTCCTTATCAGCCAATCAGTACTTTAATTCAATTGTGTATGGCTTGAGTTGATCTTGTTTATGGTGTTTTTTTTATTTTCTTTTTGTTGATTGTATTGTTCAATATTTCTTATGTCTTTAGATGTGCTCGACTGTAGAAGATTTGCCTCTTGATGCTATAGGTTTTATGGAGCTTGCCATACAACAGGTATTAAGATAGATATTATTAACTTGTATTAATTTATTTTTAATATAACATGTCATAGATTTCAAGGACATACTATTGATGCTTAGTTATTTTTATGTTGAATTTAAGATGATTGAACAATAACATTTATATCCAGAAGTTAGAGTAAATTTGGAATGTTAGTTTGGCTCTTTTCCAATTTTTTGATGGTTACATCTTTTCCCCCCTTATGCATGGAGTGTCTTGTTTCTTTCTCACATAAATTTTTCAGTGACATGTAAACTTTTGTTCATTGGATTAAAATACCAATTGTATTAGTCTTTGTGACCGAGGATTGTGAAAAGGTAACTTGCTGTTTTTCAATGTTGGTAAAGGAAAGGGGACATGATATCTTCAATGAAGATGATTAGGAAGCTGAAAAGTTCTAGTGTTAAGCGCATTATTCAAGTTAATTCTGTTATTCTATATCGTCATTCATAGTGTGATTTTCATATCATGAGGTTAACTTTATTTTCAACCATCGTTTATTTTTAGCAGTATTCACTTTAACATAGTTTTTTCCCTATATAGTTTATTTATTGCAACTCATTTACTTGTTCTATATTGCATGCCAGGCTAAACTTGCCATGGATAGCCTAGAAGTTCCGGTGGGGTAAGCTGATGTCAATTTTTAAGATCGTTTCTAATATGCTAATTTATGTGTTTACAGTTCTTTTACTCAATTATTGTTATCTCGGGAATGGCATCATAGGAAATGATATCTTATTTGTTCTACAAGTTATATTAATTCAATGTCTTTTCAAAGTTAAGCAATCAACAAGCGTGTTAATTACTGCTGAGGGCTGTGAAGATTTTTTTTATTTCAAGAAGCAAACGTTTTATTCTAGAAGATTGAGTACTAGATAGGAAAATCCCTTTCTAAACTACATAAAAAGACAATTAAGGGAAGAAGTTTATCGAGCCTTTGTACTCAAATTTTGTTAAAATTTTGAGTCTGTGCTTACTTTTGGACAATGCGTTTAAAAGAATTTTAATATCTATTTTCTCGTTTTACTCTTTCTAAATTACATAAAAAGACAATTAAGGGAGGAATGTTATTGAGCCTTTGAACTCCTTAATTTTGATTAAAATTTCAAGTCTGTTCCTTTCGGGCATTGCATTTAAAGAATTTTAATATGTATTTTCTCTTTTTACTCCTTCTCTTTGTACATTTTTACATGAAGAATAATTTTATTATATTTTAATCGCTGATGTTTGTATATTATTTTTCTGATTGGTTTATTTTATTAGTTACTATGTTTGGAATGTAAGTTGATTAGATAGAATTCATGTGCTCAGTATGATGTAACAAATAAATTAACAAAAATAAGTACAATGAACTTCATTATTTGTGTGTTTTTTTCACTATTCATGCACCAAGTTAGTTGTATAAAAAAGACATGCATTTGATGTGAAAAACGCATCAAGCATACAAGAGCATGTAAAAACAATTCTCAAAATAGATTAAACTTTGATAATATTTGGAAGAGCCTTCAAAGGTCAAGTTAGAATTTGGGAATTTAGTGTCTGGATTACATTGTAACTTAAAATTTAACAAATAAGAGCTAAAATTAGACACATTTTCATGGATAATATTTTGTTCGTGTATTGCATGTGAAAAAGACAAGTTGAATAAAGGAGAAGATATAACTTAACAACTATCTATTATCATTCAATTAGAAATAATTAAAACAAAAGGAAAATTCCTCAATGTTTTATGATATGCTTTTTTTAACAAGAAATTTGATATTATCTTATAAATTTCTAGTAGCTGCAAGGTCTATCGGTAATGTGAAGCTAAAGAGCCCAAAATGTTGTAATAACCACATTTTATCTCTCCATTTTTTGGTAGGTCGATTGTGTCTTTAATCCATGATTTGGCAAAGATATAATTGCTTATGCAATATATGATTTGCCAAATTTTAAGAAGATATATATCAAAGCTTTCATAGTAAATCATAATAAACAAGGATTTCATTGGTCATCTCTCAATCTCTTTTACAAAGACAATTAAAAAATGTGTCAAAAAAAATCATTTGAATTCAGTCATCTGTTTAATCAGTTCTCTAAATGAGTATCCACATCAACTCTTGTATTATTGTCGGAATCCTTTGTTTTCAAATGATATTATAGAGCTTAAAATCATTGAATGGAAGATTCAAAGCAATAGCAGAAAAAGAAAGATTTTGGTAAACAGAGCTGGCTCTGGACAAGGCTTAAATAATTAGATTCTGTGTGTTCAAGGGTTCAATATCATGACATTAAATATGTTATTCAAGATATTTTTTCCCTGGATGTGAAATCTTTTTGGAGTGGTTTAATTAGTAGTTGATAACTATTATTGATTAGGTGTGTGATTATTGAGGATGGAAAAGTCATAGCCTCGGGAAGAAACCGGACAACCGAGACCCGTAATGTAGTCCTCAACTTTTTTTCTTTTTATTATTAAGGATGTGATCCACAACCAACCAAGTCAGTTGCGTTACCAAACTCTTTGATCTGATCCAAATTTGTGCTCCATATCCTTCCAGGCCACTAGACACGCAGAAATGGAAGCCATTGACGCTATTCTTGAAGACTGTCAGAAAAATGGATCTTCGCACTTCAAAACTGCTGAAAAAATCTCAAACTGCAAATTGTACGTTACCTGTGAACCATGCATCATGTGTGCTGCTGCATTATCTATACTCGGTATGGTATTTTCATGCTAATATTGTGTATTGTGAAGACATTTTTATTCCAGTGAACTACCATTGTTGATTAGTTTGTCTTTATTATGTTTATACTCAAAATGGTTTTTGTTTTCAAATTCATTGTCTTATTTAGGTATAAAGGAGGTATATTATGGTTGTGGAAATGATAAATTTGGAGGTTGTGGCTCTATATTGTCCCTTCATTCAACTAACTCGCTGGCACTTAAAAGGTTTGCTTCTAATTTCTAACCATTCCATCGGATTCAATTCCGATTTGACTTGCTGATTTAGTTAGACAAATACAAAAATACTGAGCCATATAAAATTACCTTCAAGGAAACATGTGTAAATCCAACTTGTTCATTGATTTTTTTTGGGAAGGAAAATTATTCCACTATATTCATTCAAATTTGATATATGCACCCTAATATACGAAGAACCTATTCGACGAAATAATCCTCCATTAAATCTCCAGAAACTTAGATCAGAAAAAAAAAAAAAAAAAAAGATTATATTGTAATCTCTTTAATGTAATTCAAATAATATTATTCTAAAATAGTCTAACTTTGATTGTAATTTTCACATTTTTAATTTCATTTTATTTTGAATTCACATAGTATATATTTTTTTCATCTAAAAGAAATTTAGGACAAATAAAAGGCACCATGAAAGTTTTATCTCATTAATTGAAGGTTTTTAATCATTTTGGTATTACTTTTTAGCAATCACTTTCTTCTATAGACTTATGTACTTCACAAAGAATAATACTTTATAGTGTGGATAATATGCTCAGTCTAATATATTGTTAGTACTGAACTGATGACGAAACCATTGTGAAATATTTGTTCAAGTGATGGTGCGATGCCAGGGAGGGGTTTCAAAAGCACGGGAGGAATTATGGCATCAGAAGCGATTTCTCTCCTTTGAAGTTTTTATGAACAGAGGAATCCCAGTGGTACGAACTCGGTAATGCCTTATAAATGTGAGGGCCCTGTAATTATGTTTAATGAAGAGCTAATTCTGGAGACTTGGTTTCTAAAGTAACAAAAAATGTGATAAATCGTGGATAATTAGTAATTTGAGTGAATATAATTATCTGTTGGATTAAGTGCAAAAAAAAACTCCAACTATGGAAAGTGCAAAATAAAGCTCTGCGGATAACCGCTGATCCCCCGCAGAAGGTGCAGCGGTTACCCGCCCCATTGAGACGGGTACCCGCCTCACCCGGGTAACCGCCGATCCCCCGAGTGATGCGGATACCTGCATCATTTAAGGCGGTTAACCGCGTTTAGAACAGCGCCACCCTCGCGATTTTTAAAAGCATTACTAAGTCTTAATTACGCGTCCATGAAGGTTGTTGGGTCCTCAATATAGGTTGTTCTCATCACTTCAAGTTAAAACCTTGAAGGTGAAATGGATAACTTAGTTTATAACCACAAGTCATGTAACAGTGAGCCTCATTTGCTTGATACGTTCAGTTCTTTTGGAACAAATCGATTGACGTGAAGTTTCTTATACTTCTGTAAACGCATTACTAATTCTTAATTACGCGTCAATGAAGGTTATTGGGTCCTCAATACACATCGTTCTCATCATTTAAAGTTAAAACTTTAAAGGTGAAATGGATAACTTAGGTTCTAACCACACGTCATGTAACAGTGAACCAAATTTCCTTAATACGTTCAGTTTTTTTGGAACAATTCGATTGCAGTGAAGTTTCTTATACTTCTTCAAAAGCATTACTAAGTTTTAATTACGCATCCATGAAGGTTATTGGGTCCTCAATACATGTCGTTCTCATCACTTCAAGTTAAAACCTTGAAGGTGAAATGGATAATTAGGTTCTAAGCACAAGTCATGTAAAGTGAACCTCATTTGCTTGATACGTTTAATTCTTTTAGAAAAAATCGATTGAAGTGAAATTTCTTATACTTCTTCAAACGCATTACTAAGTCTTAATTGCGGGTCCATGAAAGTTATTGGGTCCTCAATACAGGTCGTTCTCATCACTTCAAGTTAAAACCATGAAGGTGAAATGGATAACTTAGGTTCTAACCACAAGTCTTGTAACAGTGAACCTCATTTGCTTGATACGTTCAGTTCTTTTGGAACAAATCGATTGAAGTGAATTTTCTTATACTTCTTTAAAAGCATTACTAAGTCTTAATTACGCGTCAATAAAGGTTATTAGGTCCTCAATACAGGTCGTTCTCATCACTTCAAGTTAAATCCTTGAAGGTGAAATGGATAACTTACGTTCTAACCACAAGTCATGTAGCAGTGAACCTCATTTGCTTAATACGTTCTGTAACACCCGGCATTTTTGCCATGTAATAGTTTTCCCGGGTCATTTAATCGGGATTAATATTATATTAATACAATGTATGTTTTGGTTGTAATGATGGAATGTTTAAGGGAAAACCAAACTAAGTGTAATCAAAACAAGTCAATTAGGTTAAAAGCTAATGGAAGGGTAAATGTGAAAGTAATTATGGTAGGTGGAAGCAAACCAATGAATGAGTGCCATGTGGCAACTTGTTGAAGAAGATATGTCTTCTCTTCCTCCTACGTGAAACTCACTTCTACCTCCCCTTTCTGTTTTCTCTTTTCCAGGCGACCAGCAACGATTTTTAACCTTAATCCTTTTCCTGATTTCTTTCTGTCTCTCCAGTAAAGGTAATCACCTACTAAGGTTATCGATTTTGGACAAGTTTAATGCGGGTTTTCACTGAGGTTTAGGAATATTGTTTCTGTGAAAAACTCTCTGTTTTGGATGAAAACACGTTAGTGTGTTTTCTAAAGAGTTGAAATGAGCTTGCTGCATATCCAACAAGTTATTTGTTAGCTTTTGCAGCTTGTTTAATTCCTTTACATGCATACTACAGGTCAGAGCACTCCAAGAACATTCGAGCATCTGACACCGCAGCAAACAGGTAAGTTCATGCATCTACGTTGGCCCTTAAGGCCCTACAACTTGGAGGTACTAAGTCTGGTTCGGGTAGATAGGTTTTAGGTTATGTTCTATGTTGAATCTGTTCCTGTTACATTCTATTCTCCCTGTTACATTTATTCTGTCATTATGAATGTTAAGTTGAGCATCATACTTATTCATGCATACACGTTTTCTGTAAAATCATGCAAATGTTTTCTGCACCGGTTTTGAAGTAAGTAAGATAAAATCCTGTAAAGAAAATGTATGGTTAAGTGTGGACGAGGACTGGCATCCTGTCAAGTACTCCTGTTATGTCCTGAAGTGGCATGTACATCCTGTTGCGCCAGTTCCTCCTCCCACTTATACCTTCCTGTCCAGTGAAATGTAATGTAATGTAATGTAATGTTCATGTATTTGAAAATGATTCATGCATAACACGTTCATCACTCTGCATTGTATGTTCTTACTGAGCCCTAGGCTCATAGATGAACTCCCTGTTGTAGGTACGGATCCCGTGGATAAGGACTTGGTGCCTCAGGCCGATGTGTAGGTTGCTGTTGGCGGATCGAGCTCTCAGGGTTGGTTGCTGCAGCCAGACATATTTCTGTCCCGAGGTTTAAGTTTTTTTAAAGTAAAGTTCATGTGTGTAAACTCTACTGTGATTCTGCTGGTTTTGGTTTTAAAACTCTGTTGTGATTCTGTTAGAAATCTGGATAATGTATAGGTTCTGATGTTTAAGTTTTTAAACCTCTGTATTTGACAGTTGTATGTATGCTATGAAATATTCTGGAACTGCCTGTGTTTCCTCCTTTTTGGGTTATACATGGATAGTCTCGAATTTTAGAGCTATCCATGCAATTTGTTTTCTTGAAATCTGTCTTCTGTAATGAAGGTTTGAAACCCTTATGCTTTCTGTTTTTAAGCTCTCTGCCTATGTCTTTCTGTCAAAAGTTGTAATTTCTGCCTTTAAAACTATGTTTTCCGATTACATCTACCGGTAGGCATTTTGCCTACATCTACTGTCAAATAATGTTTTCCTTATATTTTCACTCCTACCGATGCCTGTTACCCTTTTTAAGTCTATGTCTAAACTTCATCTACCGGTAGATACTGTACATGTTTTGTCTTATTCACATTCACCGCCAAACTGTGAATTTGCCATAGGTTTTCCTCCTGCCGATTCCGTTTATTGCCTGTTCCTTCCGGTTGACGTCATCCATCTTCCGGCTGACGTCATCACCTTCTGCCGATCCCGTTTAATGTCTGCTTCTACCGTCTGACGTCATCCATCTTCCGGCTGACGTCATCACCCCCTTCTTCCGATTACGTCTACTGCCTCTATCTGCCGATGACGTCATCACATCTTCCGATGACGTCATCACTCATTCCGATACCATCTGCTGCCTCTATCTACCGATGACGTCATCACATCTTCCGATGACGTCATCACACATTCCGATTTCATTTATTTCCTTCGCCCTTTCAGTTCCCTGTTCCTCCCCGTCTCCTCTGTTATTCACTTTTGTAATCCAGTCAACTGTATCCCATTTTCCGTTAATTGTCCCGGAGTGATGGCTGGATTCCCGGACTCCGATCGGGGTTCTGGTTTCGGGTCGTCACAGTTATGGTATCAGAGCGATAAGGTTTTAAAACCGATTCTGTGAAATGTCTGACTGCGCAACCCGCCACATGAGATCGCTCCACCAACTGTAAGTGTTTAAATTCCTTTAAAAGTTTTGTTTATTAAATTAGGTTATTCTGTTATTCTTATAGGACTATCTTAGAAATGGTGAGAGGACATCAGGAAGAATCTAGTGAAAGCTCTCGGGCCATAGACCGATTGACAGAGCTGGTGGGGGTACAATCCCGCATGGTTGATCGAATGATGGCTAGAGAAGACGACAGAAACAATAACCATGGAAATAACAATCGTGATAATGCACCGCGAGACAATAGTGGAGGCCGATTCCGGCGACTTCAGCCACCCTCATTTGATGGGTTGTCTACAGACCCGACCCGTGCTGAAACCTGGATTCGAACTATGGAGAAGATGTTCAGTTATGCAGAAGTAGAAGACAACAAGAAGGTTACTTGTGCCACGTTCCATCTCACTGAGAGTGCTGGATTCTGGTGGGATGCAGTACAGTCGTCTACAGTGGCATTAAGCTGGGAGGGATTTAAAACACTCTTCTACGAGAAGTACTTTGACCGAGGAGTGAGAAAGGAGAAGTTACTTGAGTTTTCTCGGCTGCGACAGTATGGATCTGTGGCCGAGTATGTTCAGAAATTTGAGTCGTTATCCCGATATGCAACACACATGGTGGCCACTGATGAGAACAAGGTGCACCAGTTTATTCAAGGTTTAAAGATGGACCTTCTGCGAGGAATCATGACTGGAGGTTTTGATGAGGCACCATATGTGAAAGTGGTGGCCAAGGCTTATCAACTGGAGGCCTTAGAAATAAAGTCCCAGAGACAGAGAGAACCACCAAGAGGAATTATAAGAAATACTCCTCAACAACAAAAGATTCAGAATGTACATCCTCAACAGCAACAGAACAGGGGCATTAAAAGGCCCAATGAGACCCTTACTTACCAGGACAAGGGGAAGAGACCTATGGGAGCTCCTCAGCTTCCTGTCTGCCCACGTTGCCAGAAGAATCATACAGGAGGCTGCAGGCTTTTTACTGGCCAATGTTTCTGGTGTGGTAAAGAAGGCCATCAAGTCCGAGATTGTCCGGTGCCTGACACGAGGCCGATCGGTGCTGTGCCTAGAGTGTTTGCGATGATGGAAGATGTTGATGACGCAGCTCAGCATGCAGCGATTACAGGTACAATTTTAGTATGTGATGCACCTGCTTATACCTTATGGGACACGGGGGCCACACATTCGTTCGTGGCAATAGACTTCGTAGTTAGACAAAAGTTTTGTAGTACGTCGTCAGATCAGCCTTACAGCGTTATGCTACCGTCCGGAGAGTTTATGCACTCCGAGCAGGTTGTAAGGGGTGATATAGTGTCAGTGGGAGACCAGAAGTTACATGCCAATCTCATCGTCATTGGGATGAAGGGATACGATGTTATTCTGGGGATGGACTGGCTGTTTAAACATTATGCCACCATCAACTGTAGGTCCGGGCTTGTGTCATTTAAGCGCCCAAATGAAGTAGAATTCTCTTATCAGGCAGTACCGAAGAAACACCGTATGCCTGTGATATCTTTCTTGAAAGCTCAACGACTGATGAAGTCAGGGTGCATTGGATTTCTGGCCCACGTTGTGGATGTTCAAAGGCAAAACGAGGTGGAACTTCAAAACATTCCGGTAGTCCGGGACTTCTCAGAGGTTTTCTTAGATGACTTACCGGGATTGCCACCTGATCGTGAAATCGAGTTTGAGATCGATGTGTATCCTGGTGCGGAACCAGTATCGAAGAATCCGTACCGTATGGCACCAGTTGAACTGAAGGAGTTGAAGGCTCAGTTGAAAGAATTAGTGGACAAGGGTTTTGTGCGCCCTAGTTTCTCTCCGTGGGGTGCTCCCGTCTTATTTGTTAAGAAGAAGGATGAGTCCCTACGGATGTGTATTGACTACCGTGAGCTGAACAAGTTGACTATCAAGAATAAGTACCCGTTGCCAAGAATTGACGATTTGTTTGATCAGCTACAGGGGGCTCGGGTATTTTCTAAGATTGACTTACGCTCCGGCTATTACCAGTTGAAGGTCAGAGCTGAGGATATTCCAAAGACTGCCTTCAGAACCCGGTACGGACACTACGAGTTCTTGGTGATGTCGTTCGGGTTGACTAATGCTCCGGCAGCATTCATGGACCTAATGAACAGGATATTCCAGGACCTTCTGGATAAATTTGTAATTGTTTTCATCGACGACATTCTGGTTTATTCCAGGAGTGAGGCCGAGCATGAGAAACACTTGGCTATGGTACTGTCAATCCTAAAGCAGCATCAATTGTATGCCAAGCTGTCAAAGTGTGAGTTCTGGTTAAGCAAGATTAATTTCTTGGGCCACGTGGTGTCTGCTGAAGGAGTATCTGTGGACCCGGCCAAGATTCAGGCTGTGAGGGATTGGCCCAGACCGAGAAATGCAAGTGAAGTACGAAGCTTTATCGGACTAGCTGGTTATTACAGGAAATTCATCAAGGGGTTTTCTGTGATCGCGAAGCCTATAACCAGCTTAACAAGGAAGGAAATCAAATTCAAGTGGTCTGAAGCATGTGAGGAGAGCTTTCAGACACTTAAGCAGAAATTAACCACTGCTCCTCTGTTAGTATTGCCAGTTGAAGATGGCAAATTCAGCGTATACTGTGATACGTCAAAGATTGGCCTGGGATGCGTATTGATGCAAGAGGGTAAAGTGGCAGCATACGCATCAAGACAGTTGAAGAACCATGAACAAAACTACCCTACTCACGACCTTGAGTTAGCGGCAGTTGTATTTGCGCTGAAAGTATGGAGACACCACCTATATGGACAGTCATGTGAGGTGTTTTCTGACCACAAGAGTTTGAAGTACCTCTTTACTCAGAAAGAGTTGAATATGAGACAAAGGCGGTGGTTAGAATTTGTGAAAGATTACGATGTTGAGATCAAATACCATCCTGGTAAAGCTAATGTGGTAGCTGATGCACTGAGCAGGATGCCAACTACTATGCAACCAGTTGTGTCGGCCGTGTCAATGCCTTTGAGGACAGAGATACAGAAGTTCGATATGGAGATAGTTTCTGGGCTATCGGCCATACTAGCAGACTTGACACTACGACCCACCGTCCTGGACCGCATTAAGGAAGCCCAGAAGACCAATTCAAAGGAGATGGCTGATATGGTGAGCAGAGTACCAAGGGATTCTTCCGATTTTAGTTATTCGGGAGATGGAGTTCTGAAATTCAAAAACAGATGGTATCTTCCGAAAGACGAAGAGCTACGAAAGAACATCTTGTCGGAAGCCCACTCGTCTTCTTTCTCTGTGCATCCTGGAAGCACAAAAATGTATCAAGACTTGAAACTTCACTTCTGGTGGCCAAATATGAAGAATGAAGTGACCAAATTTGTGGAGTCTTGCATGATATGTCAACAAGTCAAGGCTGAACATCAACGACCAGCTGGGACGCTTCAGCCTCTCCCGATTCCCGAATGGAAATGGGAGAATATTACGATGGATTTTGTTGTCGGCCTTCCGAGGACGGTTAAAGGCCATAACGGTATATGGGTCATTGTAGATAGACTAACCAAGTCGGCTCATTTTCTACCTGTGAAGACGACGTACTCTATGGATCAGTATGCGGAACTATACATTAGTGAGATTGTCAAGCTGCATGGTATTCCGGTGTCAATTGTTTCGGACCGGGATCCTAGATTCACTTCCAGGTTCTAGAAAAGCTTGCAAAGCTCCTTGGGCACTAGATTAGACTTCAGCACGGCATTTCATCCACAGACGGACGGACAATCTGAAAGAACAATCCAAATATTTGAAGATATGTTAACGGCGTGCGTGCTGGAACTTAATGCTCCATGAAGTAGATATTTGCCACTCGTGGAGTTTGCATATAACAATAGCTACCAGGCTACGATTGGCATGGCTCCGTATGAAGCCCTTTATGGCAGAAAGTGTAGGTCCCCATTGTGTTGGGATGAAGTTGGAGAAACCAAGCTTATTGGTCCTGAGGTATTACAGCAGATGTCCGAAGTGATAGCTACTATCAAACAACGAATAAAGACTGCTCAGGATCGACAAAAGAGTTATGCAGACCATAGAAGAAGGGACTTGGAGTTTGCCGAAGGTGATGAAGTGTTTTTAAAGGTGTCACCTTTCAAAGGCGTGATGAGATTTGGCAAGAAATGGAAGCTAAGCCCAAGGTTTATTAGGGCCTTTTCCCATTCTGAAGAGGATTGGGAACATGGCGTACAGACTACAGTTGCCAGCGTTCAATGGATGGAGTCCATAATGTTTTTCATGTTTCGATGCTGAGAAAGTGTGTACGAGATCCAACTCAGATCGTGAATCAGGTGGACTTCGATATCATGCCGACGCTGACATATGAAGAAAGGCCCATACAAATCCTGGATACCTCAGTCAAAGTGTTGCGAAACAAGATGGTTCCATTGGTGAAAGTGCTATGGCGCAACCACGATGTGGAGGAAGCCACCTGGGAAAGACAAGAGGATGTCAGAGCACAATATCCGGACCTCTTTGCTTAGACAAATTTTGAGGACAAAATTTCTGTTAAGGTGGGTGGAATGTAACACCCGGTATTTTTGCCATGTAATAGTTTTCCCGGGTCATTTAATCGGGATTAATATTATATTAATACAATGTATGTTTTGGTTGTAATGATGGAATGTTTAAGGGAAAACCAAACTAAGTGTAATCAAAACAAGTCAATTAGGTTAAAAGCTAATGGAAGGGTAAATGTGGAAGTAATTATGGTAGGTGGAAGCAAACCAATGAATGAGTGCCATGTGGCAACTTGTTGAAGAAGATATGTCTTCTCTTCCTCCTACGTGAAACTCACTTCTACCTCCCCTTTCTGTTTTCTCTTTTCCAGGCGACCAGCAACGATTTTTAACCTTAATCCTTTTCCTGATTTCTTTCTGTCTCTCCAGTAAAGGTAATCACCTACTAAGGTTATCGATTTTGGACAAGTTTAATGCGGGTTTTCACTGAGGTTTAGGAATATTGTTTCTGTGAAAAACTCTCTGTTTTGGATGAAAACACGTTAGTGTGTTTTCTAAAGAGTTGAAATGAGCTTGCTGCATATCCAACAAGTTATTTGTTAGCTTTTGCAGCTTGTTTAATTCCTTTACATGCATACTACAGGTCAGAGCACTCCAAGAACATTCGAGCATCTGACACCGCAGCAAACAGGTAAGTTCATGCATCTACGTTGGCCCTTAAGGCCCTACAACTTGGAGGTACTAAGTCTGGTTCGGGTAGATAGGTTTTAGGTTATGTTCTATGTTGAATCTGTTCCTGTTACATTCTATCTCCTCATCCTGTCAAGTACTCCTGTTATGTCCTTAAGTGGCATGTACATCCTGTTGCGCCAGTTCCTCCTCCCACTTATACCTTCCTGTCCAGTGAAATGAAATGTAATGTAATGTAATGTAATGTAATGTAATGTAATGTAATGTAATGTAATGTAATGTAATGTAATGTAATGTAATGTAATGTAATGTAATGTAATGTAATGTAATGTAATGTAATGTAATGTAATGTAATGTAATGTAATGTAATGTAATGTAATGTAATGTAATGTAATGTAATGTAATGTAATGTAATGTAATGTAATGTAATGTAATGTAATGTAATGTAATGTAATGTAATGTAATGTAATGTAATGTAATGTAATGTAATGTAATGTAATGTAATGTAATGTAATGTAATGTAATGTAATGTAATGTAATGTAATGTAATGTAATGTAATGTAATGTAATGTAATGTAATGTAATGTAATGTAATGTAATGTAATGTAATGTAATGTAATGTAATGTAATGTAATGTAATGTAATGTAATGTAATGTAATGTAATGTAATGTAATGTAATGTAATGTAATGTAATGTAATGTAATGTAATGTAATGTAATGTATGGTTAAGTGTGGACGAGGACTGGCATCCTGTCAAGTACTCCTGTTATGTCCTGAAGTGGCATGTACATCCTGTTGCGCCAGTTCCTCCTCCCACTTATACCTTCCTGTCCAGTGAAATGTAATGTAATGTAATGTAATGTTCATGTATTTGAAAATGATTCATGCATAGCACGTTCATCACTCTGCATTGTATGTTCTTACTGAGCCCTAGGCTCATAGATGAACTCCCTGTTGTAGGTACGGATCCCGTGGATGAGGACTTGGTGCCTCAGGCCGATGTGTAGGTTGCTGTTGGCGGATCGAGCTCTCAGGGTTGGTTGCTGCAGCCAGACATATTTCTGTCCCGAGGTTTAAGTTTTTTTAAAGTAAAGTTCATGTGTGTAAACTCTACTGTGATTCTGCTGGTTTTGGTTTTAAAACTCTGTTGTGATTCTGTTAGAAATCTGGATAATGTATAGGTTCTGATGTTTAAGTTTTTAAACCTCTGTATTTGACAGTTGTATGTATGCTATGAAATATTCTGGAACTGCCTGTGTTTCCTCCTTTTTAGGTTATACATGGATAGTCTCGAATTTTAGAGCTATCCATGCAGTTTGTTTTCTTGAAATCTGTCTTCTGTAATGAAGGTTTGAAACCCTTATGCTTTCTGTTTTTAAGCTCTCTGCCTATGTCTTTCTGTCAAAAGTTGTAATTTCTGCCTTTAAAACTATGTTTTCCGATTACATCTACCGGTAGGCATTTTGCCTACATCTACTGTCAAATAATGTTTTCCTTATGTTTTCACTCCTACCGATGCCTGTTACCCTTTTTAAGTCTATGTCTAAACTTCATCTACCGGTAGATACTGTACATGTTTTGTCTTATTCACATTCACCGCCAAACTGTGAATTTGCCATAGGTTTTCCTCCTGCCGATTCCGTTTATTGCTTGTTCCTTCCGGTTGACGTCATCCATCTTCCGGCTGACGTCATCACCTTCTGCCGATCCCGTTTAATGTCTGCTTCTACCGTCTGACGTCATCCATCTTCCGGCTGACGTCATCACCCCCTTCTTCCGATTACGTCTACTGCCTCTATCTGCCGATGACGTCATCACATCTTCCGATGACGTCATCACTCATTCCGATACCATCTGCTGCCTCTATCTGCCGATGACGTCATCACATCTTCCGATGACGTCATCACACATTCCGATTTCATTTATTTCCTTCGCCCTTTCAGTTCCCTGTTCCTCCCCGTCTCCTCTGTTATTCACTTTTGTAATCCAGTCAACTGTATCCCATTTTCCGTTAACTGTCCCGGAGTGATGGCTGGATTCCCGGACTCCGATCGGGGTTCTGGTTTCGGGTCGTCACACGTTCAGTTCTTTTAGAACAAATCGATTGAAGTGAAGTTTCTTATACTTCTTCAAAAGCATTACTAAGTCTTAATTACGCGTCCATGAAGGTTATTGGGTTCTCAGTACACGTCGTTCTCATCACTTCAAGTTAAAACCTTGAAGGTGAAATGGATAACTTAGGTTATAACCATAAATCATGTAACAGTGAACCTCATTTGCTTGACACGTTCAGTTCTTTTGGAACAAATCGATTGAAGTGAAGTTTCTTATACTTCTGCAAACGCATTACTAAATCTTAATTACGTGTCCATGAAGGTTATTGGGTCCTCAATACACATCATTCTCATCATTTAAAGTTACAACTTTAAAGGTGAAATTAATAACTTAGGTTTTAACCACAAGTCAAGTAACAGTGAACCTAATTTGCTTGATACGTTCAGTTTTTTTGGAACAAATCGATTGCAGTGAAATTTCTTATACTTCTTCAAGAGCATTACTAAGTCTTAATTACGCGTCCATGATGATTATTGGGTTCTTAATACACGTCGTTTTCATCACTTCAAGTTAAAACCTTGAAGGTAAAATTGATAACTTAGGTCCTAACCACAAGTCATGTAACAATGAAACTCATTTGCTTGATACGTTCAGTTCTTTTGGAACAAATCGATTGAAGTGAAGTTTCTTATACTTCTTCAAAAGCATTACTAAGTCTTAATCACGCGTCCATGAAGGTTATTGGGTCCTCAATACATGCCCTTCTCATCACTTCAAGTTAAAACCTTGAAGGTGAAATTGATAACTTAGGTTCTAACCACAAGTCAAGTAATAGTGAACCTCATTTGCTTGATACGTTCAGTTCTTTTGGAACAAATCGATTGAAGTGAAGTTTCTTATACTTCTTCAAACGCATTACTAAGTCTTAATTACGCGTCCATGAAGGTTATTGGGTCCTCAATACAGGTCGTTCTCATCACTTCAAGTTAAAACCTTGAAGGTGAAATGGATAACTTAAGTTCTAACCACAAGTCATGTAACAGTGAACCTCATTTGCTTGATACGTTCAGTTCTTTTGAAACAAATCGATTGAAATGATGTTTCTTATACTTCTTCAAAAGTATTACAAAGTCTTAATTACGGGTCCATGAATGTTATTGGGTCCTCAATATACGTCGTTATCATCACTTTAAGTTAATATGTTTGCCTAATTCACCGTCTATATTCTTAAGATTTTTGGGATGTGACATTAGTAATTAACTATTATTTATTGTGTAATTGCTATAAGTAATGATTTCTTTGTTTGATGAAAGTGACGTGGTAAAGCATGGTGTTCAATCTTGATAAGGACAATTTTAATAATTGCACGAATGATCTTTAAATTTATAAAAGCCCTTCAAAACAAGAAGCCACAAGTTGCAAACATGCTCGGACATTTTAATGTAGTGATAGGCCAATGGGATGCAATAAGCTCTATCTCAAATAATCATACAACATGTTAGTTGATATTTTAAAATAGAAATAATAAACTACAGCGAAAGAGACAACTAAACACATTTAAAGTATTAGTTTATCGATGTTTAATAAACTATATTTTACGCTTGTTTTCTTAATTTTAGATAACATACATATTTTCTTTTTGTAAATCGATTTTGCAACTCCAATTGGAAGCATAAGTAGAGTCTATCGTAAAATTTTCATAGTTATTAGATGACATACATATTTTTAATGAATTATTTTGTAACAGAATCATAATAGATTATAATAAATTGTAAAAGTGTTGAAAACCCACCAAACTTTGTAAATTAGCTTCTCATGAAAAGGTGGATATGTGATAAAAATTTAAGGCAAACGTAATATCGTTTGGTATGTTTTCTGAAGTAGTCAACATTGAAAATGACGATTTGTTCTCTGAAGTAGAAGTCTGCTCTTAAAAAGGGAATTTTCACTCTTCTCTCACAATTTTTTGTTATGAGTAATAATCTGCAATTTAAGAGCATACTCTAGAGCGGGCTCCTGGTCTTAAAATTTTTTTACAAAAAATTGGGAGAGCACGAGCCTAGTGAAACTTATTTTGTTGACAAAATAAGTTTAAGCGCATATAATTTAAGTGCAAATTTATCAATGTCTATAATTTAAAAAAAAAATTTGTTAATTATTCTTTTATTAATTTATAGAGTAATTATATTTTCAGAATTTAACCATGAACACGATATCGTCAATGGTGGTTAAACTCCGTTGAATTCCGTCCATGAAACGTTAATTTTCACTCCTCCCCTTCTTTCTCCTCTTTCGCCTCCCCCCGCGGCGACCCCATCAAGAGGTTGGTCCATCTGCTCTCCAAACCCTTTCTCATTGCCTCGCTGCCTCATCTCCGCTTCACTGCTTGTATCTAAATCCATTTCTTCTCTCTTCATCCAAATCACGTTCTAACAGTATATTTACTGCAAACTAAAAGGTAAAAACTTTTTGTTTTTTGTTTTTTTGTTTTGTTTTCTGTTCTTTTTCTGCAATTCCATTATTCTGCTCTTGGTTTTTTTATTTATCACAGTAAAGATTTCTAAACAACCTAAAAAAATTTCTGAACAACCTAACAAAAAGAAGAAAGCAGCAACGCAAGAGAGATATTGATCGTCAAAAAAAACCACAGAAAAAAAAAAAAAAGAAATTTCCAAGTTTTTCTGGGCTTACATTGATTAAATCTGTCACTCTTTGTTTTCGAGCAGGAGTAAGTTTAGCCACAACGTGGTTAAGAGCATAATCAAGCATCCATTCTTTTGCATTTATTCTATCTTCTTTGTTTTGATGCCTCAGATGAACTTTTTCAGCTTTTTCATTAGTCGTTGATCGCAGAGATCTCGGCCCTCTCGGATTGAATTTCTTAACGTTTTTTCGCTGCCTATATGAATCTTTTCATGATCACGATTCTCCTCAGATTGTTCCAGTTTTTCATTTCGTGGCCCATACTTTTATTGGATTTCAGTGTTCTTTTAGTTTTTAGTAGAGATTTCTCTGGATCCAATTCTTTCAATGGGCTAATTTGCTCTTCATTGATCGAGCTAATCGTGTTAAACAATACATCCGAGCCCCACTCCAACAACCCACCTGTTAGACACCTGTACAAATAATCTGTTTCCTTATCTTTAGCATTTAGTTTCTTCTGTTTCCTTTATTTTTGGTCAATTTGTTGTACCTGTAGCCTATTAATTACGGCTAACTTCGTTTGTACAAACTAGTTGAATGTAGACATTTCCTTTTTCACATGGTATCAGAGCAAACTTAATAAGTCTCCTCATCGTCCAACATGTCAGGCGAAACTGAAGTCCTCGACACGATCGCCGGAATCAAAGCCACTGAGTCATCTCTGAATCAACCTCAGCCAGATCCATATGCGATCCATCACTCCGACAGTCCTTCCACCATCCTCGTCACGCCTCTCCTAACAGGCGATAACTACGGATCTTGGAGTCGCGCCATCACCATGGCACTGAGGGCCAAAAGCAAGTTCACCTTCGTCGATGGTTCCATGTCCAAGCCGACAGAAGGGAGTGCAGCCGTCAATTGGGGACGCTGCAATGATCTCGTGAGCAGTTGGATACTCAACTCTGTCTCTCCCGAAATACGTCCTAGCATTCTATATGCCGAGACCGCAAATCAAATATGGGTTGACCTCAAAGACCGATTCTCACAGTCCAACGCCCCCAAAATTTATCAACTCAAACATTCTATTTCAGTACTCAAACAGGACGGTATGACTGTTTCTCTCTACATTACCCAACTCAAATCACTTTGGGATGAATTGAGCAGCATCATTCCCATGCCTCCATGCATCTGCGGCAACGCAAAGTGGATCATCGACCAAATGAATCAAGACCGATCCATGGAGTTTTTGCAAGGTCTCCATGAAAGCTATTCAGCAGTACGAAGTCAAATCCTCCTGATGGAGCCCTTTCCATCGGTCCAGCGCATCTACAACCTTGTTCGTCAAGAAGAAAAGCAGCAAGAACTCAATCTTAGCACCACTGCTTCAGTTGACGCTGCTGCCCTCAATGCCTCTAAACAACCAGGCCGCTCCGACGCTTCCGTCAATGCTGCTGCTCCACCTAATCGACCACAGGGAAAACGTTCACGTCCTTTTTGCGACCACTGCAATCGAGTTGGACACGTTAAAGCCACATGTTACCAAATCCATGGCTTCCCCGACAAAGAACAAAAGCGGACTAACTCGGGACAATCTGCGCCAACAAAACGTTTTACCGACGATCAATATAATCGGCTATTATCTCTCTTGGCCAAGGACACATCCAGCGCTTCAGTTAATTTAGCAGGTACAGCCCTTTCATGTACGTCCCCTAGTTGGATTATTGACTCAGGCGCCTCTAACCACATATGTGCATCTTTAACGTTATTTCATACTTATGCTCCATTAAATAAAAATATTTTTGTGCAATTACCAAATGGATCATATGTATCAGTGACACACACTGGTACTGTCAAATGTTCTCCATCACTTGTCCTCAAGGATGTTTTCTTTATTCCATCCTTCAAATTCAATTTATTATCTGTCTCACAAGTTACAAGTCAACTTAACTGTGACGTAACTTTCTCTTCCACGTTGTGTACATTTCAGGACCGCACAACGAAGACGATGATTGGTCAGGGTAGTCTCCAACATGGCCTCTTCTACTTGGATGATCCTGCCCAATCGGAGTCTGAGAACCCGACGAGGGAGAGCGTACTGGAGGCAGGGAGAAAGATTCCATGACCAACTGTGCCTTTGAGATAGCGGAGTACGCGGTGAGCTGCGTCAAGATGAACGGAGTGTGGTTGTTGCATAAATTGACTTAGTGTGTTGACAGCAAATTGAATGTCTGGACGTGTGACAGTGAGATATAAAAGACGACCAATGAGGCGACGGAAAGTAGATGGATCTGGAATCGGAGTACCATCATCAGGACGAAGCTTGAGGTGTTGTTCCATAGGAAAAGAAGATGGACGAGATCCAAGGAATCCAGTATCGGTGAGAATGTCGAGGGTGTATTTTCGTTGACATAGGAATATACCTGCCTTGGAACGTGAAACCTCGATGCCAAGAAAGTATCGAAGAGGGCCAAGGTCTTTGATTGAAAAAGAATGGGCGATGTCACACCCCTAAATCCGTACCCACATTTCCGTAATAAAATTTTTCATTTTAATCTTTTAAACTTATTCTTAAGCGGAAACTAAATCAGAATTGAAATCGGAATTAAAATTGAACTTTTAAAGCATTTAAAACAAAACGTTTATTAACTAAATAAAACTTAAAACATTTAAGTAAAGTATTTAAAATTCATTCAGAAAAGTGGGAGGGCAGAATTGGGATTCTGCCCTCGAAATGCATTTCCAAGTTGGCGATTGGTCTCTGCCTTAGGCAGAGACCGATCGCCGATCGCTGAAGGTTGCCAAACAGCGATCGATCTCTGCATCAAGCAGAGATCGATCGCTGCATGTAGCTGCCAAGGCAGCAAGCAAAGCAGCGATCGATCTCTGCTTGCTGCAGAGATCGATCGCTGCACACCATGCAGCGATCGCCCAGCGATCAGACTTCCCCTTTTCTCCCCTTGCTTCTTCCTTCTGTTTTCTTTTCACACTTTGCTCTCTGGAATTCCAGAGAGCAAAACACAATTTCAGCTCTCTGGAATCCGATTCCAGAGAGCAAAATACTTCACTTATCCTTCAATATTTTCACAATTCATTATCTTTCTCATTCATTTTCACCATTAATTTATAATTTCAACCCAACTAAAATGCGTCCTAAACTCAATCATCATGCAGCGGACTTTGCGGAATCCAACTGCATGGATAACTCTAAAAACCGAGCATACCCGTAACCATTTAAAATCATTCAAAACACTTCGATAACACTAATTAAACTTTAACAAACGTTTTAAATACATTTACCAAACAGTTATAAACCAGGTTTCAAATCGTCCAAACATAAACATATTAACCAACCAGACCAAACATCCTAATATATTCAATTCACACAATTCATATCACGTCCCCAAAACATATACCTACGTCCCCACGGGTCAAAACGCGCCTCGACTACTCAGCACACTCCCACGGGCCATCTTTCTTCAACCGATCATGCCTCGGGTGGAGGGATCTCATCCTCACCTGTGTAGAGGTCACCTACACCATAAAAATAAGTCGTGAGCTTAAGGCTCAGTAAGTCTACGTGAATGCAATGCATGCTATGCGTGCAGTTCATAAAACATGCTTCCTACCTTTTCGCTATTCATTTCATTTCATTTCATAATGTCACCGTGGCCTCACTCTCGCTAGATAGGAGCGGCATATCCCGCGATTAGGATAGCCCCTCGTATCTAACCGGGGGGAAAACATGCTCCCCAAGCAGCCATGTCTGAACCACCGCCACCTCCTTGACCAGATTACATTCATTCATACATTTACATTATCCTTTTCCTTTTCATGAAAACATGCATAGAAATTCCTTTTTCGTGCTTTTCAGAAACATGATGCGTGAACATGTGCAATACTATAAACATAATCAAAGCAATAACAAACAATGAACGTACATACCATCAAGACGAATAGAAACATAACCTAATAAGAAATTAACCTAACTACCCAACCTATTCGCCCGACACTTACTATAATCTCCAATTTCCTCGAACAACAAGAAATCTTATGGTGTAGGCCAATCGGCCAAACAAGTCACGAGAGACTTACCTGTCGTCCGTAGCTCGCTGAGCTTCGTCCACGAGCGTCGTTCGTCTGGGCAAAACGCAACATTCGTAGTTAAAATCAATTTAAACTCCTAAACGTCCTATTTCAATAAAACCTTAACTAAGGCAATTCCTAAAGTTCCAACGATTAATTAACGACGACTTCACGCTCGTTAATTTGAAATTCCAATTACGAGTTATTTCTGAAAACCCGTAAATTCCCAAATTTATACTTTTTCACAAATTGATTTATCTTCGTCCAATAACATCCAATACGTTCAGTATATATTTAATCACGGCTAACCTATTAATTACGAGCCCTAAACCGCGTTTTTCGTCAAAGCCCTAATTGAAACCCTAAAGCTACATCTCCGTAAAACTCGAAATAACCACTCAAAGACCGAAGCTACATACCGAGGGTTGCGAGAGGGGAAGAAACCGTGAAGGATCGGAGTTGATCGGAGGTCGGACGGAGCTCGGATCTTCGAAATCGCCGGCGGCCGTGAGGAGGGAGAGCTCCCTGTTCGTGCGATCCAGAGAAGGAGAGGAGAGAAAGTGAGGGAGAGAAAAGAAACTTTGTTATTTATAAATTGATTTGATGAATTACCATTTTGCCCTTCTTACTTAAATCTATTTGTTTCGTCCTTCGTTTCGTTAATCGTCCAACGATTCGGATTCTCGAAAATTTCTTATTTCACCAATCAACCCAACTTATTATTTGGGTTCCAATGAAACTGTCCGTTCGCAATTCGGACCTCGTTTACTATTTTTACTGAACCATCGTTTACTTTACGATAGCGTATTTATTCAGAACATAGCGTTTAAACTCCAAAAATTCTCAAAACTTCCTTAAAATTCTAATTACTTGTTAGGGTCATAATGATGCTTTCTCTTCGTGAAACGGACTTTGTTTACTAATTTTAATAAAACATCCATTACATTACGAGAAACATAATTACTCGGAATATTGCGTCACTATTCCGAAAATTCTCGTAATATTCTTAAAATTCCTATTAATCGTTAGGATCGCAATAAAGCTTTCTGTTTGCGAAACCGACTTGATTTAACATAATTACTAAAAATGTCACATATAATATATTAAATCCAAAAATCCGTACAAGCCGGATATTACATTCTACCCTCCTTATTCAGAATTTTGTCCACAAAATTTGAACCAGCTTATGGTCCTTGATATTAACGTCTCACGTCTTGAGGCAGTACTCTTCGATTTATTGTCGGTACTCACGGCCATCCTTCGTGGTTCTAAACCAAAACTCTTCACTATACTTCCCCATATTGGCCTTAAATTCATTTTCCCCCCACTTTCGATTTGATCTTACGCAACCTCGCTCAAGTATGGAACACAATCAAATTCCTAATTCTCAAATCAAATGACTCATCGACATATTTGTCACTTCAATATTTGCACCTGCATCAACTTTTGACTCTCCCTGAATCACTCACCGATTACATCTCCTAATATTACAAACCTCAAAGTTCTCTTTTTCCTTGGCGTCCTTCCTCTGCCATTCACTCAGGTCAGAGCTACGTCCAAGCTTCCTAACGCCAGCCAAATTGAATGCCTACACTTCATCAAACTTCTGGGTCGTAACCCAAATTTCAACATAATCCCAACGACTCTATCTACAGTCGGGATGAACACCAACTAAACTTTTACATTAACCTCATAACCACACTCCTTACTTTCAACGGGTCTAACACATTAATTGCCTACGTATCCAAATCTTACCAACTTTCCTAATCCTACAATCAAACATTCTCTAACAGTGTACTTGTCACCAACTGACCCAAGCACACGTTGGTCTATATTTAGTCACCCAAAACGTTAAACTTTCAATCTTACTCTTTATTGAGTCTAACAATCCCCCTAAGTCTCATACCTTCCTGGACCACTTACTAATTCCGCCAGTTCTTTCAGGGAGGATTTCACATTTAATTTAACACTTGTTGTACTCCTCGAACTATGTCACCAGAATTTCTTATTAACATCGCTTCCATTCTAAGCTTCGTCCTTGAATTCTGGACTGCATTTTTAACTAAAAGTCTCATACTACTTACTTTACACTCTTTTGTCCATCTTCGATCTCTATTAACTCTGAGTGCCATAAATTCCAAAATTTCCACCCTTGATGTGCTCTAATCTGCACGTTCTAACCTAAGATTATTCGCGTAATTATTGGTCGTGACTTGCCAAACACACGTTGAACACTAGGACTCTGCCAACTTAGCCTCACTTCTATGCTTACTTAGAGGTTTTTAGTGAAAACTCTCGTTCTCTTTATTCGAAAATTCCCAAATTCCACAATTTGCAGGCCTTTAAACGCCAACCTATACTTCCATACTTCCAATCTTACTCCCAACAATCTCTTTTACTTCTTTCCTAATTTCACACGAGGACTACATTGAATCTACTAACTAATCTTACCACTTGTCGCTCCTCCTCGTCAGGTTCTAACTATTCTTCTCAACAATTATCCTAAGTTTAGCTCTTGTATTCTATCTTCATCTAGAAGGTATCCCTTAATAGGTTCATATCTAAACCTTCATCTTTCGTGGTTAGTCGTATCCTAATACTCCAAGGGGGTTTGCCAAATAAATCCAGTTTCTACCTATTTGAAAACCATATCTCTTAGGGCGCATTCCTCTAATTGTTACTAAACTCTAGGTGTGCAAACTCCGTTGATTAAATTGAACTAATTCTACTAATGTATAACTATATTTCTATTTAGTCTTTATTGTCCTATATGTAGTCTATGGTTTTTTTTTTTTTTTTTTTTTTTTTTTTTTTTTTTTTTTTTTTTTTTTTTTTTTTTTTTTTTTTTTTTTTTTTTTTTTTTTTTTTTTTTTTTTTTTTTTTTTTTTTTTTTTTTTTTTTTTTTTTTTTTTTTTTTTTTTTTTTTTTTTTTTTTTTTTTTTTTTTTTTTTTTTTTTTTTTTTTTTTTTTTTTTTTTTTTTTTTTTTTTTTTTTTTTTTTTTTTTTTTTTTTTTTTTTTTTTTTTTTTTTTTTTTTTTTTTTTTTTTTTTTTTTTTTTTTTTTTTTTTTTTTTTTTTTTTTTTTTTTTTTTTTTTTTTTTTTTTTTTTTTTTTTTTTTTTTTTTTTTTTTTTTTTTTTTTTTTTTTTTTTTTTTTTTTTTTTTTTTTTTTTTTTTTTTTTTTTTTTTTTTTTTTTTTTTTTTTTTTTTTTTTTTTTTTTTTTTTTTTTTTTTTTTTTTTTTTTTTTTTTTTTTTTTTTTTTTTTTTTTTTTTTTTTTTTTTTTTTTTTTTTTTTTTTCTTCGAGGTTCAACTAATAGTCCTTCTTACCCACTTTCTATTTTCTTACTTTTCTATTTTCAAGTCTATATATTTATTTATCATATGCATATTTGTCATACAGGTAATTAAAATAATACCTGGAATAGTAGAAGGCTGGGCCCCATCGTCGGCGTCGCCGGGCTCGATGAAAGCAAAGACTCTTGGTCCAACCTTTCTTTGATCTCTGTTCTGTTGATCTCTGCCTGGTTGATTTCGGTTCGATAATGGGCAGTTCATGATATAGTGACCAGCTTCCCCACACCGGTAACACCTATTGGTACGCGTCAGACAATCACCGTAGTGCTGCTTCTGGCACTGCGGACATAAAGGCTTTTGAGTAGCCCCTTGAACCTGCTTTCCTTTTCCTTGGTCGTTCCTACCATCGTAGGGCCTCTTATCGCTCCTCTGTCGTCGTGGCTGTTGTTGCTCACCTGGTTGCCAGTCTCGGTCCCATGACTGTGGTTGGATCTCACGAAAGAAACCCTTAGCCGGCTCCCTCGGTCTAACACATGTAGCTCTGGCAGCCTCAATATCCAGAGCTCGGGCTGTGATGTCAGAAAAGGGCACATCAATAATACCTGAGACAACCACGTGCATCCTGATCTCTGGATTAAGTCCCTCCATAAACTGGTGCACCTTCTCTTCATTATCGCTAACAAGACGAGGTGCAAATCTGGATAATGCCTCAAACCTCCGAATATAATCAGCAACTGAACCAGTCTGCTTCAGCTGCATAAACTCGTTCCTCTTGGCCACCCTCACCGTGCGGCTGAAATACTTATCGAAGAATAGAAACTTGAACCGATCCCAAGTCATAACAGATACGTCCGTCGTCACCTTGATCGAATCCCACCAGAAACGGGCATCCATCGCTAAATGAAAGGTAGCATACGCCACCTTGCTCCCGTTCCCTACCTCGGCGTAAGCTAACATGTCCTCCATAACTCGGATCCATTCCTCGGCACGTGTCGGATCCGACGACTGGCCCTCGAATACTAGGAGGCCGTAGGCTTTGAAACCTCTGCATACCCTGATTACTGGGGACTACCAGCTCCTGAGCTCTCTGATTCTCTCGCTGGTTCTCTCGATTTACTAGATCCGCTATCTGCTGTGCTTGCCGGTCCATATGCTGAGACTGGCGGTCTATCAAATCCATAAGACGATCCGTCGCGTCATCTCTAGGATCCCTTCCTCGAACCATACTTATAAACTCCTATAAAATTTACAAACAAATAATCCTAAGTAACAAAATCAAATAAAACAATAAACAGACTTACAGTTAATGAAGGATGTCCGCGTAGTGGCTGTGCAGTCGAGCAGTCTACAGAACCGATTTTAAAACCCGGGGGCTCTGATACCATAACTGTCACACCCCTAAATCCGTACCCACATTTCCGTAATAAAATTTTTCATTTTAATCTTTTAAACTTATTCTTAAGCGGAAACTAAATCAGAATTGAAATCGGAATTAAAATTGAACTTTTAAAGCATTTAAAACAAAACGTTTATTAACTAAATAAAACTTAAAACATTTAAGTAAAGTATTTAAAATTCATTCAGAAAAGTGGGAGGGCAGAATTGGGATTCTGCCCTCGAAATGCATTTCCAAGTTGGCGATCGGTCTCTGCCTTAGGCAGAGACCGATCGCCGATCGCTGAAGGTTGCCAAACAGCGATCGATCTCTGCATCAAGCAGAGATCGATCGCTGCATGTAGCTGCCAAGGCAGCAAGCAAAGCAGCGATCGATCTCTGCTTGCTGCAGAGATCGATCGCTGCACACCATGCAGCGATCGCCCAGCGATCAGACTTCCCCTTTTCTCCCCTTGCTTCTTCCTTCTGTTTTCTTTTCACACTTTGCTCTCTGGAATTCCAGAGAGCAAAACACAATTTCAGCTCTCTGGAATCCGATTCCAGAGAGCAAAATACTTCACTTATCCTTCAATATTTTCACAATTCATTATCTTTCTCATTCATTTTCACCATTAATTTATAATTTCAACCCAACTAAAATGCGTCCTAAACTCAATCATCATGCAGCGGACTTTGCGGAATCCAACTGCATGGATAACTCTAAAAACCGAGCATACCCGTAACCATTTAAAATCATTCAAAACACTTCGATAACACTAATTAAACTTTAACAAACGTTTTAAATACATTTACCAAACAGTTATAAACCAGGTTTCAAATCGTCCAAACATAAACATATTAACCAACCAGACCAAACATCCTAATATATTCAATTCACACAATTCATATCACGTCCCCAAAACATATACCTACGTCCCCACGGGTCAAAACGCGCCTCGACTACTCAGCACACTCCCACGGGCCATCTTTCTTCAACCGATCATGCCTCGGGTGGAGGGATCTCATCCTCACCTGTGTAGAGGTCACCTACACCATAAAAATAAGTCGTGAGCTTAAGGCTCAGTAAGTCTACGTGAATGCAATGCATGCTATGCGTGCAGTTCATAAAACATGCTTCCTACCTTTTCGCTATTCATTTCATTTCATAATGTCACCGTGGCCTCACTCTCGCTAGATAGGAGCGGCATATCCCGCGATTGGATAGCCCCTCGTATCTAACCGGGGGGAAAACATGCTCCCCAAGCAGCCATGTCTGAACCACCGCCACCTCCTTGACCAGATTACATTCATTCATACATTTACATTATCCTTTTCCTTTTCATGAAAACATGCATAGAAATTCCTTTTTCGTGCTTTTCAGAAACATGATGCGTGAACATGTGCAATACTATAAACATAATCAAAGCAATAACAAACAATGAACGTGCATACCATCAAGACGAATAGAAACATAACCTAATAAGAAATTAACCTAACTACCCAACCTATTCGCCCGACACTTACTATAATCTCCAATTTCCTCGAACAACAAGAAATCTTATGGTGTAGGCCAATCGGCCAAACAAGTCACGAGAGACTTACCTGTCGTCCGTAGCTCGCTGAGCTTCGTCCACAAGCGTCGTTCGTCTGGGCAAAACGCAACATTCGTAGTTAAAATCAATTTAAACTCCTAAACGTCCTATTTCAATAAAACCTTAACTAAGGCAATTCCTAAAGTTCCAACGATTAATTAACGACGACTTCACGCTCGTTAATTTGAAATTCCAATTACGAGTTATTTCTGAAAACCCGTAAATTCCCAAATTTATACTTTTTCACAAATTGATTTATCTTCGTCCAATAACATCCAATACGTTCAGTATATATTTAATCACGGCTAACCTATTAATTACGAGCCCTAAACCGCGTTTTTCGTCAAAGCCCTAATTGAAACCCTAAAGCTACATCTCCGTAAAACTCGAAATAACCACTCAAAGACCGAAGCTACATACCGAGGGTTGCGAGAGGGGAAGAAACCGTGAAGGATCGGAGTTGATCGGAGGTCGGACGGAGCTCGGATCTTCGAAATCGCCGGCGGCCGTGAGGAGGGAGAGCTCCCTGTTCGTGCGATCCAGAGAAGGAGAGGAGAGAAAGTGAGGGAGAGAAAAGAAACTTTGTTATTTATAAATTGATTTGATGAATTACCATTTTGCCCTTCTTACTTAAATCTATTTGTTTCGTCCTTCGTTTCGTTAATCGTCCAACGATTCGGATTCTCGAAAATTTCTTATTTCACCAATCAACCCAACTTATTATTTGGGTTCCAATGAAACTGTCCGTTCGCAATTCGGACCTCGTTTACTATTTTTACTGAACCATCGTTTAGTTTACGATAGCGTATTTATTCAGAACATAGCGTTTAAACTCCAAAAATTCCCAAAACTTCCTTAAAATTCTAATTACTTGTTAGGGTCATAATGATGCTTTCTCTTCGTGAAACGGACTTCGTTTACTAATTTTAATAAAACATCCATTACATTACGAGAAACATAATTACTCGGAATATTGCGTCACTATTCCGAAAATTCTCGTAATATTCTTAAAATTCCTATTAATCGTTAGGATCGCAATAAAGCTTTCTGTTTGCGAAACCGACTTGATTTAACATAATTACTAAAAATGCCACATATAATATATTAAATCCAAAAATCCGTACAAGCCGGATATTACAGGCGAGTAGCGTTTTTGTTTTGGTAATGAAATGTTCATTGTTCCCTGTGACAATTATGTCATCAACATAGACAAGTATAAACACTGAGATAGCACCACGAATATAGGTGAAGAGGCTATAGTCAGAAGTAGATTGATGAAAACCTTGTGACATGAGTGTAGAGGAGAGTTTGGAGAACCACTGACGAGAAGCTTGCTTGAGACCATAGAGTGATTTGTGGAGTTTACAAACTCGAGTATCTGCTTTATGAGTGAGACCAGGTGGTAATTTCATAAAGATTTCTTCGTCTAGATCTCCCTGTAAGAAAGCATTGTTCACATCGAGTTGGTGAAGAGACCATTGATGGACAGAGGCAAGAGAGAGAATGACACGAACAGTGACTAATTTGGCGACGGGAGCAAAGGTATCGTGATAGTTAACACCTTCGATTTGAGTGTACCCTTTGGCACATAAACGTGCTTTGTGGCGCTCAATGGAACCATCGGGATTAAATTTAAGTTTGAAGACCCACTTACAGCCAATCACGGCCTTCCCGGGTGGTAGAGGACAGAGTGTCCATGTGTTATTTTTATGGAGAGCACGTAGTTCAGCAGCCATGGCATCTCGCCATGCGACAGATTGGACTGCTTGAGAGTAAGTTTGAGGTTTTGTGTGATCAAGAATATTGGTGAGGAAGGATCGATGGGTAGGACTAAGACGATCAAATGAGAGATAATGATGAAGGGGAAATGAAGTGGACAATGTACTTGATACGTTACAGACATAGTCACTAAGGTGCGGAGGTGGACGACGTATTCGCTGAGGATGTTCATATGAAGACAATGATTGAGAGTCACGAGTTGGTGAGACGACAACATCATTGAGAGTGGGAACATTGTTGGGAGTGGGACATGGTTCCGAGGTGATTGGAGCAAGAGGAAAAGACGGGGACAAGTTGTCGTCATCATCAATATGAGTTATAGTGATATCGGTGAGATGTGACTTGGTTGAAATATTACGGTATGGGAATGTGGACTCGTGGAAAATGACATCCCGTGAAACATGTATACGATGAGTGGAAGGGTCATAAATGCGATACCCTTTTTGACCATATGGATATCCAACAAAAATGTGTGGTTGAGCTCGATTGTCAAACTTATGTTGAATATGCATATTTTTGGCAAAACACAAGCAGCCAAAAACACGAAGTGACGAGTAAGATGGAGTTTTCCCAGTTAGTATTTCGTGAGGAGATTTGAAGTTGAGCAATGGTGTGGGCATTTTGTTGATGAGGTAAGCAGCCGTGAGAATACATTCTCCCCAAAAAGATAAGGGGAGATGTGCTTGAAAACGCAATGCACGTGCTACATCGAGTAAGTGTCGATGTTTACGCTCTACGATTCCATTTTGTTGAGAAGTGGAGATACAACTCCGTTGATGAATTATTCCTTGAGAGTGAAGCCAATTTTGAAATTTATGGGAGAGAAATTCGGTGCCATTATCGGACCGGATGATTTGGAGTTGGGGTAGAAAAATACCTCCATCGCCTATGTTGATTTTCGAGATGGAAGATTGAAATTGACGTTGTATTTGATTTGTAAAATGGGTCATCATGTCAAATGCTTGTGATTTATTTTTGATTAAATAGACCCAAGTACAACGAGAGAAGTCATCCACAATTGTGAAAAAAAAACGTGACCCATTTTTGGAAGGAACGGAAAATGGTCCCCAAATATCAATATGTATTAATTCAAAACATCGTGAGGAACGAGTTACACTTAATTGGAAAGGATTGCGTGATTGTTTTGCTTGAGGGCATACATCACAAATAAAATCTTTATTAGCAACCATGTCAGGAAAATGCTGAACAAGGAATTTAAAACGTGAATTGCAAGGGTGTCCAAGGCGTGAATGCCAAAGATCAATGTTATTGGAATGCTGAAACGAAAAAGCGCAACTTGAAGAAGGATCATCCAAGTAGAAGAGGCCATGTTGGAGACTACCCTGACCAATCATCGTCTTCGTTGTGCGGTCCTGAAATGTACACAACGTGGAAGAGAAAGTTACGTCACAGTTAAGTTGACTTGTAACTTGTGAGACAGATAATAAATTGAATTTGAAGGATGGAATAAAGAAAACATCCTTGAGGACAAGTGATGGAGAACATTTGACAGTACCAGTGTGTGTCACTGATACATATGATCCATTTGGTAATTGCACAGAAATATTTTTATTTAATGGAGCATAAGTATGAAATAACGTTAAAGATGCACATATGTGGTTAGAGGCGCCTGAGTCAATAATCCAACTAGGGGACGTACATGAAAGGGCTGTACCTGCTAAATTAACTAAAGCGCTGGATGTGTCCTTGGCCAAGAGAGATAATAGCCGATTATATTGATCGTCGGTAAAACGTTTTGTTGGCGCAGATTGTCCCGAGTTAGTCCGCTTTTGTTCTTTGTCGGGGAAGCCATGGATTTGGTAACATGTGGCTTTAACGTGTCCAACTCGATTGCAATGGTCGCAAAAAGGACGTGAACGTTTTCCCTGTGGTCGATTAGGTGGAGCAGCAGCGTTGACGGAAGCGTCGGAGCGGCCTGGTTGTTTAGAGGCATTGAGGGCAGCAGCGTCAACTGAAGCAGTGGTGCTAAGATTGAGTTCTTGCTGCTTTTCTTCTTGACGAACAAGGTTGTAGATGCGCTGGACCGATGGAAAGGGCTCCATCAGGAGGATTTGACTTCGTACTGCTGAATAGCTTTCATGGAGACCTTGCAAAAACTCCATGGATTGGTCTTGATTCTATTGGTCGATGATCCACTTTGCGTTGCCGCAGATGCATGGAGGCATGGGAATGATGCTGCTCAATTCATCCCAAAGTGATTTGAGTTGGGTAAAGTAGAGAGAAACAGTCATACCGTCCTGTTTGAGTACTGAAATAGAATGTTTGAGTTGATAAATTTTGGGGGCGTTGGACTGTGAGAATCGGTCTTTGAGGTCAACCCATATTTGATTTGCGGTCTCGGCATATAGAATGCTAGGACGTATTTCGGGAGAGACAGAGTTGAGTATCCAACTGCTCACGAGATCATTGCAGCGTCCCCAATTGACGGCTGCACTCCCTTCTGTCGGCTTGGACATGGAACCATCGACGAGGTGAATTTTTTTTTTTTTTTTTTTTTTTTTTTTTTTTTTTTTTTTTTTTTTTTTTTTTTTTTTTTTTTTTTTTTTTTTTTTTTTTTTTTTTTTTTTTTTTTTTTTTTTTTTTTTTTTTTTTTTTTTTTTTTTTTTTTTTTTTTTTTTTTTTTTTTTTTTTTTTTTTTTTTTTTTTTTTTTTTTTTTTTTTTTTTTTTTTTTTTTTTTTTTTTTTTTTTTTTTTTTTTTTTTTTTTTTTTTTTTTTTTTTTTTTTTTTTTTTTTTTTTTTTTTTTTTTTTTTTTTTTTTTTTTTTTTTTTTTTTTTTTTTTTTTTTTTTTTTTTTTTTTTTTTTTTTTTTTTTTTTTTTTTTTTTTTTTTTTTTTTTTTTTTTTTTTTTTTTTTTTTTTTTTTTTTTTTTTTTTTTTTTTTTTTTTTTTTTTTTTTTTTTTTTTTTTTTTTTTTTTTTTTTTTTTTTTTTTTTTTTTTTTTTTTTTTTTTTTTTTTTTTTTTTTTTTTTTTTTTTTTTTTTTTTTTTTTTTTTTTTTTTTTTTTTTTTTTTTTTTTTTTTTTTTTTTTTTTTTTTTTTTTTTTTTTTTTTTTTTTTTTTTTTTTTTTTTTTTTTTTTTTTTTTTTTTTTTTTTTTTTTTTTTTTTTTTTTTTTTTTTTTTTTTTTTTTTTTTTTTTTTTTTTTTTTTTTTTTTTTTTTTTTTTTTTTTTTTTTTTTTTTTTTTTTTTTTTTTTTTTTTTTTTTTTTTTTTTTTTTTTTTTTTTTTTTTTTTTTTTTTTTTTTTTTTTTTTTTTTTTTTTTTTTTTTTTTTTTTTTTTTTTTTTTTTTTTTTTTTTTTTTTTTTTTTTTTTTTTTTTTTTTTTTTTTTTTTTTTTTTTTTTTTTTTTTTTTTTTTTTTTTTTTTTTTTTTTTTTTTTTTTTTTTTTTTTTTTTTTTTTTTTTTTTTTTTTTTTTTTTTTTTTTTTTTTTTTTTTTTTTTTTTTTTTTTTTTTTTTTTTTTTTTTTTTTTTTTTTTTTTTTTTTTTTTTTTTTTTTTTTTTTTTTTTTTTTTTTTTTTTTTTTTTTTTTTTTTTTTTTTTTTTTTTTTTTTTTTTTTTTTTTTTTTTTTTTTTTTTTTTTTTTTTTTTTTTTTTTTTTTTTTTTTTTTTTTTTTTTTTTTTTTTTTTTTTTTTTTTTTTTTTTTTTTTTTTTTTTTTTTTTTTTTTTTTTTTTTTTTTTTTTTTTTTTTTTTTTTTTTTTTTTTTTTTTTTTTTTTTTTTTTTTTTTTTTTTTTTTTTTTTTTTTTTTTTTTTTTTTTTTTTTTTTTTTTTTTTTTTTTTTTTTTTTTTTTTTTTTTTTTTTTTTTTTTTTTTTTTTTTTTTTTTTTTTTTTTTTTTTTTTTTTTTTTTTTTTTTTTTTTTTTTTTTTTTTTTTTTTTTTTTTTTTTTTTTTTTTTTTTTTTTTTTTTTTTTTTTTTTTTTTTTTTTTTTTTTTTTTTTTTTTTTTTTTTTTTTTTTTTTTTTTTTTTTTTTTTTTTTTTTTTTTTTTTTTTTTTTTTTTTTTTTTTTTTTTTTTTTTTTTTTTTTTTTTTTTTTTTTTTTTTTTTTTTTTTTTTTTTTTTTTTTTTTTTTTTTTTTTTTTTTTTTTTTTTTTTTTTTTTTTTTTTTTTTTTTTTTTTTTTTTTTTTTTTTTTTTTTTTTTTTTTTTTTTTTTTTTTTTTTTTTTTTTTTTTTTTTTTTTTTTTTTTTTTTTTTTTTTTTTTTTTTTTTTTTTTTTTTTTTTTTTTTTTTTTTTTTTTTTTTTTTTTTTTTTTTTTTTTTTTTTTTTTTTTTTTTTTTTTTTTTTTTTTTTTTTTTTTTTTTTTTTTTTTTTTTTTTTTTTTTTTTTTTTTTTTTTTTTTTTTTTTTTTTTTTTTTTTTTTTTTTTTTTTTTTTTTTTTTTTTTTTTTTTTTTTTTTTTTTTTTTTTTTTTTTTTTTTTTTTTTTTTTTTTTTTTTTTTTTTTTTTTTTTTTTTTTTTTTTTTTTTTTTT
>CM039510.1:8866649-8920235 GCA_022432975.1 Begonia masoniana
GAACAAGAAGAAATAAAGGAAAGACAGATAGAAAAGACAAAGTGAAAGACGAAAAGATGAGAGACTGATTAAATAAACGTAAACTCTGTTGGAGGCGGGGTGAACGATTACGAGTTGGCGTCCCATAAGACAGAATCATGAAGTGGACTTCTCGCTACGCGATTTGAAGTACTTTCAACAAAATGGACTGTTAGCAAAACTAAAGTAAGAAGAAAGACTCAGTGAGAACCCGCGAATAAGACTGTTTGTACGAAAATGCCCTATTATCATAATGTTTCATGATAGTTGAGCTCGCTTTGAGCGTATTAAAGAATCCTAGTTTGAACCTTTTTTTTTTTTTTTTTTTTTTTTTAAAAGATGAAAATGTGAGGTTAGAAAGACAAAAGGTGATTATCTTCTTCCTCCCTCCCACGAAATTTCAGCACCTTGGAGAGCTTCTTCTTTCTTCATTTCTTCAAGTTTTTAGCAAAGAATCAAGATCAGTTTTGAATGAGTTTTATGTTGCATGCACATAGGTAGTGGTTCTTAATGTTTTTAGTGAAATTTAGTGAGGTTTAGAGGAATTTTGAAACCCTAATGGTGGAAGCTCCAAAATTTCTTTTTCTTGCTGGTTTTTCTTAACACTTTTGGTGGTTTAGACATTAGATAGGATGGTTTAGGTTAATTAGGTAGATAGATTAGAGATTTGGTTGAAATTGGTGAAAAACCAGTTTTGGAAACATAGGTCGCCGATTCTGTTTTTTTGTGGATTTCGATCGGCCATGTTGTTTGGTAGCTAAAATGGTTTGATTCAATAAATAGTAGACATGTAGAGGTTTACGGAATGGGGGGGATCGTTGTAATCCGATGAAAAACGAGTAAGCTATGACCGATTGAAGTTTGGACATTGAAAATGGAGGAAAAATCGGGTTTTTGGGATTTATGCTTTAAAAATTGGTTAAGTTGTTGTTAGATTTAGTTTAGGCATTCCTTAGAATTCCTAGAGAGTTACTAAGTGATTTTTCTCCTTAATATGCTAGGTTAACGAGCTAGTGATTCGTGTACTCGGAGTAACTGAATACGTGCGGAGAATCTAGGTAAGTAGAGGATGTTTGTGTTTTGCCTTCGGGCCTACACCATTGAACGGTAGGGAATTGTTTGTTTGTTTGGTTGCTTTGTTTTGTTTTGTGGTTAAGCATTTGTGTGGCATGTATCATTGTTTTCGAATTACGAAAAACGAGTTTTGATCATTGTTTTGATGTGTGAGCTTGTAACGTAAAAAGATAAGAAAAGATTGCAACATGGTTTCGAGTAAAGTCGCATTGTCGGGGAGTAGTGCTTGTGTAGCACCTCGTGAGTGTCTCTATGAGAGATGCACCGTGGTTTCAAGTAGAGTCGTCTCGTCGGGGAGTAGTGCTTGTGTAGCACCTCGCGAGGGTCTCTATGAGAGATACACTGCTGAAGACATGTAATGTATTGAGAGTATGAACGCCTAGTCGGGGAGTAGTGCTTGTGTAGCACCTCGAGAGGGTTCTATGATTGAAGGGAAAAGTGAAAGATTAATGAATTGAGAACAACTGAGCGAGTAGAAACTGCATGTGTTAGGGGTTATGTATGCATTGTATTTCAACATTCATTATTCCCTACTTGCTAAGCATTAGGCTTACGTTTTGTGTTCTATGATGTAGGTGACAATGAGATAGCAGGTGAGCTAGTTGAGGGAGACCAGGGTTAGGACGCAGTCGGCGACGTACGTGACATGTCGGTGCGGGCAATTGTCAGGGCGCCTTGATCATGGTATTGCTGGGAGACGGGGTGGATTTGTATTTTGATTGTGATGTTGGGTTGTAAATAGGTTAGGGAACTTTAGGTCTTTTGTTACGTTTGGTTTTCAGGATTTTGTTTAAAAAAAAAAACAAATTAAACTGTTATGCTGCTCGGTTTTTCGTAAAGTAAACGATGTTTGTTTTCACCTATTTTCACGTTTTGTACATATTTTACGCACGTTTTCCTACCATTTTTTAGGGGTCGAAAAACCTAAAAATCGAGTCAAAATTTTATCAAAAATTATTTTAAACTTCGTTTTAATTGTTGTAAAGTTGTGCAAAGTAGCGCGCCAAGCCGGAGTGGGTCCGGGGGCGTTACAAGTAGGTATCGAAAATTATTTTTAACTTCGTTTTAATTGTTGTAAAGTTGTGCAAAGTAGCGCGCCGAATTGGGGTGGGTTCAGGGGCGTTACATGTAAACACATACTCAAACGTTACTATGTGCACAACAACAATGACCTCGCTAGGTGGTCAAACAAATCTTGTGCCTATGGCTGGTAATTATAATAATGGTGAAATACATACACAAAAATAAATAAACAAAATATATAAATATATAATAAAACTAACATTCTATAAAACATGAAATCTCATTGGTGCATGAGATATAACTCTACATAAAATTTTGAAAACAATAGCATGACCTAATATGATCAATAAAATTTCTACCTTAACATATGTATATCTCATGATGCTTCTGAAGTCCGCACTTTCGGAATCCAAACCAATTCGCAATCCTCAATACCTATAGTTGTTGTACTCATATTAATACACGTGTAAAACTCTCAAAATAAGTATTGAATTGAGTCCTACAACAAAAATAGAACCCAACTCTGACATGCACAAATTGGTTATTAGTTTATGAACTCAAATTCGATATTAGAAAAATCCAAATATGAATAAAACGATAAAAAATGTGATTTGCCCTTAAAGACCTCTAAGTATAATCAATACAGAAGTGTTGAGAATCACGATTTAAAGTCCATTCTTCATGTTTTCCCTTTCTCTTTAACAAGTGTCGCCTTCGATTTTGCCAAATGAATAAATTAGGTTTTGGGAGAAAGGAATGCCTTACAACGTAAACTTTGGCCCACCAACAGAAAAGTCTATCATACTCACTTTTGGATTGTTATAACTATATTTAAATATGAAATGGCGTAACATTATCTTAAAACAAGTTAAGTTATATAAGATACTCTAGGTTAAATTTAAATTTATAATCGCCACCGGTCACGTTAAAACAACAGGTTTCTTAGTGACTATTCAACTCAAGAACGTATTCAGCTTTAAGTATATCAGGGTTTAGATTGCAAGAAGAGAGATCTTGGGGAAAATGAGAATCATGTAATGCTTTCTCCTCATTATTTTTTTTTTTTTTTTTTTTTTTTTTTTTTTTTTTTTTTTTTTTTTTTTTTTTTTTTTTTTTTTTTTTTTTTTTTTTTTTTTTTTTTTTTTTTTTTTTTTTTTTTTTTTTTTTTTTTTTTTTTTTTTTTTTTTTTTTTTTTTTTTTTTTTTTTTTTTTTTTTTTTTTTTTTTTTTTTTTTTTTTTTTTTTTTTTTTTTTTTTTTTTTTTTTTTTTTTTTTTTTTTTTTTTTTTTTTTTTTTTTTTTTTTTTTTTTTTTTTTTTTTTTTTTTTTTTTTTTTTTTTTTTTTTTTTTTTTTTTTTTTTTTTTTTTTTTTTTTTTTTTTTTTTTTTTTTTTTTTTTTTTTTTTTTTTTTTTTTTTTTTTTTTTTTTTTTTTTTTTTTTTTTTTTTTTTTTTTTTTTTTTTTTTTTTTTTTTTTTTTTTTTTTTTTTTTTTTTTTTTTTTTTTTTTTTTTTTTTTTTTTTTTTTTTTTTTTTTTTTTTTTTTTTTTTTTTTTTTTTAACAAAAATATGTAATAAAGCCGACGCAACATGTAACGCCCCCGAACCCACCCTGGCTCGGAGCGCTACTTTGCTAACCGATCCCACGTTAAAACATAAACTCCCAAACATAAAAGAAACTTACACAGCTAAAACTAAAACTAAACTCCCGAAACTCTCTTACTTCATACCTAGCTGCCTAGACGCCCTAATTTCCCTTAATCCTAACCTTTAAGCACCACAGCGTCCTTCCCGAAAATTTCGACAAAGTAACGCCTGAAAATGGCGCCTCCAAAATGCTAGGTACCTACACACAAACCAATCCCAACCAAATCCAGAATATTTCTAACCATCTAATCAACCTACGAAATCTCTAACAAACCACATATCGTCAAGAAATGCTATCAACATACAAAATAAAGAAAATCCCCAATATAGGGTAACACATCACCCTGACCTATGACTATATACAACGAATACACATAACTATCCCATAACTGCCAACCAAAAACATTACGCATTTCCAACAATTCCGCAAACAGACATCTACAATACTAAAAGTCCCACATCTCCCGAAGACCATGGTGGAGTCGCCCCGACAACTGCCGCACCGGCACGCCCCGTGCATCTCCGACTGCTCCCAAGTCTTGGCTGACTCACATAGCTCACCTGTACACACCTTGTCACCTACACCACAGAACACACACACACACGTAAGCTTACGCTTAGCAAGTAGGGATAACAAATGTAAACATGCACACAGGACTCTCACATAACCCTAACACGTGTAGTTTCTACACACTCAATTGTTTTCTTTTCGTTCTGGTTGCATTTGTCTATAGTAAAATCCCTCTCGGGGTGCTCAGCGAGCCACGTGCCCGACGAGGCTATTCTACTCTAGACCATTTCTAGTAAAATCCCTCACGGGGTGCTCAGCGAGCCACGTGCCCGACGAGGCGATCCTACGGTAAAATCCGTTGTAGGGTGCTCAGCAAGCCACGTGCCCGACAAGGCGATTCTACGGTAAAATCCCTTGCGGGGTGCTCAGCGAGCCACGTGCCCGACAAGGCGATTCTACCCTAGGCCATCTCTAGTAAAATCCCTCTCGGGGTGCTCAACGAGCCACGTGCCCGACGAGGAGATTCTACAGTAAAATCCCTTGCGGGGTGCTCAGCGAGCCACGTGCCCGACAAGGCGATCCTACTTTAGTGCTCACTCATCAAACCCGTGCTCACAACTCATGCTCACTCATCATCAAACCCGTGCTCACAATCTCATGCTCACTCAATGCACAACATAAAATAACCACAACAACCAAACTAACACCAACAACAACAACAAACAAACACCAAACAATACACTATCAAACAATAAATCCTACCGTTCTGTGGTGTAGGCCCTAAGGCAAAACAAACGTCCTCTACTTACCTGAATGCTCAGCTTCCACTTGCTTACTTTTACCGTCCAATTCACACGCTCGACGACCTAAAACAACGTAAACTTAGTTTGATAAGCTATCAATAAAGTCTAAAAGATTTTCTAACTAGAACTTAACAATACCTAAAACACACTTCACACTTAAAATACTAAACCCGATTTTTATACAAATTACCGATGTCCAACTTTAAACGGCCATAACTTTCTCGTTTTTCAACAGATTTCGACGTGCCACCCCAACTCGGAAAGCTCTACACGTCTACTATCCATTGAAATACTTAAATTAACCAAATACACAACTTAGCCAACTCGAATTCCCTAAAAACAGAATCGGCCCTTTGATGCACAATTCCGGTTTTTGTGTAACTTCCATCAAATCTTCCATTTAAACACTTAATTAACCTAAACTAACACATTTAACAATTAAACTAACCAATTTGGAAGGAAAACACCCATTTGAAAACCAAAATTCGGAATCCCTAACCTAGGGTTTTCCAACATTCTTAAAATCCAACTAAAACTCCCAAAAACACTCTCAAACTTCATCTAAAGCTATGCAAATCAAAACCCAATCGATTTTACCTTGAAATAGCCTTGAAAGATTGAAGAAAGAGGGAGGCAAGAATCGGCTATGGAGGAATGGGAGAGAAGTCGATGAAGAAGAAGAAAAGTGAATGAAAAACCACCTTTTTTATCTTTTTAACTCATTTATTTAATAACCATGTATTTAATAACCATGTAAATTTACCACAAAGCCCTACCCTTTACTCCCTTAATCCAACGCCAAACACACCCCTAAAGCACCACTTTTCATCCACTTTAACATTCATTTTAATTTTTCTAACTAAAATCTTATTGGTTGAAAGAATTTTGACTTTTCAAACCTCCATTGTTTGAATTGTCAACACCCTTCCCTTTGCATGACTCACTTCTCCTTCTATCACCTTTTAACACTACCCTCTCATACAACCTAGGACTACGCACGTAATAGAAAATTCACGGGTGTTACACAACATTAGGAAGTAATGGGATGAATCATGCTATGTTGTGTTGATCATTGACGCAAATATGTCCTTCAACTTCTTCATTGTACAAAATGAGTACACATTTTAAAAGCTACAAGATGGAAACTTCAATGGAAGAAAATATAGAATGAATTGTTGTGTAAGCCCCCTCATTATTTACTTTTAGAGCCACCCTTTTTAGATATTGCTTCTCGATGAAAATGCCGAATAGACGAATTATCTTTCAGTTCAAGCGAGTCGATGAACGGCTAATTGTCGTCGTTCATGGCGTCGCTCACTCGATCATTTACTCCAAAACTAGTTCCCATCAGCTGATGAGCTGAATTGCTCTCTTTGTTCATAAGTGAAGTGATTGCAGCCGCAACAGTCGCTTGGAATTTTGGGTCTGACGCAATTGCAGTCCTAAGGTTGTTGTCCAATGATTGTTTTCCTTCTCCTTTCAAGGTCTGTTCATCCACGTTCTTAAGGCCTGGAAAAGGATTGGTTCCCATGAAATTTCCATTAAGATAACTTGATTTGCCTTGCCAACTTAAACTTGAAAACCCGATTGAATTCGAGGAATTAGAAATCGGGAAATGTGGGGAATCATACAAGAAGAATGTCTTTACATGGATCGTTGGAAATGATGTTGTTGATGGGTTTTGCAGGTTGAGAAGATGAGTTGAAGTTAGACGAAGATTCTGGAATTAGATTGCTCGAGTCTAACAAGGTAAAAGAAGCAGGTGCGCAAGCTGTTGACTCCATGGCTGTTGCACCAACCGAAAGTGGATGATTATGATTTCCTTCATGTGTTGTTATTAAAATTGACATGTCTTCTAAGCATCTTTGCACCTGATAACAATGGAAAAATAATGAATTTTTTTTAACTCTCAAGCTATAGAAACTTGGAAAGAAATCGCACATTGGTTTGAGAATTTATGACGAGTTTGAAAGAACCTAACAACAACTTTTAATGTTTTATCTTAAGAAAGCAACTGAATTTTAGATGCAAAATGTCATGACGTAGAAAAAGACCACAATATAAGTACCGAGAGAAGTGATCTGACCATCGAATTATGGTCTAATAAGTCATCTGTTGCGGACCACTCAAATATCTTAGTTTGGTTGGTCGGACTTTTTTCAAGGGTTGGATCACTCTTGGTATTTTTGATGTGGTCTTTTTCTAAGTCGTGACATGAAATTAGCGAGATATTTATCATTTGAACAAATGTTAGGTGAGGTTGTTTTGTAATTTGCACAAAAAGCTATAGGACAAAAGATTGCTACTTTATAACTCATCAATGTGTTGTATTGAAGCTTGCCTGTTTTCTAACGGGGCATCCCGGAGCCACAGTGCAGCGGTAGTAGGCTCAAGGGTTTCCTTTTGCAATTTTCTGGCCATATATTCTCCATTGACAACCATCGTTCATCTGAATAATTGTTCACAATAATTCTGTGAGTGTTTCTCATATTTAGTAAATGCATGAAGTTTAAGTGAAGTTAATTTATGAAAATCTCACTGTGGCTGCTTCACATCTAGCTCTAACCGTAGCCCTAGCTTTTCTATTTGGATGGAAGGCAACATGAGAGGAAATTCCAGGCAATTCAGCCCTCATCTGAAGTTTGTTTTGCTCCATTGATATAGAACTTATCACTTCTTCTCTCTTCTGTTCTTTACCTTCATCTTTTTTCTCTAAACTTTCATAATTTAAGCTCAATGTCAAGCCTAAGTTGGTCTCTCGGGTTAACGGAGAGAATGGTTTCCGGCCGTCAACAATGGATGCTTTGAGTATTGTGTTCCGCTCGTCAAATTCGATCCGATCATCACGGAGAAACAATACCCGTTTTAGATCCTACAAAATTGAAAATAAAAACTGTGAAATCAAAGGCAGAAGAATAAAAGATAGTCCGTATTGATTACCTTTTCTTGGCTATTTTGCTAAATTGCTGATAATTTCATTTGAAGATCATAATAGTCTTTCATAATCTTCCCCACTACCTTCTTCAACCAATTATTTTCCTCCTTCATTCTCTCCATCTTCGTTTGTAACGCAGCTAACTAGCACACCATTAAAGCTTTACATTAACCATGTGCTAAAATGTAAAGATGAGAGAGAAAAAGAGGGAGAGGGAGAGGGAGTATAGAATAGCCATGCTTTTTCCATATATTAGGTTAATATTAAAAGCCTCTTCTGCCTTCATGTTCTCACGCAAGGACACTTCAACCATGGATGCATCATCATCATCATCTACTTCTCCGACTCCCGCTTCGGCCACCTCTTCAGTGTCGGCAAGGGGTTGTTGTTTCGGGTTTTGACCGTCTACGTCAAAGACTGCCTTATGAACTTCGCCATCTTCTTCTGCTTTCTCTGATTGTGCTGCTTCTTTATGATCTGTCTTGAGTGAGAGATCGACCTCCATACCAATTCTTGTCTCTTCCCCCTGAACAAGACAAGCAAAAATATTTGGAGAGAGAAAGAGAGGCGTCAAAGTCAACACACTCGTTTCATATTATTAGATAGAGAAGGACACATCTTGAATTGGTCTTTCATTAGCCTCTAAATATAATTTTTAAGGAATTAATAAAATACAATATTCACATTTTACAAGAATCATTATGCAATTTAATAACAATATAGTGAGTTAAACGTCCTAATCATCCTCTATAATCAAGCCTTATCTTGCCCTCAAAGTACAGTTTTACCCTTATAAATGACAGCTTTAATAACAATGACTAGGTTTTTTTGACTTTTCATACCACAAATTTGGTAATCACGGTAAAGATTACTTTTTTAAAAAAAGTATAATTTTTAAAATTTTAAATATATATTATTTCATTCATTTATTTTTATAGTGAAGCTACCATCATCTTTCATTAGAGGTATCAAATAACCACTCTACAAACCCTCTTTTTTAATTTTTCAAGAGATACACAACAGTTAGAGAAAGAATTGCTCCGTAGATATGATTTTTATCGTATATGTGAGGTTCGCATTCAAGTTTGAGATTATTGCTCGATGATAGTATATATTTCTCAATTTCACATCTTTATTGAAATTAAGATTTTTTTAACACAACAATTCAATTTAGCTTCTCGAATCCATCGCAAGAGTTTTAGGACAATGTAGTTGTTGGATTAATCCTTAAGAAATTTGTGATAATTGGGGGTGAGTTGACCTACAAAATACTCTCTCTATTTCGTTAGAAATTTAAATTTTTAACTTAAATTTTGATTTGATTGAAAACTCTATTCATCGTCTTTGAAATGGACTTTCTAGAGCATAAATAATGTCAAAGGAATTACGAGTTTTGATAGTACGTAAAATTCTTATACGGATTTAATTTTTTTGATGTTTAAATTCGAAACTCCTATCCATTTTATTTAGATTTAATTTCACAATTTCTTCATACGATCGTCAAATCTTCACATCAATAACTGACCCAAATCAGATCAGATCGGACTGAACCAAGGCAAACCAAAGCAACTGACCGGAGGATTTAGTTTTATAGAATCTCTCGTACCTATTGATGATCAGTTTATTAGGTTTGAGGCTTGACATTTACTTGCACTGTTGTTGCCTTCATAAGCGAGTTTCCACAACTCTTGTTCTCGTGTACAAGTGGCCATACATATTAACGTTATGTATATACTTCGTTCATTCCATATAATAAAAGTTAAACCTAGTTTGACGGGCAACATTAATTAGGGTTAGATCAAGTATCATTATCACCTAACAGTAGACTCTACGTTAAGAAAAAAAACAAAGTCCGAATTCACATTAAAATAACCAAATTAAAAGCCAGATTCAACTTGGTTTTTAGAGCATACAATATCAAGATGAAAATATTATAATGCCATAGTCGTATATTCATATTACTATTTAATACTTCCATGACACCATTATCATCCCTCCATGAATGGCATAACAAATTAGAAAAAAAAAAAAAAAAAAAACCATTGATCAGATCTTGAAATCATCAACCAGAGGAGACTTCAAATGAATGCTCTATGCAGTCCCCACCTTTTTCTTAATAATATAATTTTATTCTTTTTTAAAAAGTTTAAATATGACAAAAGTCAACTAAGACCTTAATTTTCTACATTTGTGTTCCTTTCTTTGAGGAACAACTTATTGTCATATCTTATGAGATATTGATAATTTCTTAGGATTTCCTTGTACTCAGTATAATATTGTCTATTTGAGATGAAGTTTGTCTTCACATGACGGACTACCACAAATTGCACTTGAGTTTTTTAACATAAAAGTCTGAATACTGTCTCAGGTAGCCAGTGAGATTTTCTATTAACTCTTGTATTTCATGAATAGTTTCATTTAATTATTATAATTTTTATATTTTTATTAAAATTAATTTTATTTTTAAATAATATTCTCATGTATTTTTATCACTTAACAAAAGGTATTTGTGACAATATTTAATCCACACAATTTATTATGTAAATTAAACCAAGTTAAATTAAAAAAAAAAAAAAAAAAAGAACTGATCTAGTTTAGAAAATTAAACCAAATGAAAGCATATTGATCTAGTTAAATTTTGGCAAACAAAAATAGTCGAAGTTGATAAAAAGCTTATCACATAACATTTTCATCGTTTCTAATGACATAATTTATGAAAAAGGAAAAATGATAACAATATTTTTAGATGTAGGTTCAATATCTAAAATATGATCCAAAGACTACTTAATGTGTTACATATTTTTAAAATATGATAAAATCAATAAAAATAAATTCCGAACACTAAGAAAAACACATTAAAAAACTTAACACAGTTAGTGTTCTAAGTTTTTACACAAGGAAGGGAGAAAGGTGATTTTTCAATCGGATCAATATTCTCATTGGATTTAAGAAAATTATATTTACAAGATATAACGAGTATTTTAGAAGCCTCTGCATTGCCTCATGCCATGAGAGAATGAATAATATTTAGGATTGGGAAGGATGAGAGAGTGTCATGCATTTTGCATGGTTGTTGGGTATGTATGATAGCAATGAATAGCGGAATGAGATGAAATGTAGTGTGCTTGACATCCCTCTCAAGCTCAAGGTGGAAGTACCCGAGCTTAGATTTGAAGTCCATACACGAAGGCAAAGACAGTGATTTTGTTAGGCCATCTACTAGTTGAGAAGCTGAACAAAGGACATAATTATTGATGTCGGTATAAAAACAACAAAATTAATTCTTGCTAAAAACATGAATTTGTTAATTGGTAAGCAAGGTTGAATCCACAAGAAATGGTAAATAAATTTATTTTTATAAATTATAAAGCAGGAAAAATAGGAGTTTGAGTTTAAAAATTGAAAATAAAGAATAAACAATAAGATGAGATTTCAATGATTATCTAGTCAATGAGTTATTTAAATTTTTGATTCGGTGAAATGATCATTGAACATGAATTAATTTATAATCTTCTTGAATTAAATGATTATAACTGTAACACCCGACAATTTTGCCATGTAAATATTCCTTGAATGATTAGACGAAATTAATGAAAATATTTATACAATGTATGTTTTGTTAGTTTTCCTATAGTTTCAATTGAATGTGGTGATTCGTAAAGCCGATTTAAGGAAACTAAATAGTAAAATAGTTAAAAACCAATGGAAGGGCAAAATAGGAAAGGAATTAAGGTAGGTGGGTGGGAGCCAATGGATAGTTGCCAAATGTCCATAACTTGCTAAGAAACTTACCTATTGTCTTCTCTTCTACGTAAACCTTCATTTTCATCCTCCTCTCTGTTCTCTCTTTCAAGCGATTGAGACAAACTTCCAAAAACCTTGTTTCACCTATTTCTTCTGTTTCCTTCAGCAAATGTAATCATCTAACCTAGTTAACGAGTTTGGACAAGTTAAGATGTGAGTTTTGTGGAAGTTAAAGGTTACGATAGTTGGAGTGAACTCACTGTTTTTACATGAAAACACATTGGTTTGTTTTCTAAATGTCTGAATGGAGTTTGAAGCTTATTCTACTAAGTTATTAGTTAGCATTTGTAGCTCTGTTGATTTTCCTTACGTTCATGTTTTAGGTCCGTGTATAACCGAGACGTTCAAGACTTGCAACTCTACAGCAACAGGTAAGTTCATACGTATAGGTTTAGCCCTTAAGGCCCTACAATACAGAGGTACTAGATTTTATGTTGTCGGGATTTCTGTTGGGTAGTTAAACCATAGGTTATGTTTTAGGTTAAGTGTGTTCTGTTTTATATCTTGCTTATTATTATTCTGTCGCCTGTCTATGAACGTTCATGCATACACGTTTTCTTTGAAAGTCATAAAAATGTTTTATGCACACGTTTGGAAGTTAAGCAAGATAAAACCTGTAATGAAATGTATGATTAAGTGTGGACGAGGACTGGCATCCTGTCATGTACTCCTGTTATGTCCTGTTGTGGCATGTACTCCTGTTGCGCCAGCTCTTCTTCCCACTTATACCTTCCTATCCAGTGAAATGTAATGTAATGTAATATTCATGTATTTGAAAATGTTCATACATAGCACGTGCATCACTTTGCATTGTATGTTCTTACTGAGCTCTAGGCTCATAGTTGAACTCCCTGTTGTAGGTATGGATCCTCCAGAGGAGGACATTGTGCCTCAAGATGATGAGTTGATGTAGTTGGCGGGATGAGCTCATGGGGTGGTTGCTGCAGTCAGACAAATGTATTTCCTGTGAGAATATTATTCTTGTATAGCTTTTGAAATTTTAAAACCGATATGTGGACTTTGTGTTGGTGTTTTAAAACTTCTGTTCTGATGGATTCTGAAGTTATGTCAAGTTCTGTAACATCTTTTGAAGTTTTTAAAAACATTTGAAGTGTAGGTTCAATTCTGTACAACTTTTAAGTTCTTTTAAAATGACGTATGGAATCTGTATTGATGTCTAAAACCTCTGTATTTGACAGTTGTATCTATATATTTTGAAATATTCTGGAACTGTATTGAGTTTCTTCTGATTAGTTCATGCATGGGTGGTCTCTGGTTTTAGAGATATCCATGCATATTGATTTTCTTAAACTTATGTCATGTTTCCTGTTATGTCCGAAAATCATGTTCTGAATCGTTTTTGAGAATTTGAAACTTTATGCCATCTGTTTATCTCCCTGTTCGTATGTCTGTTCACATCCACCTGTGAACAGTAAATTTCTGTTTGTAGTTCACATCCACCTGTGAACAGTAAATTTCTGTTTGTAGTTCACATCCACCTGTGAACAGTAAATTTCTGTTTGTAGTTCACATCCACCTGTGAACAGTAAATTTCTGTTTGTAGTTCACATCCACCTGTGAACAGTAAATTTCTCTTTGTAGTTCACATCCACCTGTGAACAGTAAATTTCTGTTTGTAGTTCACATCCACCTGTGAACAGTAAATTTCTCTTTGTAGTTCACATCCACCTGTGAACAGTAAATTTCTGTTTGTAGTTCACATCCACCTGTGAACAGTAAATTTCTGTTTGTAGTTCACATCCACCTGTGAACAGTAAATTTCTGTCTGTAGTTCACATCCACCTGTGAACAGTAAATTTCTGTTTGTAGTTCACATCCACCTGTGAACAGTAAATTTCTGTCTGTAGTTCACATCCACCAGTGAACAGTAAATTTCTCTTTGTAGTTCACATCCACCTGTGAACAGTAAATTTCTCTTTGTAGTTCACATCCACCTGTGAACAGTAAATTTCTGTCTGTAGTTCACATCCACCTGTGAACAGTAAATTTTTGTTTTCTGTTTGTAGTTCACGTCCACCTGTGAACAGTAAATTTCTGTTTGTAGTTCACATCCACCTGTGAACAGTAAATTTCTGTCTGTAGTTCACATCCACCTGTGAACAGTAAATTTCTGTCTGTAGTTCACATCCACCTGTGAACAGTAAATTTCTGTCTGTAGTTCACATCCACCTGTGAACAGTAAATTTCTCTTTGTAGTTCACATCCACCTGTGAACAGTAAATTTCTGTCTGTAGTTCACATCCACCTGTGAACAGTAAATTTCTCTTTGTAGTTCACATCCACCTGTGAACAGTAAATTTCTGTTTGTAGTTCACATCCACCTGTGAACAGTAAATTTCTCTTTGTAGTTCACATCCACCTGTGAACAGTAAATTTCTGTTTGTAGTTCACATCCACCTGTGAACAGTAAATTTCTGTTTGTAGTTCACATCCACCTGTGAACAGTAAATTTCTGTTTGTAGTTCACATCCACCTGTGAACAGTAAATTTCTGTCTGTAGTTCACATCCACCTGTGAACAGTAAATTTCTGTTTGTAGTTCACATCCACCTGTGAACAGTAAATTTCTGTTTGTAGTTCACATCCACCTGTGAACAGTAAATTTCTCTTTGTAGTTCACATCCACCTGTGAACAGTAAATTTCTGTTTGTAGTTCACGTCCACCTGTGAACAGTGAGTTTCTGTCTGTAGTTCACGTCCACCTGTGAACAGTAAATTTCTCTTTGTAGTTCACATCCACCTGTGAACAGTAAATTTCTGTTTGTAGTTCACATCCACCTGTGAACAGTAAATTTCTCTTTGTAGTTCACATCCACCTGTGAACAGTAAATTTCTGTTTGTAGTTCACATCCACCTGTGAACAGTAAATTTCTGTTTGTAGTTCACATCCACCTGTGAACAGTAAATTTCTGTTTGTAGTTCACATCCACCTGTGAACAGTAAATTTCTCTTTGTAGTTCACATCCACCTGTGAACAGTAAATTTCTCTTTGTAGTTCACATCCACCTGTGAACAGTAAATTTCTGTTTGTAGTTCACATCCACCTGTGAACAGTAAATTTCTGTCTGTAGTTCACATCCACCGGTGAACAGTAAATTTCTCTTTGTAGTTCACATCCACCTGTGAACAGTAAATTTCTGTCTGTAGTTCACATCCACCTGTGAACAGTAAATTTCTGTTTGTAGTTCACATCCACCTGTGAACAGTAAATTTCTCTTTGTAGTTCACATCCACCTGTGAACAGTAAATTTCTCTTTGTAGTTCACATCCACCTGTGAACAGTAAATTTCTGTTTGTAGTTCACATCCACCTGTGAACAGTAAATTTCTGTTTGTAGTTCACATCCACCTGTGAACAGTAAATTTCTGTTTGTAGTTCACGTCCACCTGTGAACAGTAAATTTCTGTTTGTAGTTCACGTCCACCTGTGAACAGTAAATTTCTGTCTATAATTCACATCCACCTGTGAACAGTAAATTTCTGTCTATAGTTCACATCCACCTGTGAACAGTAAATTTTTGTTTTCTGTTTGTAGTTCACGTCCACCTGTGAACAGTAAATTTCTGTTTGTAGTTCACATCCACCTGTGAACAGTAAATTTCTCTTTGTAGTTCACATCCACCTGTGAACAGTAAATTTCTGTCTGTAGTTCACATCCACCTGTGAACAGTAAATTTCTCTTTGTAGTTCACATCCACCTGTGAACAGTAAATTTCTGTTTGTAGTTCACATCCACCTGTGAACAGTAAATTTCTGTCTGTAGTTCACATCCACCGGTGAACAGTAAATTTCTCTTTGTAGTTCACATCCACCTGTGAACAGTAAATTTCTCTTTGTAGTTCACATCCACCTGTGAACAGTAAATTTCTCTTTGTAGTTCACATCCACCTGTGAACAGTAAATTTCTGTCTATAGTTCACATCCACCTGTGAACAGTAAATTTCTGTTTGTAGTTCACGTCCACCTGTCAACAGTAAAATTTCTGTTTGTAGTTCACATCCACCTGTGAACAGTAAATTTCTGTTTGTAGTTCACATCCACCTGTGAACAGTAAATTTCTGTCTGTAGTTCACATCACCTGTGAACAGTAAATTTCTCTTTGTAGTTCACATCCACCGGTGAACAGTAAATTTCTCTTTGTAGTTCACATCCACATGTGAACAGTAAAATTTCTGTTTGTAGTTCACATCCACCTGTGAACAGTAAATTTCTCTTTGTAGTTCACGTCCACCTGTGAACAGTAAAATTTCTGTTTGTAGTTCACATCCACCTGTGAACAGTAAATTTCTGTCTGTAGTTCACATCCACCTGTGAACAGTAAATTTCTCTTTGTAGTTCACATCCACCTGTGAACAGTAAAAATTTCTGTTTGTAGTTCACATCCACCTGTGAACAGTAAATTTCTGTCTGTAGTTCACATCCACCTGTGAACAGTAAATTTCTATCTATAGTTCACATCCACCTGTGAACAGTAAATTTCTGTTTGTAGTTCACGTCCACCTGTGAACAGTGAATTTCTATCTGTAGTTCACATCCACCTGTGAACAGTAAATTTCTGTTTGTAGTTCACATCCACCTGTGAACAGTAAATTTCTGTCTGTAATTGACATCCACCGTTCTCTTTTGTTTATTTGCATCCACCGCTGCCACTGTTCACTTTTGTCTTATTCACACCCACCGCTAGTCTATATCACCCGATTCTGTTATTCACTGTAACTTTCTCCCAGTATGCCTTTCAGTCTATATTCCTCGTTTATTTTCACTGCATGTATTTTTATCACGTTTCCTCTGCATGCCTGTCGTCCATCTAGTCTTTTATTTAAATATTCCAAGTATTCTGATTTCCTTCTGTAATTCATTCTGCAGCCCGGTTTAACTGTTTCACCGTTTTGACTTTAAATCCAGAGAAGGTTTTCTCTAGCTGTAAAGTTTTAAGGGTTTGTTTTAAAAGTCCAATCTGTTTGTTTAAAGTTCAAAAATATATATATATATAGTCCCCGTTTTGAATGTCCCGGAGTGATGGCTCCTCGGACCCCGATCGGGTTTGGGGCTGTCACAATAACTACCAAGACACTCTAATAATCTAATATCTCCTTAGGTTCTCGATAACCAAGATACGTTCTATATTAACTCTCTTATTAACAAACAAGCCTAAAGAGAGTCCTAGAATTTAATTTAGTAATAACTAGGGGTGAGCAAAAACCGGTCCGGTCCGGTTTTAAGGAAGTTTGGAACCAAAATAATAAAATTCGGTTTTTAATTTTTAAGACCGGGACTGTTTTTATTTTTTTAAGGACCGGACTAGAACCGGATCCGAATTTCGGTTCCGGTTCTAATCCGGTTCCGGTTTTCCCACTTTTTTTTCAATAGTTTAAAAAAAAAAAGAAAATCCAACAATAGTAAGCACTAAGCCACCCATCTGAATATACTAACCAAAAAGAAAAAAAATCCAACAACAACGTGTCAACCATGAAACATTCATAAATTTTAAGAATAAATTACTGAAGGAAGGAAGCAAAGACTTCACAATTGTTCTGAAGGCAGGAAGCAAAGACTTCACAATTGTTATGAAGGAAGGAAGCAAAGACTTCACAGAATCACAACGTGTCAACTAGTCTTGCTGGTTCTGGCTGGTTCTGAAGGAAGGAAGCAAAGACTTCACAATTGTCACCAATCTGTATTTTGACGTTATCTTCAATTACCTGTGAAAGAGGATCGCAAATTTTACGATCAAATTTAAAGAAGACCTTCCAAGTTCATGATGAGTACTGGTGAATCATCAATGTGAGCCAAAACTAATAGTGTAAACTGTAAACATTAAGTCCTAAAAATAATCCATGATAAAAAGGTGGTGTATTCGGTGATATGTCAAAACAAAAGAAGAAATAACAGAGGGGAAGAAAGATAAGTATGGACGATGATATTATTTCAGCATAAACTTTTCTTCTAACACCTTCCACCTTGCTTCCCATTTCTGTAACCTGCCCTCAAAATCTGTACCCGTTGCTTCAATAAGCAACCACTGTCCACTAAACCCACACAAAAAAAAAAAACAGATGTTACTGATCTTAGCCTACCCCTCTCTTTTTTGAGAAAGCTAACTGCTAATCTCCTTTTTAAGAGCTAATCTCTTCCGTCTCTCGTCGTAATTAGGAAGACTTGTTAAAGTCTTTCTAAAAAAACTACCGAGTATATAAAAGAAATTCAATAGATAAATTGGTCAAAGTTTTGTGACTCAAAACATTAATGCACAGCAAAATCACAAAAAACTTTAATGCTACATTAAGATATTCAGAGCCACGAACGAGTAATGCTATAAAAATTGCTTACCTTCGTCAGCAGTCGGTGACTTCGTCGAAGTCGGAAGCTTTGTCGAAGTCGAAGTCGGAAGTCGAGGTCGGAAGTCGAGGTCGGAAGTCGGCGACTGTGGTTTGGCGTCGGGCGACTGCGAGTGCGAACTGAGGTCTGCGCGAGATTCAAGCGAAGTGAGACTGAAGGCAGCAGCAGCCGTCGAGGAGAGGGCTTAGGGCACTGGGCAGTGAATGTGATATTTAAATCCGGTTCTGCTATTTTTCGGTTTTTTATCATCAAACCCAAAACCGAACCGTATTTTTCGGTTCAACTTAAAACAAACCGAATTTTGATTTTTTAAATTGAAAAACCGACCAGAACTGGACCAAATTTTCGGTTCCAGTCCGGTTCTTCGGTCCAATCCGGTTTTTGCTCACCCCTAGTAATAACATTATGAATTAGAGATGATCAATTCTAACCAGATCCTATATCTTCATAACCTATGTTATCTAGGGATGTTTAACGAGTAGGCTGGCTCGGCTCGCTACAGTGACGAGTCGAGCCTGACCCGAGCAACGGGCTGACCGAGTTCAATGTTCCGAGCTCGCAAGCTCGTCAGGGATCAAGCCAGCTAATGTTATCTACCACATGTACTATAACCTTTAAATAATTACGGATTTAAAAGTCCTAATGGTCGTATATTAAATTGAGAAATTAAAGAATGACTGGTTCAAACAATCCACAAAATAATAATGACATAAAGCAAAAAATATATATGAATATTCAATAAGAAAAAGAGTAAATCTCACGGTTATTTGATGAATCAAAACTTCAATTAATCTATTGATTAAAAGAAGAAAAAGAAGAGCATCATTCTCTAAGAATTTTTTGAATTTAAAATCTCCTCCTCGAAATCTCCTATTCTCTCTCTTTTTGTATCTCCTTATGAAAAGGAGATCTACTCTTTTTCAAAAATATTTCACCTAGTCTTTCTCTCTCCTAATCTATACTTTTTCTCCCTTCAAATTTCTTAATCTAACCCCTAAAAATATCTCATATAGTAGAATGAAAATTTTATTTTCAAATTTCCTGTTTGATAGTATTCTAGCGACGTGACCATAAGGAGTGGGCACGTCTTATTATGGAACATCTTATATTCATCATAACCTACAAAATATGAAATTCGATCAAAAGCTAAGATTTCAAACGATAAAAATACGATGAAACCACATTAAATGAATGAGATTTTGTGCTTCATCAACTATCTTATTAGATGCCACTTTTTTTTTATGTGCAATGAAACACCAGGTTGGTGAAGAGATACGTGACACTAACATTGTCATACAGAATAACTAGAACAATCGATGGAAAGAGATGCAATTCAGTCTCAGCAAGTTCATTAGCTATACAACGATACTCACCTTTGTTGGACCATTATAGAGATTGTTGCTTTGAAGAAGACTAACAAACCAAATATGGACCAAGAAAAATACAATACCTGCTGTGCTGCGTTTTTCATCATTTGAGAATGCCCAATTGACATATGTATAGCCTAGGATATCAAAAGAAGAGGTAGCTTGAAACTTAATAATCTCCACATTTTTTACTAGGTGTTTATAGTCAGGCAGAGAATAAAAATCAATTTTGCTAAAAGAGTGGCAAATTTTGATATCTACAATCAGAAGCTTACAATTAATTATAACAAGACTCCAAAAACATTGAACTTAATCAATGTATGCAATAATAACGAAGTTCTTGGATAAAAATAATATCTAGAATAAAAATAATAATGTCTCGTTATAAACATTCATTTATGAAAAGATGTCTCGAACTAGTATGATAAATATAGTTGATTATTAATATAAAAGTAATGTTACAAGTTATTATTTCAGAAATGGAAGCACTGAACTGAAGAATAGTAATATCTATGTCTGCGACGTCTTCGTCACTATTAATATTTTGCTGATCCATACTGATGTTGAGATTTCTACTTTGATTGCTGAAGAACTATGTAGGGCTCCAGCTCCACTATCTTGCAAATCCTTGTTTTTAATTTCACTTTTCTCCGATCTGACGTAATTTAGCAATATCAAAACCCATGCAAAAAATGAGAATTAATTCATAAATTTTGAAGAAAAAAATATAAGATAATGGACTCTTGAATGACTCGCCATAAAAACAAAAAACTATTTTTTATACAATTTATACGGCATGTTATTTTGATGTTATGACTTTAGTTATTTTCATGCATCTTATTATTCGATGCGTGTAACTTTAAATAATTTGATTTTTGACATAGAGTAGAAATGAAGAAAGAAGTATAATACAATACCAGAGTGTTGCTAATGTCAGATAAAACTTTTCTTCTAGCCTCGACAGGCTTGTCAACTAATGCACTTTGAGGTAACATTGCTCCATGCGAAGCTAGGGGTGTGCAAAACCGGTTTCGGTTCGGTTTTGGCGTGGAACCGAAACCGAACCGATCACTTTCGGTTTCGGATTTACCGAACCGAAACCGGTATTTTAACTTACCGGAACCGAACCGAAACCGAACCGAAAGTTCCGGTTCCGGTTCGGTTTCGGTTCTACAGCCTATTTGCTTGCTGTCAAAGGCAATTTAAAGTAAAAAATTTGAATGTTTGGAACGCCGTTGATCAGGTCAACTACATGAAAATCATTTCCTCCAAACTCCACTTAATTTTTCTATCTTGTATCTGATTTGAAACAAAAATCTACCTACAAACTAGTTTCTTAATGGTTCTAAGAAATTAAAATTAGCAATCAATCTTCATGGGGCTTTCTGGAATCTATGATCAAATCAAACAAGCACTGAAACAACAGCACCTTCCCGATAGGGGATTCCACCAAGGTTTTTAACATCTCAGAAGCCTGTTCTAGAAGTCATGGGTTTTCTATAGCATTTCTTATCAATCACACCAGAAACTGAAGAAATAGGGAGTCGTCTTCTTCAGGATTTGGCTTCTCTAATGGTTAATATACGGGTGTTCAGATATCAGTAGTCAGAGAACCCTATCTAGCACATGATGGGAAAACAAAGAAGAATGATAAATAGATAAGGAAAAAACACAGGAAAGTTTAGTACCACTTTGCCCGAGCAGAGACCTTCAAAGCCATAGGCTGAGACTCACGGCAAGGGCCTTCTCTGGAGTCTGGAGGAGGAGTGGTCGAGTGGAGCACTGGAGCCTGGACTTGGAGGATGGAATTTTAGGTTGAAAACTGAAGAAAACCGGTGATAATTTTACGTTAAAATACAGAAACGGTTCGGTTCGGTTTTGATCGGTTTTGACCGATCCGAATCGAAAACCGAACCTAAAAAGTCGGTTCCTACAAAAATCAAACCGAAGTTCGGTTTTCAAACGCTCAAAACCGATCCGAACCGAACCGATTTCACCGGTTCCGGTTCGGTTCACCGGTTTTGGTTCGGTTTTGCACACCCCTATGCGAAGCAAGACCCTGGTTTCTATCTGTTTCATCAATTTCAGAACCATTTCCATTTTCTTCAACTTGCATCTGAGATTGCACATCCTGCTCACTTTTCCCATCTCGATTTGTACATTTAGAGACTAAACAACCACATGAAGATCCGCAATAACCTCCGTTAGCTCTGCATTTGCATTTGGTTGTCTTGCAAAATGAAGCTTTACTGCAGGAGCATAATCCAGAGCTATTCACACTAGCCGTACTTGAACAACCTCTATTACTTTTATTATTTTTTCTCACAGCTGCTGAACTGATCCAATCATCAGCAGCTGTGAGAAAAAATAGTAAAAGCAATAGAGGTTGTTCAAGTACGGCTAGTGTGAATAGCTCTGGATTATGCTCCTGCAGTAAATAAAACAACCAAATGCAGATGCAGAGTTAACGGAAGTTATTGCGGATCGTCATGTGGTAGCTTAGTCTCTAAATGTACAAATTGATTTTTATTCTCTGTCGGACTATAAACACCTAGTTAATAAATTATGATATTCAATTATTAAATTACATAAAAGTACATTAAAATTTAAAGAGAAGTAAAAAGAACGTGAAAAAAATTTGATGGTTAAATGTCATTATTCAAAAAATTAAAAAGTAGAAATATATCAAACTTACCTTTTTAAGCTTGTCAAAATTGACGTAACTTTTAAAAACAGGGTTGAAAATTTTTATTTTACCAAATCTTAAAATAAAGTTCAAATTCTAAAATAAAAACTTCCAACCTCAAACGGGTACATAGTATTTCTCATGACTTTGAAAGAACCATTAAATTCTTTCGGAAAAGTTGAGGAACCGTGGACCCCATTCTTCTTGAAAAAAACGAATAATTAAATTGACAGAACTTGATCTCAACCGATTTTCTTGGTAATTCTTCGATTCTAATTCGTTTTTCAAGATTAAAAACGAAGATTTTCAATTATGTTCGGTTTGATTCGCAATTCGGCCGTTCATAGGTCGGAACCGAACTTAACTAAACTAAAAATCGCTACACCGAATCGAGATTAGGTTAGTGGAAAAGGACAAGGAAATTGGAGAGAGCATGAGACACAAATTCTCACGAAACTACCACTAACAATAACACGATTGACCAATAATCTCCATTTATCAATTCTAATCCAAAATACAAGCAATTTAACCAAGAAAACTCAAAAACTAACCTTGGAGCCCTAGAGGAGAAAGTGGGTTCCTTTCCACTTGAAAGCCCTAGAGAGGGAGAGGAGATTTGTCTTCAAAAATCGAAACTAGAGAAGAGAGGAAGGGGGCTTAGCTTGGCGTGGAAGATGAACCGTGAGGAGGAAGAGGAGAGGCGTCGGCCGTGAGAGAGGGAAAGAGAGCTTGTGAGGGAGAGGAAAGGAGAACTTACGTGGGAGGGGGGAGGGGTAAAAACTAAAATGAAGAATCTTAGTTTTTTGGTTAAGTTTTTCATTTAGAAAACTCGAAAAATGGGGTGGTTTCCTTGAGAAGCCGAGGTGAGGTGGCAAGCTTCTATTGGCCATCCCACCCACCTACCACAATTCGATTCCTAAATTGTCCTCCCATTAAATTCTAACTAATGCTTACTCTTTTCTAGTTTACCTCACATTCCTATTTTACCTAATTTAAATTTCCTATTACATTTCTAATCATAATAGTGATGCGAATACAACAACTTTCCATTTTAATTGTCATAGAAACTCTGTCGTATTACAATATTTTGACAAACATATATCATTGTATTAACACTGTAATGTTTATGTTAGTACAAGTCCCAGTCAATTTACAAACCATAGATGGATTCAAGAACTACCACTGTTAACTCTAGTTGCTTGTCATCCTCGAGGAAATAAGGTGACTTTAATTTGCTCCCAATTCAAGTTCATGAGAGAATACACTATCAGGTTCTAATGATACCAATGTGTACCTCCCTGAAGATTACAAATAATTTTGATGTTACTAAGGTTGACCTTCATCCAACAGTCACAGACCGAGTAACAATGCCAACCGTTATGCACCATCCTTTATACATAGTTACATATACATTGGGCACTAGAGTCAACTACAACAGTCTACCCTGTATACCATGCAAATACATTTGGCCCACATGACATTAGATTGTCACATCAATGTAATACACATAATGTATATACAAACAAGTATAATTATATAGTTATATCATTTCATTATGTTTAAAAAATAACTAATATTTCATTTTTAAGTCTAATGTTTTGACATAATCCTACCACGTCATGACATTAATTTATAATTCTTGCCTAGACGTTACAGATTCGAACTTGAGACATTCACTCTCTCATCAAGCTTAAACTTCCAACTCCAAACATTAATGTATCCTATTTGTAATATCTGTGAATTTTTATATGAATAATTCTTGAGTAAAATTTTTCACATTATTCAAAGTCAAATTATTGTGCTGACTCGAATAGTCATAAGTCGTTAGCGTTCGGCCACCTATGATTTTTTTTAGTTAAATTGTCAAGCAAGGTGAATATCCAAAATAGTATGGTATAAATTGAAATTTTTTATCAATTATATATTGGATGAATTTTGGATAGCGTTAGAATATCCGGCTTATAAGATTTTAAGGACTTTATTTAATATATATAATAAAATATTTTATATATTAAATAAGTTTTTTAAATAATAAAAATTTTACTTAAAAATCATTTTTTTTGGTGAAGAATTAGTATTATGAATAATAATTCTAATTTTCAAAATTGAATCAACTAAAAAAAATTGTATTTCCAATTACAATTCTATTAAACCATAACAAATAAAATTATATGTTTGCAGAAATTTCACTTCTCATTAATATAACATGGAGCTAAAGAGAAAACCAATTTGGTTAATCCATGTTCATGTATTGGACGTTAAACATATATTACTCCTGCAATGTTAAAAAAAACAAAACTTTATTTCCAATCTCGAGTTTTAAACTAACATCTCTTTGAATGGTGGACTCTGAAAACTAAATATTTAGTACTATTGATTTGCTGAGAAAGATCGGATTCTCCGATTCGACCATCGGGAGATTTTTCCGCCCATTTTTCGGCGGGATTTTCTTCGACAGAGAATTAGAAACCACCTCCAGATTGTTCGATTTCATTTTCAAGTGCCTTGCTCTCGGCAACAATGCTCTTCCGTCGAAGGGAATCGTGGCGATTCCCGATCAGTTGGCCGGGAAACTTCCTTCCGGCTCCGTCTTACTTAATTCGAAGGTCGTCTCTATTGATTCCGACGAGTTCAACTCTCCAACCGTCAATCTAGTGGACGGGAACTCGCTGAAGGCAGAGCTGGGAGTGATAGTGGCCACTGAAGAATCGGAAGCAGGTAAGCTTATGCCGGAAAGAACCAAACCGGTTCAAAACAAACTGCCAAGGAGCACAGTTTGTTTATACTTTTCGACTGACAGAGACCGGGTTCCCACAAAGAACCCGGTTGGTCTGGTAAGGGAATTATCAACAATATGTTGGTTGCTACGAATGTGGTTCCATCCTATGGCCCACCCAATAAATCATTGGTATCAATTTCGCTAATTGGTAAATTCGAGAATGTATCCTATGATGATCTGAAGGTTGAGGCTATTTGAGAACTATCGGGTTGGTTCGGGGAAGAGGTGGTGAGGCCATGGAAACATATCCGAACATATAGAATTGGGTTTGCGCAACCAAATCAATGTCCGTCAACTAATTTGATGAAAAACCCAAAGGTTGGTTCGGGACTGTACGAGTGGTGATTATATGAGTTCCGCCACATTTGACGTGCTCTAATTTGAGGGAGGATAGCAGTTGAAGCTCTTCTAAGAGATAGGAAACCGGCTTCTAAGAGATAGGAAACCGGCTTCTGTTTAAATTCTTGAATGCTTATTAAATTTGTATTTATTCTTTCAATTTAATGCTATTTAATTATGGAAATAATTCAAATTGTGAAATAAAAAATTAGAATATCGAACCTGTAATAATTCTAATGTTTTAATATATTAATATAATAATATTTTATGTTATATAATGATAAAGGTAAACTATAAATTAAACTATGATATTCAGAGTATATTCATCTTAAACTTTATTTTTTTTTAAATGAACCTCAAATTCTAAAATTAATTCAACTTCAAGTTTGATTTTTTTTTTTTTTAACAAAATGAACCATAAACTTTGTTCCGTAAACAATATGAATCTTGAACTAATTTTTTCACTTTAAGTCGATTTGACCTCACTTTTGGGTCGATTTAATTCTCTTTTTATTTTGTAATTTTTAAAATTACAACGAAAATATATATAAATATTATAATATTGATACAGTTTGGTTATGATCAGAACAAAATAGAACAAGACCAAATTTTAATAGCAGTGTTGTAGAATCGAAATAAGCGAATGGGGGAGAGGGGGAACTAGGTTATTAAAAAAAATTTTAGCAATAAATATTAAATTCGTGCAATTTCAAAGGAATGAGTTTACTTAAACTATAATCTTCAACTATTGAAATCTAACTTATCACAATAATAAATTATGAGTTAGAAGAAGGAAAGATGCACACAAATTTGTTAACGTGGTTCGACCAATTTTACTTACGTCCGCGCTTCAAGGTTCCTCCTTGAAGATACTTACCAACCTCAAAATAATAAGTTCACTTGATTGAACTTTCAGTTGTCAATCAAACCTTATAATGATTTTCTTTGGGCGTCACCCTTCACTCTTTTACAACGAGATATATAGTTTGAACACTCGAGTAACAAATTCTTACACACTCTCAAACTAGATAATCTCAAATGTAAAAATTGAAAAGTAGTAAGATTAGAGTAAGATGTAGATATTAAAAGAAAAATTTTGGGAGCACTTTGTTGCAATTTTTCTCAAAAGCTATAAATTTCCCAAAGACTCATCTCCTCTATTTACATAGGTCTTCTATAAAATTCGACTATTGGTCGACACTTCTTTAGATCGGTCGACACCTGCACTAGCAGTCGACACTGTAGGCTAAGATGTTTAGAGTGGTCGACATAGAAAAGCTCTCGGGTTTGTCAAATTTTGCACGGGCCGTCGACAATGGCACTAAAAAATTAGAAGTTGCAATTTGTTTATCTAAAAAAGAAACACTCAAAAGAAAAAGAATAGATGAGAGACATTGTATCTCCTCATTAACCATGCATAAAATTTCGAAAGAGTATAATCCTACATGTTCCAGGTAATAAAACATAAAGCAAAATATTTTCTTCCAGGTTATTTTCTAAGACAATGATCATCAAGAAATAAATACCTTGCAATCTGAACAGTTGCAGCAAATCACCCTAGTAACAAAGCTGCTTCCTTTTGATTTTTAGGAGCAGCATGAATCTTTAAGTAATAAAAATAACATTCTGCAAGTACATCTTGAATGCAAATACTACCCACGGGATCTGTTTATTTTTTTGTACTAAATTGCACGCAAGTTTTTTGCAACAAGCAAAACTAAATTGCTTAAGAAAAGAAACTAATTTCACCGGTTATGCTACGAACAATACCGCACACTAACAACATTGTACAGAAACAGATATTACTTCATGAAAAAAAATGCAGAACTTTAAGCACTCTCCTGAAATATCTCATAAATATAATTGTAATATTAATAGTACACATTTAAATATTTTAAATAATCTATGATCCTATATTCATTTTGAGAACCTCGTAGATTTTTCTGAAAGTGTATAAAACTGTAGAGGCATCACAACCTCAAATATAGTGGCTGTCATGGGGCCTCCATGTAGACTCTTTTGTGTGTCAATCTGCAGTGTTGCAGCATGCATCTCTTATCATACAATAGATTCTTAAAGTGACATACAAGCAACGACGTGTTTAGTTTTTACAATCGCACTAAAATGCATGCAAATCGAACCTCAACACCTTAAAATAGGATATAAACATCGAAACACGTAGTCAAACAATGGATTAAGAATTAAAAAAATTAAACATCTACCAATGGATCATTACATTTCTTTCTCCAAATACCCGTCGGGACACCGTAACAAACTGGGGATGCCCCGATCAAGAATCGGAGAGTGCAAGCCTCCCGAGCTTGACTCATGAAATATCCAATCTTTGGTCTATGATTACAATTACCATCATTTGCCTTGCCTTTCTCTAAAAAATTTTTTTTCAAGTTTTTGTTTTTAGCAGCCTTAGAACCAATTTGTAAGGACTCGAGTTCTTTAGAGACTAACTCACATTGAGAACAAAAACCTGCAAAAGCATTCGACCGTTCCCTCAACCAAGCATCGAGCATGGCTTTACCAAACCTATCAATGTCCTTGTCAGTCACTTCCCATAAGTTGGCCACAATGAAAGGAGACCCTGCTTGCAGATATGACAATGGAGTGCCTTGAGGAACATAAGAACCATTCAACTTTAGAGAGCCACTACTGCAACCCATGAGGAGAGTGGCAGCACAGTTTTTCAGTTTCTGAATCTCGTGTCTGGGAATATATTGTGCCCCTGTATCAACAAATAATATTTTATATCCAAGCAAGAACAATTTGTAGAGCATGTCCAAATCATGAGAGAAATGCAACCAACTATTATAAATCTTACCACTTCCATGACCAAAATAGATGAAGAGATCGTGGCTTTTAAGAAATACAGCCAACTCTTCAGCAGTGGGTGCAGATCCAGCCTTTCCCTGTGAAAAATAGATCTTTTATATGAATAGTTTCATCTATTTAGTTGAGTTCCAGACAAAATTAAAAAAAAAAAAATGGTTTCGAGCTCCAATAACCAAATTTATTATTTAATTCAAACAATGCAATAGGATTTATTCGCCATACACAAATCCATGGTTTCAAGGCAATCAAAGGAAATTCCCAATTACAAGCAATAAGTAGAAAAACGAAACTGAAGGTTCAGTTATCTCTAATTGGAGATTCCTGTATTTGTTTGATTGTGTAAATAGTTGTTAATATATTGAAAAGATATCTCTTTTTTGTTCCTCAAATAGGATAATTGATTTGCTTGTGCTTATAATAGTGGCTTGGTTAATACCGATTTTAATTCTGATGAAAAAAAATACAATGACATTGTTGTTGTCCAATACTAATTTCAAAGAAACAAAATACATAATAGATTTTGACATTCTTTTGACTGTTTTTTCACCAGAGAAGTTCAAATATATTACCTCCCAATGTTGAGCTTTAAACCAGTTCTCAAATTCTTCTTGTGTGCCGCTGAGATCACCGCTGGGATTTAATAAATAAAAAGCATCCAAGGGATCAATCAAAGGGAAGGAAATTCGATTGTCTTGCATTTGATGTTGGCCTCTATCAAACATCATAGAGATGCTGCCAACAGAAGGCATGCGATAAACTTCCTGGTTTCTCATTATGGGAAAATTCTCCCATGGAAGCATCTGTAGTGTTCAATCAGACAATCAACACATAAGGTACTTATTTAATAAAGCTGAACATTTGACACTGAAAAATAACATAATCAACTGAAAAATCAATATTCACTCAATTCTATAGGATGATGATAGATTCTGCAACGTCTTGAATATCATGTAATGAATTTTATCAATTTTCTTTGACAAAAAAAAAAATTGCTTGGGATAAAAAAACTTTTTACAGAAATATAATCTATTTTGTGGAAAAAGACTACATGAGAATGACTATTTATAAATCAAGTCATCTATTTTCCGAGTGGATAGAAATAAATATAACCATGACTAAATTAACAAATAACAATCCCCAAAATAAATGATTTTACGTAAATTCAGTAACCCACCTGCACTTCACAATCTAATACGAGAATGATTGGTTCTCTATTTCCAGTGTCTTCTTCAAGCTGAGAAATAGCTTCACATATTAATTCAATGGCTGAAGCAGATATTTTTCTGATTGAACTTGACGCAGGATGCAATGCCCCAAACTTTCTTTTTTCATCACAACATTCTCCTCTACCCACATAACAACCTTTCTTTGAACATAACTCTGACATAAAGGTCTTCACTTTTACATCATCCTTGGAGCCTCCCAGAATAACTTTGAGAAGACCCTCATTTACGTCTATTTGTGCCTTCAATTTCAACTCACGTACAAGTTTTTTGCAAACAGAATCCAAAGTACTTTGAGGTTGCCGATCTCCCAGAAGCATAATCCTCCATGGACCCAACCATGAATCCTCAATTGTCCTGGTTCACAAAGATAAGTTTTACCTATAAAATGAACTCAAGAAAATCAAGTATAGGGCAAAGATTACATTGTTTGGTAATACTATCCTCCAGTATTTAAAGAAAACCCCTTGCAATAACGTTTTTAAGGAAAAAGTAACGGTATATATTTGAATAAAAAATATTGCATGATTATATTTCAATTTGTTCAATGTATTTCGATTTTTTAACAGTTTTCTCCACATTCACTTAGTAAGAACCATTTGATTTTATCGGTCAAATATCATCACTTTTCAACTCAATGTGAATGATTATTTTATTTATCCAATTTATTTTCATTGCATACTCACTTTGTCATTTAGCAGTTAAAGTGTTACTATTTTAAAATAATTTAAAGTTTACTTTTGAGTGATTCTATTTTATAGTTGTTTCATTTTCTTATTGTTTCTTATTTTTCAAGGCAAACAAAATTTATGCTAAGATAATCAAAATACCAAAAAGACAATACGGATGATAGCATTCACAATTCAAATAGCTCGTGACATTCTTCCAACTTTTATTTCAATTTCTTATTGAAAAATAAAATAAAAAATGTGTTCTTGACTAAATCAGAAAGAATAGATAAATTTTTAAAATAAATTGAAGACTTAATGAAAGAAACTAACCGCAGCAAGTTCTGGAGACAATCATCAAGATTCTTTCTTCTTCTCCACCACAATACTCTACTCCTTTTAGAATCATCTAAAGGGAATAAGGATGAGGATACATAATTCTCTTTTAGTATCATTTTGAACTCAGGAACAACATCATCAACAACAGAAAACCCCCAAGGACATTGCCAATCTTTAACAGAATCTTTTCCATCGGATAACGTATCAAAACTAGATCTCAAGTCAACCTCTTCTGAAGATTCTGAAAATTACAAGTTGTTCAAGATGTTATGTTATTTGTGTGAGAAAATACTAACATGCAAGATCCTATAAGTTTTTTGCGCTAAATAGCAGTACCTTCTAAAAGTGTATCCACAGGCAAAACCAAGACAAGCGGTTGATTCTTCGAATTAAAGCGTGATAATAAAACACATGCCCGAACACATGAAGGAAAAATGAGCAAATCTTGTAATAAACTAGAATAATTTGTTCCAAGCAACGTTACGCAGATTGTAGTTGTGCAAGGTAGGCCTTCAAAGAACTTCATTATGAACTCTTCAAGATCACAAGTAGATTCTGGTGCTGTTCTGCAACGCATAGAGTGGGAAATCAAGTGGGAAATCAATTACTTTTTAGTTTCATGAGGCATGAATGCAAGAATGATTTTCCACAATAACCAGGGCTAATACCTGAGTAAGCTACATGTTTGTTCTTCTATGCAAGTCGAACTAGAGATATAAAATCCCTGAAAAACATAATTCAGATATTTTTCATAAGTGTCTATACACTAGAGCAACAAAACTTAAAATCATTGAGCTTGAAAAAAGCTCAAGGCAGACAACTTTTACAAGAAGTTTCTTGTACACCTATGGCTTCATCTCACCAATATAAACGTTGACAGAAATCCATTATGAGAATAGCCACATCCAACTTTTCATACAAAAAATGACAATATGCGAAAGTTTCAAATAAACCAAAACATTCAATGGCGTACAAAACTATACTCCTTTTTGTTCCCACATCTACGAGTTTCCTCACTAATCACAGAACCAGCAAAGCCCATTCTTTTGACCAAATCAAACAAGAAAGCCTAATTAACATGGCCATAGGCCTTCACCATGTCTTGCTTGTAAGTCCTAAAATTTCACTTTGTTTCTCACATAAAATATGTTTATTTGCAATTACACTATCTAATATTAGCATACGTCCCTGAACTTCCAATTTTCTTTCTTCCTCTCAGTAAACATTTTTTCATATATATATATATGCATACATCCTACTAAGGGATGCTGATTATCATTGATCAAGATGAGCATGACCTTCCTAATTGATAATCAGCATCCTTGGAAGCAATACATTAAATTCCAAAGCTAATAACATTTATCACAAAGCAGAAAAGATACAACAAGAAGAGTATAATATTAAATTTTGGGTGCACATTGCAAGCCATGCAAATTTCGTTTCTTATAAAACAAATATGAAAATTTTAGGTGGTAATAATACTAAAAGAAATGACAGATGAGTTAAAGATCTTGCTGATAAAAAAAGTGGGCACGCCTCAAAATACTTGTACTCTGTGTTTAAATCAAACCAACCAAAGAAGCAAGAGTAAATGTAAACATGCATATGGAGAAGGTATCAACCTGAATGTTGCTGTTTTTCTTTAAGTAACTAATGTGAACATGCATATAAAAATTGGAAGATGTCAATGTGCAAGAGAATGTACAACTTTGAGCTTCCTTTGCATCCAGGAAAGCAAATAGAAACAAACTAACATTACAAAAACAATCTACAATAAACTTAAAGGTAGGATAAAATGCTTAAGATCTCAAAACGGGCACAACTATAGTGTTAGAAAACAGACCTCGTCTTTATCAAAATCGTGTACTTTGTGTCTCTGAGCGATGTTTGAATGAAATTGATAATTAAGATGAGTTCCCAGCGAAGCTTGGTGAAAAAATGAAGCCCAATGACTTTCAGAGAGAGTGTTGTTAGATAGCAAAGAAAAATAATCACTTGACGAAGAAGCTATGTGAACAATTGCGAGAAGCCTAGATACCTGTTCTTCAATAGAACAAAAGCAAAGTCAATATCCAAGAAATCATATATAAGTTAAAGGACTACAACTTAAAGGCACACACAAAAAACACATAAAACCTAGAGAAACATAAATAATTAGAATCATCATAACATAACACTTTGAGATTTTTCAAAAGTCTAAATTATTATGATGAATTGAAATATTTTATACAATGTCATGTGAAAATTAATCTGTCAATCAAAGTTCCCAAACAATATTGGTAAGCAGTTGTGTCATGACGTCCTATCTAATTAAAAAAATGTGCTACAACTTCGTCTAATCAAAACCCAATGCACTTAAGACAAAAATGTTCTTTCTACAACCAGACACGTGTTCTTAAAACACTTTCGCCACATAATCTGGATAAATTATCAAAATTTATATATGAAACTAAGAACAATCTTGTAAAGAGTTATATCCACAAAATTTTAAGTCAACAATATCAAATACCTAAAAATAATAAAGTACAAATGTGTTATAAAGGCAAAAGACAGTCGAAAAGAAGCAACAGCACTATAATTGTGTCCAATATTTTTTCTTACACGATGACAAAGCATTCAGAATTGCAAGTTAGTAACCAGCAAAACAAATGATACTAAAATAGATAAAGATGTTCTAAACCTAATAAAATGAACGATTATAAAAAACTAAATGTAATAAAAACACGAGCAATATGACCTTCTGAAGAACTGTGGGGACCTCACGGCAGAGTATAAAGGCTAATGTCAACCAAGAAACAAGTGTTGCAAACTGCACCTGAGAGAGATGACAGCAGATGACCCTGCTGAAGCAACTAATTGGTTAGACATTCAAGAATTCATACAACTAGGATGGATATCAGCTAAAAAATCTGCTATGATTGCATCAACTTCAAAGCTTGATTATTAATATGCAACAGAGAACAGTAAGATTCTCATCGCATTATATACATAAAGAACTTATATCTTCAATAATCCCTTTACATGAGGCATGGATGGGGCTATGTGCATATGTCAAAAAGAGAAGATCAATATAGTAGTTGAACCAAGAAAATTTTTAAAGCCTAGCAAAAACTCAAATCAATTTTATAAAACACATAAAAAAGCAAAAAATTAAAAAAGAAACTTGGAAAATTTTACGACAAACAACTTCATCTATGTATGGCATTGGAGGCAACGAGATATGAGAGAAATTTTTCAAAGACAAAATAAATATTGTTCATTTAATATTGTATTGGATGAGTAGAGAAAAGAAACTACACTTAGTGTGGTGTAAAGCGAACGATGCACTCACCTCTAGACAAAAATAAGTTCACAATAAAATTAAAAAATCTATCCTTTTACATACCCGGTAGCATTTGCTCGGTGACTCTTCAATAAAAACCAGCATGTGATATAAAGTAATTCTGCACGCTCAACTGCAAATACATCTTCTTGGATCTCTTTGCCAATTAATTCAAGCAAAATAGCTGGTTGTGGAGAATTATTTCCATTATCATACAGAGTTTTGCTTGCTAAAGCTGACAATCCTTTCAAAAAAATCTCATGTGTTTCGTGAACTTTACCCCGATTCCCTAAGCATGTTCCTGAGAATGAATAGTGATCTTACAATTATAAAATTACAATTATAATATAAATATTAAGATTTTAAGTTTAATAATTCTAACAATGACAATAAAATAGGACAAACAACAATGTAGTAATAAGCCAGAAAGAAAGAAATTTTTTTAAAACTAAAATTTTATCTCCAACAGAGCTAACAATAAGAATAAAATAAAGCCCACCAATTTTTAACAACATAATAACAATAAACCAAGAAAGAAAGAGGTGAAACTTCAGACATTATGGATCTCCAAATAGGCCAAAACTTCAGAAAAAGAGATAATATACAAATACATGAGACAACATTGCTTTAAATAATTCATGACTTCATGACTAAAATCTGTGTGCACATGAGAGAACATGGAAGAAAAAATTTTTTAAAATAAAGAGTTAAGTCCGATACCTATACCAATAAGTAGTCTCACTAAAAGCCGCCGGCGAATAAATTCCCATTTTAATTTTATATAATTGTCAATCAATCCAGATATCAAAACTTCCATGCATAGACAATGCCAACATCTTATATTGCTGCATCTGCTTGATATTTCTCCATACCCACAAGCAGCAACCAGATTGTTTACATCTAAGAGCAAGTGTTTCTCTCTCACAGTATTACAGCAATTAGTTACACTCTGGCCTTTCAAATGCTTTGTGAAACAAACTTGTCCTTCCGTACGACAAATTAAAAATTCTTTTGTAGAAGGCTGACATTTTGAGCGGGTTAACCTTGTATTGGTGTCAAGAATTACAGTTTGCTCTTTTTTTGAAGCTTTACGAGCATTTGCGACCTTTCTACAGCTTTTGGTCTCTATCTTAGCTCTTGATCCTCCATCAACGCTTCTAGAAGCTGTATGATTTGTAGAAACAGAAGCATAATCTTTCCCACTTTCTTCTTCAACATTGTTAACAGAATTTTTCCAGGAAAGATTCAATTTATCTAGGGCAGATCTGTAAAAATCTTCAGCATGTGTCAATCTCTCTACACATATATTCGATGTATTAACAACGTCAACATTACTTTGGAACAAATCTCCAAGATGTTGATCAACTGTTACTTCTAGCATTAACTTGCAGTTTAAGCAAGACAAAGTATTTCCACTCTCTCTCAAAATTTGCTGAACACTGTGAAGTTCCTTTTCTGCTAAATCCCATAATTGTTTCTTTTGGTAAAGTTTTCCTGGAAAATGTAAATGCCAACCATTAACGAAGTCAATTCAAGCTTCCTCCCCATTTAAGGTGTAAATCATCAATATTTACAAATAAAAAACGTAAAGAAGGTTATGTTTACCTAAAATACTAGAAAAAGAAGCAATAAATAGTGGCAAGCCTTGTATGCAAGAAATATTTTTGCCCCACAGTAAAAACATTTCGGCATCAGCACTATTTCCAATTATTTCATGGATAATTCCAACCTGCGAGTTATCCAATTCAATTGAATGTAATGCACAATATTTTAATGTAAAAGAAATTTTACAAGTAGAGAATTTTCAAACCTGAAGAGTACTTTCAAGATAGGATTGAAGTACATTCCAAGGACTAATGATAACCTTCAAAATCCCAGGAATTATTATTGAAGGACCAAATTTCATGTAAAGATGATCCATACACCTGAAGATTTGTAAGATTATATATAGCCGCTGCCTTGTTGTCCTTTTCATTCTTCTGCTCCACTGCATATATGAACTTCTTTTGAAATAGTTTAGCATGCAAACGATGAGCATCTTTTGCGCAACAAAGAGCCTAAAGAGCAGATATAACAAAAGGAAATTAAATAAACATTGGAGATCACCAAAGAAAAATATCAGAATGAACCCAAGATAAGGTCGTAAAAAATAAAAGACACCGATATCAGAACCTGAGATGCTTTTGCGTTTCAAGTTTTTTTTTCATCTTCTTTGGCTTGGAGGAAATCAGTCAGGCAATTAAAAACGTGACTCTTACCTTCTAATGTATTCTAACGGACTACATTTATTTGTTGTATATTTATGTTTGTGTGATTATATAATTAATCACTTTTACTAGAGAAATGAGTTTGTGTCATACTACATTTTTTAATAAATCATGAGCCGCTATTAGAGTATTCTAATAGAAAGTATAAAACTTGAAATTCATAATTCATAAATTATCCAAACTTGGACAATTTTCCATCTTGAGTAAAGTATTTCATACTACAGCTAAATGTAACAAACCCACAGCATGTATTAAAACAGCAATATAATCAATTTTTTTTAATACTTCTATAATGAGAGGAGCATTAGCAATGTAGTGGAAATGCTTAAACAGTCTCCAAATTACCAATATACAACGTGATATCTACTTGTATGCAAACATAGTATAGTGAGAGGCAGTTAAATTAGACTCTTTTCTGATCTTGCCATTATTATTTTGTTATTGTATCTTAACCTTTCTTTTTGGCAAGTTATGGGAGTTCTTTTTCAAGCATTTTTTTATTTCGACTTGATTATGGAAATGTCATAAAAAGAGTTAGAAAATCTAATTCAAGTAAATTTGGAAAAAAATTAACAACTCAACCTAGATCGTTTTGCATGAGTTTGGCAATATTTATTAAAAACTATGAATGTTAATTTGATGATTTATATAACAATATGTAACCTCGAGTAAGCGCCCATTTGAAATGTGTCTTTCACACAAACTATAATAGAGACTTCCAGCGAGAAAAACTGAGTGATCAGATGCAGGAAGCTGCAAGAACAAAAAAACACAAAAATCATCAATTTTGGACATAATTTTATTTGATAAGTTATGAAATTTACCGTTGAAATAAGTTTAGAAGCTGCCTCCTTGACTTCATCTACTGTCATATCTAATTGAAAGAAGTTCTCATTACTGCAAGAGCGTAGAGTAATGTTTTCACAAAATATAAAGAAGTTCTGCTGCAATCCACCAAGCATTGCTCGAGATTCCCGTAAACAAAGTGTCCAAAAATTTATAGACTTGGGAAGTTCACCAAGGTGCTGGCATAAACTCATCAGAAAAGCCTCATTTACAGGTGAAATACAAAGACCGTGACTCGTTCTTCTACTTCCCCAAAAAATAGCCACGAACTTTTCCAATGGAATATTTTTACGTTTGAATACTCTAATCATGAGGGAGTATATCTCTTGGTGAAAATCCAGAAAACACTGCACATAGAAATATTTTCCATTAAATAATTCAAAAAGTTCATGGGAAATGTACTATTTTCATTATTGATTTTTTTTGCACTAAAATTTTGTTTCTCATAAAAAGTAATTGTAAAATGGAACATACAACATTAAGAACTTAGTTATCATTTTTTTAAGCAAAAAAGAAAAACAATAAGACAACATATTCAACAACACGAACCTTGCTAGACAACAGATCAATGGCATTATATAGAAGCAGCATCATATGCTCAACTTCTACATAGTAAGTGTCATTAGCAGAGTAATGATCCTGACTAAATATACACAACCATATATTTAGGGCAGCATTAATATCTTCAAGGAGTTGCTGCATTTCAAACAAATAAAAGGAAAAAAAACAAATAAGAACAAGAAAAATGATGTTGTTGCCTCATACAGAAAAAACTTGAAGGACTATAAAGCAGTCAGTCAATATTGGAGAATAGCCTTTTATGCATTAACACCTTTGAATTTGATTTAGCTTCTTGGGTACATAGTGCACGTAAGCAATATGCCACTGCAAGTTGATGGCACGGAAGAATTACATGGCTACGCATTTCACCATAACTCTCATTCTGTTTCAATAGCACTTTATGTTAAACCACAAATCCAACCATAAAATAAAACATATAAATTGTTGCCAAGATTTACAAAAAGAAAATACAAACAACATTAGATAAAACTGAATTAACAACTCACAATTAGAGATATTGCTTCACTCAAACAATGGATGCAGTCCTCCATTATAACACTTCCATGGACCCTCAATATCCTTGCTTTTTTTATCATTAATGCTGCTTTTTGTGAACAACTATCTTGTGTAATATACATTTCTCTCATGAGAATATTTATTATCTCCATTTGCATTTTCTGACAAATTTCAGGATATTGACGGCTCAATTCCTCATATTCATCAATTTCCTATAAAAATTTAGAAAACAAACAACAATAAAAGTCATAAAGAACTTTACTATGAAGTAATAGAATGAGCTAAAAAGATACTTCTATTACAATAAAACCACAAAAGATAATCAAACCTGCTCTAACAGGAGCCCAATTGTTATCTTTGACAATTTTGTGGAAGAAGACAACAAACAATACAATGACTGTCCACATACCTCTTGATCCATATCCCTATTACTTCTACATACCATCTGTAAATAATATTAGAAATTAAAAAATAATCAAAATACAATGAAGAAAATGTGACGCTTTAAAATTATGATATTACCTTAACCCACTGCTTAACTAATAGCGTAGGAACGGGCAGCCCTTTAAACAAAGATTCGGCGACAGACCAATCTTCAAGGCTCTCCATTATTATTCTTTTCACATTTTTATTGCCACATTGATGAACAACATCAACGAGAAAAATGGTTCTGGCAATTGTCTCATTAACACTATTGGTAATACCATTGCCCAAGAGATCACTCTCAGATGAAATTTCGGTAGTACACGTCCGGCAAAGACGTATGACATAGGTCCATGATGCGCTACAACACAACTTCAATGACTTTGAAGCCTGCAAGTCAAGTGGATAACTTGAATAAAATTAATCAATAATATGATTTGAAAAAATAAGAAATAGCTACATCAACATTAATTTTGTGCAATAGAGGAAAAACTAATAGGATTGAGTATGTCAGTTAAATGAAAAATAGATGCAGATATTGACTTTTATGTAAAATTCAAAAACTTAAACAAGAAATATAGATTCAAGAAACTGATAACTGATTGTTGTTTGTCAATGCACTAGAACTCAAAACACCAGAATTGTATATTGCACTGGTTTTGTAGAATAATACATGGACTTATTTCTCATTTTAAAAGCATAAATTTACTAGTATTTAATGGCCTGCATGATATTCATTAGCTAGTTATGGAGAACATAAAGTAGGTTTGTTCTCAGAGTGCTGAAGGAAAGATCGTCAAGGGATTTATTCTTAGAGCGCAATATCTCTAACTGCTTTTTCTTTTCTGTTGAAAAATGATAATTTTTTGTGATAGTGGTAATTAGCACTTGAGACATTTTCGTTTGATCTTGTTATTTTACTTAGCAGCGTCAAGTTTGAAGGCTAATTTGGCTAAGAAAGAGTTCATTCAAACTGATTAGGTGAATAATGTGAGGATTTGGCATAAAGTAAGGGGTGGGAGGTACCGAGTCTGTCATCTTCTCAAAGATGTTAAAAAGAGTGAAATTACAATAAAGAGTTTGAAGAGGTTGGCCAGATGAAAAACACCTTTCTTTACATGAGTGAGACTACCAACTATAAGAGCACTCTAATTCACTAGACACCCTATTGCCATAAGTTTTATGCATCTTAATTAGAGAGAAGTTGTTGGAACAGATTGTTAGTGACTTCCAGTGATGTGGCGTGAAAGCGGGAATTAAATGTTATGTTACTTGGTAGAACATGCCCAAGTTGCTTTCTCTAGGCAAAACAAGGAATAACGACTTGAAATGTTTCAATGAAGTGTTTTTAGGAAAATGATTGTCATAATATATGATGGAGCAAACAAATCTTTGAAGACAAGAGATATGTCAAAATTTGTGATATGGATATCCTAATTGTTTACCAAAGTCAAATGAAGTAAATTAAAAAGGTAGTTTCAAGTGAGGCAATCAAAAGAGGTCAAGGTATTTTGATGTGTATTTTGTTCAAGGTTGGTATTATAGATAATTTGTGTCTCTTTGAAACGATAAGTCGAAAAGGCCTAATTCTTTGGAAGTTGATTTTTCTAACTTCTCCTTTGCATAGAGATAGAGCACCCTGATTGCTCATTTGTTGGTAGCTAGGCGAGATGAAATTGAGTAGAAACTCTCAATAATTAGATATTCAAATATTGAATAAATAGTTCTTTTATCTACTTTTACAAGTTTCATATTGTGTCAACAGGAGTACAGGACTAAGCATGGCTCCATCATGATGGAATTTAGGTAAGATCATAAATTCTCCATGTAGTTTGTTCATATTGATGTTATAGGAGGCCAACTTGTTCAAAAAAGATATTGCAATTGGTTGAAATACGCTCTAATTTTTAATTATATTAATTGATTAGAATTGTGTTTATCTGGTTAGATTAAATTTAAGTTTTTAAGTTTGATTTAAAGCTCATAAATCATGGGTTTGAAATTTAATTTTTTGATGTTAAAGTGCTTAGAGGAATAATATTCAATTAAGATTGTTTTTTCCAACTTTTTCTTGTTGACACAATCAAAGGCTCATCTTAATGCAATGTTCTTGTGTTGTAAAACATTTTCTCTTTATAACCTTGACAATTGTGAACTATTTGTTAGAATTGAGAGGTCTTGGTACAAGGATTAGAAAAAAGTGGTCGAAATAGTGTCATATTCCTTGTTATGGACCATTAGGAACAAAAAAAAAATGATTTTTATGACAAGTCTTTTAATGCTGAAGAATTAAAGATTTTCTCTAATATATTTTAAATTGTGGAGAACTAAGATATTTTGCTTGTTATATAATATTTTTGAGCTCTCAAGAATTCTTTTGTTTCTCGCTCCTCATTTTTACACATTTGGTTTATTACTATAATTTAATTCAACAATAACTTATTTACGAATCCATATATCAATAATTTTATCTTGACTAGAGTTTTGTAAACTATAAACTAACAAAAAAAAATATCATTAATGTACTTAAGAGGAGAATATTATTTAAAATTTTCAGCTAAAAATCTCTAAGAAAATAGAACAGGCCTTCATTTTATTATGTCAGCCTAAAAGAAGAAAAAAAACACTATATTCACTCTACATGTCTTTTTTTTTTTTCTTCTAACCAGTCATTCTTTTCCATAACATGCCACTTTACAGTCAACAACTTGTCAAAACTAATTCAATTCACTCAAATATTTTATCTTGAGCGTTCTGTCAAAATTTATTTATTCGAAAACGTATAGTTTAACTTCGTCATAGTTTTTGTCAACATTTGTAATTCTTTGATCAAGACAACTGTCATTTCTACATTTGGACATTGACTAACAATAACACGTATTCATAAAGTAAAATTCTACCTCTTTTAATTGCTTATTCTTGTACAATATTACTGCAATGTTGTTGAGAGAGGCATATAGATGCTGCAATCCACGGAGCTGAATCCATTCACTTTTAATTATGTGCTTGATCAAATGCACACTTCTCTAGAATAAAGTAGGAAACAGTTATTGAAATAGAAACAATGAAAATCTAAAGAAAAAACACGAGGGAAAAAAAAAAAACAATAGCCTTCCTAGTGTTGCATCAGTATCATTACTAACCTTAACGTTGAACTCTGTTTTCAAGGAAAGGGTAAATGCTGCCACTGCAATTCCAAGAATTGTATCCTTGCTTTCATTAAATAGATTAATTTCCTCTTCAAGTGAGCAACTACACCAAGTAAAAAAAATAAACTAAGAATTCTTATCTAAATTAATGTCATGCAAAATATGATTCAATAGCGTCACTTAGAATGAGCCAAAAAATTCTTGAACATGCATACCAAGTGAAGAGTTTCTTTTCATTAGTCAATAAGATGTCTAAAAACTAAAAAATACATGCAAAAAAGCAAACATTTTTCTAACTCAAGTGGCCCTTCCAGCAAGTAATGCCACATGCAAAAATCAATTTTGCATGCTCTTTGTAGCGAGACAACCTAAAATTTGTCAAATGTCGAAACTGTGCATTACGTGTAATAATGAAGAAATCAAAACAACTGACCTTCTACAGCGAAAAAATATGTCACAAAACTGAAAGAATGTATCACTAATATCACAAAACTGAGTGACTGAAGCAGCCTCATCGTTGGTAATTATCTGTTTCCTCTCTCTGTTTATTATTTCAGCAAATGACTGACATAAGACTTCCAATGCATCAAAATAATAAAGAAGCAAATATTTTTCAATGCTTTGTGGTGCAATAGATGCCCCACAATCAGAAATCAACTGTGAATAAAATTGTCCAGTTCCCACATGACTGTTGCATCCAACGTGAAAGTAATTTTGTAACAAACTGAGTAAGGCAGCCAGCTTCTGTCTATCTCCATCTTCAAGTGAAATACCAACACCATTGTCATGCTTTTCACCTCTTGAAGATGAAAGAATGAATTTTAACGCAACCGCATAAAGACTCAAGATCAATTCCAATGGTGACATAGTCTACAAACAATTTAAAATTAATATTAATAAGGGAAGTTGTCAACAATAAAATGATGGAAGATATCTTTTAGTTCACAGTTGATAGGATAACCTTGTGAAAATCACCCGCTATTTCTTCAAGGTACCTCGCAAGAATACCACAAAAATCTACGCTTGATCTCTGACATTTATTTACACAATAAGAGACCAGCTGAAGAAACTCTACAGTATTTTTAGTTTTGACCTGCAAAATAGTAATTGAATTAACAAAAACTTAAGTATATTTTCTTTTTGTAAAAAATAAAAAAATAAACTAATAATAACACACACATATATATCTACAGTTAAACTATGTGAAATGACAAGACATGAAAACCATCCATGTTCGATGACAAAACCCCAAATAACAATTTCTAAGAACATTAATTTCTTATTGTCATGTAAGGCTTAGTTCTAAACACTTTAAGAGTTTAGCATTTAGTTTGAATGGAAACTATTGTTTCATTAAATGTAACATCTAGCACTTTGTTAGTTAGAGTTTCCTCCCCTCCCACTTCATTGTACATTCGCATTCTTAATATAATTTTTTTCATATCAACAGAAGAAAAGTTCTCCAAGAATTTCTAGTCTTCTACAACATCAATACCTAATTTAACTGCTAACAAAAATAAATATCCCCTTGTTATTTAAAAAAGAATATTTTAAGTAAGATCTATCCCATTTTATTAGGTTGATCACATAGCTTTAATTCATACGGATTTTTTTTATACGTTTACTATTTGTTTTCCTCTACTTAAAAGTGAAAACTTAGTAAAGAATAAAAAATGAAAAATATTCTCGAAATTAGAATCTGAATTTATATATAGAATTTTTTAGATACCATATGCTAATGAAAACACCAAAGTTAAACATATAAACTCAATAAATAATAAATAAATATTAAACTTGTAGACGTTACAGTTACCTCAGATCCATTAACGACAGCATTCAAAACCTGTATTATTATGTTTATAACAAGGAAGGAACTACTCTGCTGTGATGAAAATAGAGAAGAACATATCCTACGAGCAAACTGTTAATAGAAATAGATCAGAGAATGATTACTTAAAAAACTGTTAAAGAAAATACAAATGTTATCTTAAATATGCACAAAGTCACCTTGTAAATTTGATCTTTCATGGATGACATTGCGTACTCTCTTAATGTTGTCAAGCAAAATATAGTTGACAGTTCCCCGTGAAAATATGTTAGCTCCCCAATTAGGAACAAGGCACATTTACCCATAAACATGAGAAGTGTTTTGTGCATCTTTTCATATACAGTGTCATCTAATACCCTGCACACAAAATTCGTTCGAAAGAAGAAATTAAAGCAGCTGCTTCTATCTTAAAAATAAGTTGAAAAAGAAGTATTTGAGAATGATATCGCAATATCAGATTTGTTCTCGTACCCAACTGCAAATTTTTATGACTAAGTTCTCATGATTGGGTAGCAGACTAATTCATATATAGCAATGAAGGTCTAAAAAAATCCTTTTCATTTGCTAATGGAAAAAGATTTGCCAAAAAACCATTTCATTTCTAATTTTTCTTTATCAGTAGCCAAACACGTTATAAAAAAAATATCTGAACACTTCAAGATTTCGGGAAGAAAAAAATCACAAACCTGTACCATGGACGAACCTCTTCCACCAGACCAAGTATCCCCTTATATACCTCGCTGTCCTTACTCTGATTCATTGCCGTACAACTTACGAGCATTATGACAATCTCGACTACTAGCGAGCCAAACTCACTATCACCAACGCTCTTATCCACATTGGGCAAAATATTTCCATTTGATTTCGCCAACTGCGATCCAAAATCAGCCCCCCCAATACTTTGCAAAATCCTAAAACCTTCAATTTCAGCCTCATTGTACCGGCGCCACACCTCTAAACAATGGGCCATACGAATCCTCTGAATGTGAACTGCGTAAGGTTTGCAAGAGAGCTGCGGCGACACTAATTCTAAGCAATCCAAGCACAATTTGTAAATGTTAAAGAGTTCAGTGGCCAAAAGCTCGTCGGAACCCAATTTTGAGGTTGGGTAGTATTGATAAGGAGCGGTTAATAAAGGAAAGAAACTTTTTCGCGAGAGAACCGTATGGACAACAAGTTGTCGTCAGTCTTAGTCGATTTCTTGGGCATTTGAGATCGGTGAAAGGCCGAGATAATCGAAAAGAGGAGATAAATATCTCTGAAGTCTCCGGCTTCGAGCTTGGAGATTGAGTGAGGATTCCATGGGCGAGGCTATGGCGGTGGGGAGAAAACTACATGCCTAGTCAAATTTCTTTGTGCTCCATCTAATAAAAAATCTTTCATTTGGCTTATTCACCTCAAGAAAATTTGAAATCATTCTGTTTAGTGCTGTAATGTAATTTCTCTGCAAGAAATTTAGAAACACAAAGCGAAGAAAAATATAATAGCAAACTGACCAGCATGAGGATTTATCTACAGATGATGGACCCTTTTCAACCTTGGAGGAGTTAGCTGAGCCAGCAGATTCCTTCGGCCTCATAAATCCTACGGAAGTCTCTCTTGAAGAGCTAGTACTCATAAACAAGCAGTATATTTATCCCACATGATACATCATTCCTACATAAGTTAATTTCAAGATTACACAAGTTAATTTCACAATTCACAAACATACACTATGCAATAAGCAGTATTGCACAATTAAATTCACAATTCACAACATACACAGGTTAATTTACACCAAGTTAATTTATATATATATATATATATATATATATATATATATATATATATATATATATATATATATATATATATATATATATATATATATATATATATATATATATATATATATATATATATATATATATATATATATATATATATATATATATATATATATATATATATATATATATATATATATATATATATATATATATATATATATATATATATATATATATATATATATATATATATATATATATATATATATATATATATATATATATATATATATATATATATATATATATATATATATATATATATATATATATATATATATATATATATATATATATATATATATATATATATATATATATATATATATATATATATATATATATATATATATATATATATATATATATATATATATATATATATATATATATATATATATATATATATATATATATATATATATATATATATATATATATATATATATATATATATATATTTTGAGGCGTCGGCCAGTAGTTTGGGTAGTATTGATAAGGAGCGGTTAATAAAGGAAAGAAACTTTTTCGCGAGAGACCGTATGGACAACAAGTTGTCGTCAGTCTTAGTCGATTTCTTGGGGCATTTGAGATCGGTGAAAGGCCGAAGATAATCGGAAAAGAGGAGATAAATATCTCTGAAGTCTCCGGCTTCGAGCTTGGAGATGAGTGAGGATTCCATGGGCGAGGCTATGGCGGTGGGGAGAAACTACAGAGAGAGAGAGAGAGAGAGCGTATCTGACAATGGAGAAGAGAGAGGATTCAATTTTAATGGCGGTAATGGTTCCCGCCTACTAGGTATTTTCGAAAGGATGGAAGGCGACCATCTTTAAACGTCCCAGGTTGAAGATTTGTTTACCGGGAAGGGTTGGAACCGGACGAGAATGAAAAAGTTAATTCATCATATACTCTACTCTTGACAAACATCAATGGTTAATTATTTAAAATTGATTATATTTATTATATCAATCAATATTTATCATATCATGGTATAGAATTAGTGATTAAACGTAGCATTTTCTTACATAATATGAGCATTAAATGAATGGGATGGCTACAACCACACCAAATTACCATTACTAAAATTATTTCTCTATTTTTAAGGATAAATTGTGTTCCATATCTAAATATTTGGAGTATTTACAAACATAATTTATACCCTACACGTCATCAATTTGGATATTTTGTTTGTTAATTTTTGTAAATTATATATCATGTGTTGTGTTTAATAAGATATTTTAAATCAATTGATAACTCACTCAATAACCTCTCAACTCATACTCTCTCCAACCATTAACATAATACAATACATACATATATATATATATATATATAACCCCTAACGTATGGGGTAATGTTCATCGAACATTTTAACTTATGTTATCGAATACCAAATGTTAAATATTCCGTTGAATCAGTCGCATGTACAACACATATTTTTCCCAAGTTTCCCTTCTCTAACAATTCATTGTTTTAACTGTATCAATCTTCAACTCTTCCTTGCAGGACTGGAAGATGACTCTTGTCTTACCAAAACTACTTCTTTTTCTTCTTCAATCCCTAAATTCAATTATGGTTCTATGCTTCATCTATCACTCGTTTGTTGTATTAATTGATCAAGTATGATAATAGAAAATTGGGAATGAAAGTTTTCTTCTTTCTGATTCTCACATTCCACCATTGATGAATGCAGTAAGAAAATATAAAAACCTTTAAAAAATACAGACACCAGAAAGTGAAGAAAATCAAAAAAGAAGAAGAACAATTGATGCCTACGGTTCAGTTGAGATCTTTTCTTTTGGGTTATTATGATTCAAAATGGGCGTTAAAGTTTCACTTTTGTGCGATTGAAGCTCCTCCTTCGTCACACTCCAAATCTTTCCCATTTGACTCCGCAACCAAAGGATTTGAATTTGAAAATATAACTTTCAAGCTTGATATGAGTTGAGAATGAAGTAATTCCTTTATATTTAGTAAGGATTCAAATAAATAATATACAATAGTTACCGGCCTTTTATAAATGTGAGGGAAGATTCTAGATAGAATTATAGTTAAAGAATAACAAAATAATCATCTGTTACAGAATGTATTCTAACATCTTCTCGCAAACTCAAGGGGGTAGCACACAGAGTTGATACGACACTGTAGAAACTTCGAAAACAGAAAAGCCTTCATGAGTCCATCAACCACTTGAGTTGAAACTTAGAGTAAGTTGAATAGAAAGCTCGGTCAGAAGACTTAATCGCGTACGAAGTGGAAGTCAATTTCCACGTGTTTCGACTTAAAATGAATAACTAGGTTGGAGGGCATATAAGTGGCACTAACATTGTCACGGTAAATCACAGGGCAAGCTGAGGATGGAAAACCAATGTCATGCATAAGAGATCATAGTCAGATGATTTCAGAGGCACCATTGGTAACACCTGATGTGAACCAAAGTGCAACCAACTTCAAGCTCAAAGTTAAAGATTCATGTCAAGATATTTGAGGTTCAATAACATGATCAATAACCAAGAAAATGCATAAAGCCTTATATGGATTGATTCTAGAAATCTAATATAAAGATTTTTTTCAACAAGAGCTGAAATTAATAAGTTTGTTAAGTATTGAAAAAGATGCTTTGAAAACAAAAGAATGCGAAATTATTTGAGTATTTAAAAGATATTTTCATGAAAAGAAAACATACACATGCAAAATTTATGCAAAGTTTCTTTTACTCAATCAAATTGGCAAGCTCTTATTTCTTAATTCTTGAAGAAAGGTGGGGCACGAATTTAAGAAGGAGAGCTACGTAATTCATCAATAAAATAGGTCCAAATTTCCTTTTATTATGTGGTCAAAGTTTCATTTTGTTTTGTTACCTAATTTTCATTTGTTTTAGTCTAGTTTTCTTTTATTAATTTGTTAAGTTTTTTAATCTTTAGATGTTTTCTAATTACTTTCTTATTACTTTATGATATTTTGATTATTTTTGTAGTCTATTTAAAGACATAAACCCTATGACAATTTAGAATCAATATACACGATTTTGAGTTATTCTTGGTGAGAATTTTCTCTTTAGTTATTTGTGAAGAACTAGATCTTCTTCAAGATAAAACTTGAAAGATTACAAGTTTGGTTATGGGTCAAGTTTTTTGTTTGATAACTTTGGTTCTGTCGGCAAAGTTTGATTGGGGTCAAGTTCCTTATACTTGATTTCAAAGCTGTTCCTGAGTTTCTATTCCGGATTGTTGAAGGATATCGGGTTTGATATACTCATGGTTCTCATAATTTGGTAACAGAGATTTGGCTCCTAGATTCAAGCCTCTATTTTTATTTGTTTTTTTTTTCTTCTTCTTGAATTTTTTCATTTGAAATTCGTGAAAAAAAAAAGAAAATATTCAAAAATTTGAAAATTCAAAAAATAAAAAAATTCTTTCAAGCAACGATTCTTTGCTTATCAAGTTTTCTTCTTTAAAAAAAAATTCTCAATTCTCGAGCATCAATTTTTTCTTCTTCATTCTAAGCATCAATATTTACTTTTGAGTGTGCTTATTCAAATTTTTTTCTTTGATTGTCTCAATTAATTCCAAGTTATTGATTATACTTTTTTTAAGACTTTGAAGTTCTTGATTAATCTTACTTGCTCTCACAATATTCAAGCATCATTCATTATTTTGTGATATATCAAAGTTTATCTTTCTTGAAAAGTTTTCTTTCTTGAAGTCCTATATCCTATTCTAAACTGTTTGATTTTAACCAATTTCGAAAATTAGAATTTTAAGTTAAAAAGTTTGATCTTGCTTATTTTTGCTTATTGAATTTTTTTCTCTTGATTAGGTTTTTACATAAAGAGTTAAAAGAGGAAATTGAGAGGTAAAAGGCAAATAGGCGAGACTATCATATAAAAACCATTATTTGAGGGAAACACGAGTGGAGAGACAAATCGAGTGTAAGTACGTGAAGAGAGTGAGTTCCGTTTACGTACTTATTTTGTTCACTAACAATTTTTAATTTCCTTTATTGAAATTACGAGTAGTGAGGAAAGACGTATTAACTTTGATCCAGAGATGTACATGAGGGCTATACAAGATCAAATTAAGGCTTTAAACATGAGGTATGAAAAATTAAAGTCTCATTCTAATAGCCGTACACTGAGGGGTAAATCACCAATGAAGCATTACTATGAGAAATATGACTACGAGGATGACAATTACAAAAGAGAGAGGTATGCTAGAACAAACCGTGAAGATGAAAATTTAAGACACAACAAAACGACAATCTCTCCTTTTCAAGGTAGGAATGATCTGAAACTTTATATAGAATGAGAAAGAAAAGTTGAACATATGTTTGAATATTATAATTACACCGAAGAGAAAAAGATCAAATTAGTCTCGATGAAATTCATGGATTATACGAGCATATAGTGTGATCAATTAGTGAAAACCCGAAAAAGGTATGGAGAACAACTCATATGCACATGAGATGATGTGAAGGTATAAAAGCATAAAAGATTTATTCCTAATCACTATTATCGAGATGCGTGTAGAAAATAACAATGTTTGACTCAAGGAATCAAAAGTGTGAAGAAATATTACAAAGAGTTGGAAGTAGCCATGGTAAGGGCTAGAGTGGATGAGGACGATGAAGCTACAATGACGCGATTCATTGGAGGTTTAAATAGAAAAATCACAGACATTGTGAATTTGCATCATTATGTGGACTTAGAAGAATTGTTGCACAAGTCCATCAAAGTTGAGTGGCAATTGAAATTGAGGAACTCTAAGATCGGATCAACCTCAATCTCTTCATGGAAATCTAATTCGAGGAATGATAAATCTAATTCAAAACTGAAAGAGGAGTTCAAAGGGAAAACCATAACATCGAATACCACCCCCATATAAGGTAAAACCGAGACTTCCACACTTATTAAGTCTCGAGAGGTTAACTGTTTTGGATGTTAGAGTTTTGGTCATATTGCTTTTAACTGTTTGAATAAAAGATTTGGATAATGGTGATATAGTAAATATAAGTTCAAGTGATGATGAAATGCCACAATTAAAAAATTATAGCGATGTAGATATAGAGAAACCTGTGAGGGGAGAGCTATTGGTAACTAGACATGTATTCAACGTTCAAGCCAAAAAGGATAGAGATAAAGTGGAAAGAGAGCACATATTTCATATTAGATGCCACGTGAATAACAAGGTATGTAGTTTGATAATTGATAGTGGGAGTTGTACTACCGTTGCTAGCACTTTGTTGGTAGAAAAATTAAACTTGGAAACCGTGAATCATCCTAAGCCATACAAACTATAATGGTTGAGTGATTATGGAGATGGGTGATTCGGTTCCAAACTGCTCTCTCTCTCTCTCTCTCTCTCTCTCTCTCTCTCTCTCTCTCTCTCCCTCTCTCTCTCTCTCTCTCCCTCTCTCTCTCTCTCTCTCTCTCTCGGTTTCAAATCTTCTAATTTCTTCTCTGCTTCAATGAGAAGTTTCTCCAAATTTTCTAGCTATAGTTGGGATTCATCCGAATTTTCTAATTGCTAGTAAGGAAGGAGACAAGTGTTTTAATCCTAAGTTTTGAGTGAATGGTTCAATGAGTTTTCTCCCTTGATGTTGCTCTGTTTTGAAAGGCGTATTTCTAATTGTGAGATTGATTGGAGGAATTTTGTGTTTATTGTTTTAAAAAAAAGAGGTGGGAGGAACCAGGACCTCACAGGGTCGGTTCCGATCCTTGAGAAATTTTTCTCGAAAGCACAGTCTGGTTTCGATTCGGGCTCGGGACCAGATCGACCCGGAACATGCCCACCCCTATCAGGCAGAGTGGTCATTGTGTGACACTCTATTTTCACTGAAAATGTTTTCTGTGGACAACAATGAGAATATTTTCATTGTATAGTTACCTATGTACTTAGCAGGTGTTATAACTACCTCATTGAAAAAGGTTTACTTAACTGTTTTATAACTCATGCATAGTTTGAAGTTTAATCATGTTTTTAAAATAAAGATATTAAATCTATTTTTAAAACAATATGCATTAGGTATAATGTTTCTACTAAGTTAGTCACTAATCCCAGAATGATGAATAGTTTCGGTAGAGTTTGGAGTTGACATAGAGTTGTTTATCTTCTATTTGAACCTTACTGTAATCTTTGGTAAGATTTGAGTAATTTTAGTTTGGATACGTAAATCTAATGAATTGATTATCCTGCACTGTAGGATAGAGTACTTCTTCTACTTGAGATTTACCGTATGGCGTATGGTCTTGGTTGTAATTATTTCTAAAGACTTCCGCGTTAAATTTAGTCTTGGGCGGGAATAGATCACCAGACCGTCGTTTCTACTTCTGCCTGTCCCTGGGTCGTAACACCTTGTCTCCCTCTTAAATTCTCTCTCTCTCTCTCTCTCTGCAGTTCTTTGTTTGGTGAAGCATCGCTTTTGGTAAGCAAATCTTCTCCTTGTCCCTTTCGATTTTGTTCCTGGCATCCTTAATCATTCACGCGGTTTTCTTCCCTGGATCGGAAAGAATCGTTGGGCTATTTCAGACAAAGCGACAACAGAGTAAGCAACAGTCCCTTCACAGGAAATCGGAGTCAGGGTAAGCGAGAGAATTAGTGATTTTTTGCTTTTCTATTTTTCCAAGACTCTGTATATGACATTTTAATGGTCTCTTGCTCGGACGTTCGACTGCGAATTTGTAAGGATGGAGCAACGATTCTCGCAGCGTCAGGTGAGAGAGACGGTGATCGAAGATACAATTGGCCAAAGGTAAAAATTCAATTTTTCTGCTCTATCAAGGCCAGGGTGGTTTCTGCCTGAATGTTGAAATTTTTCATGCGGTTACTGCTGGAATTCAGACCTTGTGAATTGTTGATGGTCTTGAACCCTAAAATTGTGGACTTGTCGATGAAGTCTGGCGAGACTGCGGCAAAAATCGCGACAACGTTGTGACGACGACGCTGTTCCGTTGCATTAGTGCAACGACTCGCTGAGCCGCGGTCCAAATTCTCTTTGGACTGCGGTTCAAATTAAATGAGATTTCTTTTTGGGCCTTAGGTTGGGTCGTGATCCAACCCTATATTGGGCTTGGGTCCAGCTTCTTTTGGATCGAGATTTGGACTTTTTTGGGCTAATTTGTGGGTTGCCCAATGAATTATGGGCCATCTTTTTGGAAAAAAACTTGGATAAGTGAAGGTGTAAAATTTTAGCCCAAATATTTAAAATTTTATTTTAATTAAGTACCTGATAATTAAATTAAATTTTTAGACCTCTGTACATTGTGCTTGGATTATTGGGCTTCGAATTTATTTTATGTTCAGCCCATTTTATTTTAATTAATAATTTAACTGTTTCATTTATAAAATAATTGTTAAAAATTTTTTACTATTGTTTTATTGCATATATTCTTTTATGCGCATTTTCATTCTTCGACAAACAGCTGAATGTGTCATATCCCTATGCGCAAAATCTGAAACATGATGATGGTATTTTTCGTGGATTTTGCTATTGTCGAGTATGGCCGTTTTCATTTTAATTGCATAAGGCATGATATGCTCAAATATCGTGAGTGAATCTATTTTTGCTCGATTTTAAGATGTTTTTAATCAAAAAAAATTGCACATAAATATTGAAAATTCTTGTTGAGTTTTGTCGACTTATTCAAACGACACCCCCATTTCAGCATTTAATCAGAAGGACTTTCATTTGCCGATTCAGGAGTAGACTTGGCGGGCAAATTTATTCCTTTATATTAATTCTTTTAGAAATTTTAAATTTTATTCGAGATGTTAGACTTTATTGGACCTTTTAAACTTTAATGTATTTAAATTTATCTGACACATTTTATTTAGAATTATATTATCACTTCATCTTAATATCATTTGTTGGACCCGTTAGCCCACCGACTAATTTAAATTTGAAGTCTTCTATTGCCTATCAAATTTTAAAAATCAAGGGTCTTGCAACTCGGTATGATTTTCTGGTTGAATCATTCTCTGTTCTGTCTCATGTCTCATTTGGGGCGTGACAAGAAGCATGCTCTGTGACGTAATTGAAGAAATATTTCTTTTCAGTGGGCAAGAATGTTAAGGAATGAGACCCTATGTCGGAGTAGACACCTAAACACAGTTTCCAATTCAGCCTCGATGCCATGCAGACAAATAGAAAGTCTCCCCAACATTCTCTGCGCTATTTGCACTTGATCTGCCGTTGATTCTCTGCAGCCCATCGGGATGGAGCTAAGAGACAGATCAACACTCACCACTTCATTCTTTACTTCACTTCCCTTCGCATCCTCGAATGATTTTGACCTCTTCAGCGTCAACTGCGAGATCAAATCCCATTTACTGCGCTTATTGTGTACTACAGGCATTGACAAGAACATCATAAGAGATTTATGCACAGAAATGGCGAAGATTGAAGCTTCTCTCAGAGGCTGAAGCAGCAGCCAT
>CM039510.1:8920335-9057575 GCA_022432975.1 Begonia masoniana
GAAGACTTAAATAAAACAAATGACCTTTAGTCTCAAAATCTTCTTAAAACCCGAAACTATACCAGACAATTCCACTTTATCCTCAAAATCTTCTGTAAAAACCACAAACTGTAACGACACTTCAGTATTCTTCATCAGAAGAACTGTCAGCACACACACGTATTGTTTCAATATCATAGACCTTGCTAAAACGTATTACGAGCAACACACCACGTTTAAATCGTTCCTCTGCCACAATCTCGCACGAGTCATCCACCAACAACCAAACCTAAGCATTTTTCTTCTCAAGTGAGTCCTCACCTGTTGTTTCGTCCACCTACAGCAGACAGGTCAAACGCCTGATGCATTAGTAGGATGTGTAGCGACCATTATCCGTATCCTATTTTTCCGTATAAATTGTTCTTTATGTCTATTGTTTTATAAGCTTTGTCTCGATTGAGCGGAAATTTAAATATATGCAATTTTTAACATCGTTCATAACTATTTTAAAACCAATTAAAGAACCATAAAACAATTATTAAATCCTTAAAACCTAAGTTAAAACTGTAGGATGCGAGATTGTCTAAGAGGGGTGAATTAAGACCTGTTGATTTCTTAAACTAACAGCAAAACAAATTTTTTTTTTTTTTTTTTTTTTTTTTTTGCATCACAATGGGTTGCAGACAGAGATTGCAACTGAGTGAGGCAGCAGAGTAGACAGGCTAAGTGGCAGTTTGTACAGTGTTGGTTTCTGACATGAGCGGGCGACAGACATCAAGGGGGTAGCAGGGCAGCACATCATAGGACGGATCCATTCAATCTCCTAATACATTCAATCTAACCCTTTTGGATCCGGCGTTCTTTTTCAATCGATAACTCTTGTTCTAGACAGAAAATACGAACACACTATAGTTTTTCCATCCTAGGTTGAATCGATCATTTGATGAAAATTACAATCCATTATGAGAAAATAAAAGCTTCACTTGATAACTAGCAAATGAAATGTACACGCAAAATCGCATTTTTTTGCAATAAATTTCTACTATGACAGATTTGAAGTAAATTAATTACCGACACATCAAGAAAAAGTAATCGAACCGTAAATTTTCAAATCTCCGAGACAACCAACTGTATTAGCCCAGAGAGCCACATGACAAAGCAAGAAATAGTATATCATCATATAAGAATCATTTCTTAATTCATACTACTGTCTGTGTCTGTGTCTGTGCAAATAGGGAATGTATCATTCAATCATTACTAACATGTGTCTATTACTAATAATAAAAGCTATCATTCATACCAACTTTCATGAAGGACTACGGATGGGGCAGGAGGAAAGAGATTCTCAAATTGATCTCAAGAACAGAAACCTGGATATGATATCTTCGGCGTGCCATGTGGAAGGTTTACAATCCCCATCCTTGCTCTCCAATGGAAAGACATAAAGAAACCAATGCTTAACATGTCCAGAGAAGGTCTTTTACTGGGGAGACAACTAATGGAGGGGCTATTATTTGGTGTCTTTGGATGGAACAACCAGCAGATGCATTTGCAGAACCACCTTTCTCATTCTCGACCCTCAAATCCTTGCTTCCATCCAATACTCTTGCTGGCATTTCCTGAGTTTGATACCACTTTTGAGGCAACTCTATCGAAGTGCAGATAAAATTTTGCATAGCAGAGTTATGAAAATCAACAAACCAGCGGTATTGTTTGTGACACCTGCCATTTAGCTAATAAGCTTCAGCATTACGATAACCAAGAGCCAACGGGTAGGATTTGACCCGAAGGAGGAAGAGACTGAAAGTATTGGTCATGCCAATTTCACAGTCATTGACAGCTTGCTTCACTACAATTCTGGCAACCAGTTATATCTCCGGGGTAAGATATTTGATCTTTCAATTCCAAATACGACAGTGAATAAGAATTTTATGAGATGATGTTTTGCTTCAGCAGCCTGGACTGCAGCTCCAACTCCAGGATATTGTGCACACTCCGAAGATCATTTCCTTTTATAATGATTGCAGTCTGTGAATTAAGAGTCATTGCTCCTCATATTATCTGGACTCTGGATGAAATAATTTCATCATCAATCAACCCAACGGAAAGTATTTTTATTGCGAGTTGAATCAGATGAATTTGATAGCAAATAAGATGAAAAAAATCAGGAACAAGAAGAAACGTGGCCACTTAAACAGAGCCATTGACAAACATCACTACCTGTCCTTTTCTCAGCAAGACACAACAAAAACATTAATCTATCAATTCCACTATCTCCCTATCAAAGATGTCCAATAGCATAATATAGTGCTTCAAAACATTATGCGCATAATTTTAATTAAGAACTAGAACCCGACTTAAGACACACATAGTCTTTATGGGCTTTCCTGAAAACATACCTTGCTAAAATAAAGCAGCTAAAAGACGAAAGCAGAATAAGAAGAAGATCTTACTCTAGGTAGCATGGCCTTGCTCCCTAGCTTTCGTAACCCACTTAAGTGTACCTTCTAACGTCAAGTAAGCAGCAACATCAGTTAAACTCTTACTCTCAATTGCGTAATCAAACACCTCATAAGCCTCTGCAATCTTCCCATTCCTGCAAAGAACCCTCACAAAGGTAGCATAAGAAGCTGTTTCAAGCTTCATACCACTCGATTTCATCCCTTCATACAATTCAACTCCTTTCTCTAAATGCCTCCCTTTACACAATCCATGAAGCAATGTATTATATGTGCAAGCATTTGGACTGCAACCCTTCGCCTCCATCTCCCCAAGCAATGCCAACGCTCCCAGGGCATTATTCTGCCGGCACATCCCATTCATCAATGATGTGTACGTAACAGCATCTGGGAAATGACCCATCTCAGCCATGATATCCAAAAATTTTCTAGCTGCCTTAACTTGTCCAGATTTTGATAACCCAAAAATCAGTGTATTAAAAGTCACAACGTCAGGTTCCACTCCTTCCTCTTTCATTTTATTGTATACTCCAATTGCTTCAGTGCCCTTACCTAACAAGCAATAACCCTTCATAATTGTATTGTAAACATAACAATCAGGCTTAAACCCTTCCTCAGCAAGAACGCTCACTAACCGCGTAGCCTCCCTGAGATTCTTGCTGTTACACACGTTATCAATTAAGATAGTGTAAGTGACTAGATCAGGCTTTACCCCATAAGTTTCCCTCATTTCATCGATAAAACGATTGACAGTACTTAACGCTTTGGATTTACAAAGATGCTTCACTACAAAATTATATGTATACGTATCCGGAGAAGAGTGTTTGAGAGACAGCTCTTTTACCAAGTCTACAGCATCGTCCAACCGACCAGATAAACAAAGCGATCGGACAGCAATATCAGTGGTGACCTTGTCAGGATTGAAACCATCATTGACCATAAGATTGAGGATTTGGCGCGCAGCATCTAAGGCAGAATGAGAAACGCTGCAGGATATGTTAAGCAAGATGTGGTAGGTCGATCGATCAGGGGAGAATAAAGGGTGGGTTTTGCTCATGTACCGGAGAAAAGAAATGGAATCATTGAGAGTGGAGATGGAGGAATAGGATTGAAGGAGATTGTTGTAAAATCGAAGGTCAAGAGCGGATTTTTGTGACGCAGTAATGGAATCAAAACGCTTCTTTGCTTCAGGAAGGCTTGAAGAGCTGAAGTAATAGGAAGCATCTTGAATTTCTGAAGAATTGGCAAGCTGGATTGGGAGGCGTTTAACGGACGATTTAGGAGAGAGTTTCTTAGGGGATCTTCTGAGAAAATGATTGGGTTTCTCAGAGACAGAATTAGTTAAAACTGGAGTTTCAGGAGTTTTCTTCAAGATCTGGGTAGAGACTGTCGAAAGAAACGATGAAGGGATTTTTCCCATCTTCTTCTTCCACGAGCTAAGGCAATGGAGGTAGTTGATAGGGTTTTGCAAGGTTTAAGGTTTTGATTGCAGAGACGAGAGAAGTCATTGTTGGGCCAAGAAGATAAAGAAGGCCTATATCTAAGCTCCTGTCTAGTGCAGCCCCTTTCGCTACTTTTCTTTTGGTCACGTTAAATGTTTAGGTTTGAAATAATATTAAGTTTATTTATTTTATTAGAATATTCAGTGTCACATAAATATTAATATAATTAAGATAATAAATTTATAATTTATTTTTATTACATTAATCATCGTTTAACACGAAAGTGATATTTTAATATAATAAAATAAGAGAATAAATATAATATTATTTTTATTTAAAATTTATTCTTAATCATTTTAATTTAAATATATGACAACAAGCATGACAAAAAGTATTAGAAACATTATAGCAATGCTTTCCCAATTTTAGAATAATAAAATTATAATAATTTAAAAATGATATTATAAAAAATAATAAGTTAAATTTACAAAAATAGAAGATCAAGAAGAAAACTAAGATAATAAATTATCAAAAATTTAAAAAATTCAAGAGAAGTATTAGTGATATCATATCTATATTATGATTTATATCAATTAAAAATAATTTGCCAATATAGCTTTATATTGTTTGAAATCAACAAATATTGATTTTATTTATTTTCTCCATGAAATTTTAATTTTTTTATCTTCATTGGCCGATAAATGTACAAAATTTAGTATATTCTTGTTATGTAATATTTGATCTCTAAATATACAAAATTGCATATTTAACTAATTAATTAAGGACAAACAAAAGTTATATATTGGCACACACTTTAAATTTAAACCAACTTTATACAAATTTTTTCTTTCATTTTCATCTATAAGGGCCTAAGAATAGTTATTAGAAAAATAAAAATGAGCTAAAATGATTCATAGAAAATTGGGTAATATTCATTTTAAATCTCGAAGTATGGGGTACTTAACAAAAATACCCTAAAGTAATTTTTTAAATTATTTCAATCTTGAAGTATAAAAAATGTTTAATTTAAACCACATCGGCCCTCCAATCTCATTTGACAAGTTCAAGTGAGATCGGAGGACGGTGACCTCCCGTTCTCTACAAAAAACATATCAAATGATATCAAATTTTTTTAATTTTTACCACATATTCAGCATATTATGCAAAGATAATCTAAAAAATTTCGTGATTTTTCAGCACTTTTAAAATTTATTATATTTTTTTGTGTCTATTTTATAGAATAGTTTTCATAAATTATAATAAATCGTACAAGTATTGAAAAATCACGAAATTTTTCAAGTTATCACTTAAACATGCCAAATGATATCAGGGGGCCGATATGGTTTAAATTAAATATTTTTCATACTTCGAGGTTGAGATTGTTTAAAAATTACTTTATGGTACTTTTTGTTAAATACTTCATACTCCGAGGTTTAAAATGAATATATTTAACTCCCATTAGATATAATAAAATGTGATTTCTTCCAATTATAAAGTTTATAATTGTTTACTTTTCTTCGTAATTCTCTGTTATAAACTGTGAAACTAATACATGCTCGTTGAAAGCATCAATAAATTAAAAGTTAAAATTTGTATCCTATTAGATCATATCAAGTATTCAAAAAATATTATATAATCGAACCATATCAAGAGTAATTGACGACACCAATTGTACATGCTAAGGAACACATCTAGTAACGTGGAAAAATGAGATTAATTGATGTCCATATGATGTGACTCCCTAATCTCATGAAGAGAATGACGTTGGCAACAACAATGTAACACTCAAGAAATCTATTAAGATTTAATTTCGTATTCAAAGACAAGTTTATGTTTTATATTATTATTATAATTATTATGAAGTATTTGAGAGAAAATAATACAATTTGCATGAGTGTTAAATGATATAATAATACGAACCAAAGAAAACCAAAAACTTTAAATTTTAATCAAAGACTTTCCAAGTATAGGCAAAGATTCATTAAAAGAAGGTGATGTCATTGAAAGTATAAAAAATGTTTTTAAGTAAAATAATTCAAATAAAAGCCAAAACGATCTTTGAAGTGCACCTTATACACTAACCAAATGAAAAACATGATGTAGAGCTTGTAGCAAGGTGTTGAGAATGTTGGAAGCCCAAGAAAATGCATGGAAGACGCGTCGGGAGACGCACAGGGAGAGGTAGGCTCATGCAGGTGGAGGCGCGCGGGCCAGAATGTGCGGGTTGGGGGCGCGCTGCCCTCTGTGCGCGTAAGCAAGAACATGCTGGCAGGGGGCGCGTGGCCTACTTTGTGCGTTAGCAGCGTGCGCGCGCCTAGAGGCCAGCGCAGCCCTCCACACCAATTTGCTCCAAATTTGCGATTTTAGTAACTTTTTAACATTTTTGGGTCTCCAAATTTCATATTTCTAAACTTATTATGATGTCCTATATTTTTAGGGATATTTTGGGCTCTTTACCATTATTTTTAAGGTTTATTTGAATCCTATTTAAGCACTCACTTTGTACCAATTTATGCTGTTAAACCTAATCTTAAACACTCATTCTCTAGTCCGAAATTCTCGAGTTGCCCTTTAGTTTCTTCAGAATCTCCAAGGTAAGCCTAAATCTAATAGATTTTAATCTTCAAATAAGTAAGCACATAAGTTTACGTGCTTGAGAAAGACGGTTATAATTTTCATCATGGTTAGGGTTTCTCCATGGAAATCCTTTGATTATAAATCTTCTCTTCACTTTTTTTCACTAATACGCGACAACTTTATGCGTAGGTTAATTGAAGTTGAGTGATACCCGTCTTAAGCAAAAGTCTACGTACCAAGAACTTAAGGTAAGTGATGTTTTATGCATTGACTTGTTGGTCTGCATCACAAAGTTCTATGTTAAGTAGTTTTCGTTATGATAAAATTTTGAGTGCTTATTTGTTAGTATGTTATGACATTAAACTCGAAGATTTGTTATAATTATAACACCCGACATTTTACCTATGTAATTATTCCCTGAACAATTAAGCGGAGTTATTCTGATGTTAATGCAACGAATATTTTTAATGAAATTGTCGACGTGTTCAATTAAATAAGGGTGATTCGTAAAATCGATTCAACGAACTAAATAGTAATTTAGTTAAAAACCAATAGTTAAAAATGCATGGAGGGACAAAATGGGAAACTAATTAAGGTTGGTGGGAGAAAGCCAATGGATGATTGACACTTGACAATCTTGTGGAAGAAGCCATACCTTCTTCTTCCCTTCTCTTCCCCTCTACGTAAAACACTTTGCATTTTCTTCTTTTCCTCTCTGTTTTCCCTCTTCCAGGCGACTACGTTATTTCCAAAAACTTCATTTCTCCTGTTTCCTCCAGTTACAGGTAACTTTCTACGATAGTTAAAGAGTTTAAGTTAAACGTTAGTTCTTTCTTGAAGTTTAGGATAATGTCCAATTTTGCGTACTCTAGGTTCGCGAACCACAGTTGTCGTGCGTGCGAAGCTTGCTGCATTTCGGACAACAGGTAAATTCATGCATATAAGTTGGCCCTTAAGGCCCTACAGCAAGGAGACACTAGGTTTTGGTTCGGGTAGTTAGGTCGTAGTTTATGCTTTAAGTTAAACGTGTTCATTGTGTTCTGTTTCCCGTAGTTTTTATTCTGTCACCTGTATATGTTGAGTTTAAGCATCATACCTGTTCATGCATCTACGTTTTCTGGAAAACCTTGTAAATGTTTTCAGCACCGGATTTGAAGTTAAGAAAGATAAAATCCTGTAATGAAATGTATGGTTAAGTGTGGACGAGGACTGACATCCTGTCATGTACTCCTGTTATGTCCTGTTGTGACATGTACTCCTGTTGCGCCAGCTCTTCCTCTCACTTATACCTTCCTGTCCAGTGAAACGTAATGTAATGTAATGTTCCTGTATTTGAAAATGTTCATGCACAGCATATGCATCACCGCATTTCATGTTCTTACTGAGCCCTAGGCTCATAGTTGAACTCTCTGTTGTAGGTATGAATCCTCCAGATGAGGACTTTGTGCCTCAAGCTGACGAGTTGGGGGGGTTGGCGGATTGAGCTCATGGGGTTTGGTTGCTGCAGTCAGACGTATCTCTGTCCCGAGGTTTAAGTTTTAAAGTGAATTTCATGTCTGTAAACTCTGTTAGGATTTTGGTGTTTTCGTTTTAAAACCCTGTTGAGAACTCTGTTGGAATTTTTGTAATGTATAGGTTTTGGTGTTCAAGTTTTTAAACCTCTGTAATTGACAGTTGAATGCATGTTTTGATTTATTCTGGAACTGCTTGGAGTTCTCCTATTTTAGGTCGTGCATGGATTGTCTCGAGCTTTAGAGCTATCCATGCAGTCTGGTTTCCTACACTTCTGTCATGTTTTCCAACTTCTGTCATGTTTTTATGCATGTTTTAAAACTGTGTTTTGAATCGGGTTTTTGTGAAATTTGTAATTCTCATGCTTTCTGTTTTTAATGTCTCCCTGTTAATTATCGTCCATTTTGGCTGTAAAAGAGTTGTTTATTTTGTTCTGTGAACAGTTGTCCACGCCTTCTGTTTTTATGCCTTTTAGTTTCTGTCTTTTGAGTTTTTAAGTATTTGGCTAAGTGTTAGTCGTCCACGCCTTCAGTAAAACAGTTGTCATTCTCTTCTGTAAAACAGTCGTCCACGTCCATTATGCCTTCAAAATAATAGTCTATTTTGCCTTTGGTTTCTGTTAATTTATTCGGCTAAGTGTCATCGTCCAAAGTTATCGTCCACGATAACGTCGCCGAGTCCAAAGTCTGTCTCTGATTTTAAACGTCCACGGAATCTTGTGTCCACTGTTTTTGTCTTTTAGTGCAAATGTCCACGGACTCCTGCGTCTATTATTTTGTCTTTTAGTGCAAACGTCCACGGACTCCTACGTCCACTATTTTAGTCTTTTATTGTAAACGTCCACGGACTCCTGTGTCCAATGTTTTGCCTCTGTTATTTTTAAACGTCCACAACCTTTGTTATTTAAAAGTCCATAGCCCATGTTGTTTTTAAATGTCCACAGCTCCCGAATGTCCACGACTACTGTAGTCTTCCACAGTATGTCTTCCAGTTTACGTTTTTTCCACTTTATTTCCTATTTTATTCTGTTTATTCCCCCCAGTCGTCCATTTATGTTTCCTGTTTTCCTATCATCTTCGGTTATTTATTTCTGTAACCCGGTTCTATATTATCTCCCAGTCTTCAATTCCAGAGAGAGTTTTTTTTTTTTTTCCTCCTGATTGTCTTCGGTCTTCTATCACTGTAGTCCAAATTTTTAATACGTCTACTGATTCCTTGTCTCTTGTTTCTGAATTCTGTTAAAGTTTAAAAGTAAAGTTCAAAAAAAAATATGTCATGTTTTAAAATGTCCGGAGTGATGGCTTGGCTCTCGGATCCCAATCGGGATCGGGTTTCGGGCTGTCACAGTTATGGTATCAGAGCGAGAAATCAGGTTTTAAAAGTGATTCTGAAAACTGTCCGACTGTGCAATCCGCCACGTGAGATCGCTCCACAAACTGTAAGTGTTTAAGTTTCTGTACACGTTCTGTTTATTAAGTTGAGTTTGTTAATATGTATAGGACTTTCTAGAATGGTGAGAGGGAATCAAGGTGATGCAAATGACAGAGGCGACGCCCTCGATCATTTATCTGAGCTGGTCGGCGTTCAGTCACGTATGATGGAACACATGATGGCCGATAATGGGAACCACCATGTAAACGCTCCACGTGACTCTAGTGGAGAGAGATTCCGGCGACTTCAGCCACCTGTTTTCGATGGATTATCAACAGATCCTACTCACGCCGAGGAATGGATCCGGACGATAGAGAAAATGTTCAACTATGCCGAAGTGGAGGAGAACAAGAAAGTGATATGTGCCTCATTCTATCTCACCAAAAATGCTGGATTCTGGTGGGACACGGTGCAGTCTACTACTGTGGCATTGAGCTGGGAAGGATTCAAAAGAATTTTCTACGAGAAATACTTCGATCGCAGCGTGAGGAAGGAGAAGATGATCGAGTTTGCTTTGTAACGACCCTAACACTGTACCCTTAATTTTTTCTTTCTATACTCCTAAGTTTAAGTGGAATTTAAATCGAAATTGAAATCGTCGACATTGTTTAGAAAATCGTTTAAAACAAATCTTAAATCAATTAAATAAAACAATTAAACCTTTAAAACAATCGGCCAGCGAAACAAGACAAAATAGAGGCAAAAGAGGGACTTTCGCCCCTAAAATGCAGGGGCAATCGATCGCCCAAAACAGGCGATCGATCGCCAGTTCACAAAATCGAGGGGCGATCGATCGCCTAAAACAGGCGATCGATTGCCCTTCGGCGATCGATCAATTCGCCTGCGATCGCCACACCAGGTGATCGCCTGGCAAGGAGGGGCGATCGATCACCTGGCAAGGAGGGGCGATCGATCACCCCAAAGTGGCGATCGATCGCCAAGCTCTCTGGAATTTTTCCAGAGAGCTTGGCCTCCCCCCCCCCCCCCTTCCTCTTTCTTTCTTTTCCCCTTTCCTTCTTCTTTCATTTTTCCTTTCCTTCTTCTTCCATCATATTTCTACAAATATAAACATAAATTCTACTTACACCACAACATCTAATCTCTTAGTACTCTTACATCAACCATTATCTCGCTCAAACTAACTCGAGTCACAATTCAAACAAAATACGTTTTCATGAAAACGAACCGCGTGGATCCGTTTAAAAACTAAACATTTCCTCTTGTTTTAAAATCATCGAGCAGTTATAAAATAAGTTTCCAAAACGTTTAAAAACTTCGAAACATAACCTATCAACTAATCCAGATCTAAACATCCTATAATATTCTATCTGTCCAATATTTTACCTAACATTTTCTATTCAAAACAACCCAAAATACCTACATACGTCCCCACGGGTCATGAAACGCCTCGACTGCGCCAGCACACCACCGCGAGCCATCCTCTGTCAACTGCATCACTCCTCGAGTGGAGGGATCTCACCCTCACCTATATCCTGATCACCTACACCATACAGACACACTATGAGCTAAAGGCTCAGTAAGTTTCGTAAGTACAATGCATGCCGTGCGTATGAGTTTCAGAAATCATGCAACATTTTCTTATCATTACGTCGCAGACATATTGTCACCGAGATATCAGCCCGCTAAATGGAAAGGATTCATCCCGCGGTCGGACAACCCTTTCTATCTAGCGGAGGGGGGTACATGCTCACACTAAACAACAGCCATGCCTGAGCCCCCCTCGCGTGACCAGATAACAGATTACGTAGATTCATTTAGTTTCAGGCGATGTGGTATTGTGACAGACCCTTTTGTGCCTACACAATAGATCAATAGCCCCCTTTCAGGCCACATCTCTTTTCATGAAAACATCGTGCGGAAATTCATTTTCTATGCTCTTTTAAAAACCATGATGCATGAACACGTGCATAACATAACATACAACAATATACCATAAGACATACTTTTCTATCATTACGTCGCAGACATATTGTCACCGAGATATCAGCCCGCTAAATGGAAAGGATTCATCCCGCGGTCGGGACAACCCTTCTATCTAGCGGAGGGGGGTACATGCTCACCTAAACAACAGCCATGCCTGAGCCCCACCTCGCGTGACCAGATAACAGATTACGTAGATTCATTTAGTTTCAGGCGATGTGGTATTGTGACAGACCCTTTTGTGCCTACACAATAGATCAATAGCCCCCTTTCAGGCCACATCTCTTTTTCATGAAAACATCGTGCGGAAATTCATTTTTCTATGCTCTTTTAAAAACCATGCTGCATGAACACGTGCATAACATAATCTATATTCTACATATGTACCATCAAGACAATAAAAAGCATAATCTATATTCTACATGTATACCATCAAGACAATAAAAAAGGTATAACCTATAAAAGAACTAATCTTAACTACCTAACCAAAGCATATAAACCAACAATTTACCAAAGCTCCTCGAGACGACATCGACGTACGGTGTAGGCCAATCAGCCAGAGTAAGTCACGAGAACTTACCTGTCGTCTGTAGCGCACTGAGCTCCGTCCACGAGCGTTGCTCACCTAAGGCAATTTCACAACAATCGTCGTTAAAGCACGTTCAAACCCTTAAGCGTCAAAACTAGCGAAACTCTTAACTAAGGATTTCTTAAAACTCTAGAATACTTCATTGAGGCATTTCGTCGAGCATTTTACATTCAACTTACCAAAACCTCCATTAACGGAGTTTCCTAAAACTTCAAAAATCCATAAAACCCGAACATCTCTCAACGAATTGTTTAACTTCGTTCAATAACGTCCAACACTTCCATTATCTTCGTAACTACGGCAAATCTATCTATTTCTAACTTAGACTACGTTTTTAACAAAACCTAAACGAAACCCTAACTGTTTTAAACTCTAAAAATCGAAATCTAACGTCCGAAAACTATAGAATCTTATCTAGAACGTTGATCGGAGGAGAAAACGTGAAGAGCCGGAGTCGATCGGAGGAGTAATCGTTGTAGGAAGAGGAGAACGTCGTCGGTCGGAAGAGGAGAAATTGCCAGAGCTTCTGGCGTTCGTGGGGGAGAGAAGAAGTGATGGAGGAAGAGAGGAGAAATTTGTTTTTTATTAATTTGGTTTGTAAATTTACCTTTTTGCCCTTTTTACTTATTTTCTATTTGTTTCGTTGCTCATTTCGTTAATTCTCCAACGATTCGGTTTCTCCAAATTTCCTTATTTCACCAATAACTTTAACTTATTATCAGGGTTCTATTAAAACTGTCCGTTTGCAATTCGGACTCCGTTTACTATTTTTACCAAAGTATCCTTTATATTACGAGAAACGTAATTCTCGTAAAATTAGCGTTACGACTCCTAAAATTCCCGAAATTTTCTCAAGATCCATATTAATTATTAGGATCATAATCACGCTTGCTTTTCGTAAAACGGGCTTGATTTGACATATTTATAAAAATGCCATTGACATTAAAATATTAATATTCTGTAAAGCCGGGTGTTACATGCTCGACTCCGGCAATTTGGTTCAGTGGCCGAGTATGTTCAGAGGTTCGAGTCGCTATCCCGCTATGCTCCTCATTTGGTGACCATTGACGAAAACAAAGTGCACCAATTTATTCAGGGTTTGAAGCTGGACCTCTTACGAAGGATTACATACGAGGGATTTGACGAGGCCCCGTATACGAAGGTAGTGGCCAAAGCTTATCAGTTGGAAGCCTTAGAGACGAAGTCTCAGAGATATAGAGATACATCAAAGAGAATCTTGCATGATGCCCCTCTACAGCAACAACAATAAAGGGGTCAGTTTGGGCAACCACAACAGAAACAGAGCAGAGGTATTAAGAGACCTAATGAAGTTGCCATTTATCAAGACAAGGGGAAAAGACCTATGGGAGCTCCTCAGCTTCCTGTATGCCCACGTTGCCAGAGAAATCATACGGGGGAGTGTAGACTCTTTACTAGCCGATGCTTTCGATGTGACAAGGAGGGCCACCAAGTCCGGGATTGTCCGGTGCCTGACACGAGGCCGACTCGTGTCGTGCAAAGAGTGTTTGCTATGATAGAAGAAGATGATGACACCCAGCACATGGCGATTACAGGTATGATATTAATCTGTAAGGCACCTGCATATACTTTGTTAGACACGGGGGCCACACATTCATTCGTGGCCATGGACTTTGCGGGTAGAGAGAACTTATGTATTGCACTGTCATATCAGCTCTACAGCGTTATGCTACCGTCCGGAGAGTTTATGCACTCCGAGTAGGTTGTACGGGGTGATATAGTGTCAGTAGGAGACCAGAAATTGTATGCCAACCTTATCGTCATCAGTATGAAAGGATACGAAGTAATTCTGGGGATGGACTGGCTGTTTCGACATCATGCCACCATCAACTGCAGGTCCGGGCTCGTGTCTTTTAAGCCCCCGAACGAGGTAGAGTTCTCCTATCAGGCAATACCAAAGAAACACCGCATGTCTGTTATATCTTCCTTAAAAGCTCAACAGCTGATGAGGTCAGGATGTGTCGGATTTCTTGCCCACGTAGTAGATGTTTAAAGGCAAGGTGAGGTGGAACTTAAAAATATTCCGGTAGTACGAGACTTCTCAGAGGTTTTCTCAGATGACTTACCGGGATTGCCACCTGATCGTGAAATCGAATTTGAGATTGATATATATCCTGGTGCTGAACCAGTATCGAAGAATCCGTACCGTATGGCGCCAATATAGCTGAGGGAGTTGAAGGCTCAGCTAAAGGAATTGGTGGACAAGGGCTTTGTGCGCCCTAGTTTCTCTCCGTGGGGTGCTCCCGTCTTATTTGTTAAAAAGAAGGATGGGTCCCTACGTATGTGTATTGACTACCGTGAGCTAAACAAGTTGACTATCAAGAATAAGTACCCATTGCCGAGGATCGACGATTTATTTGACCAACTACAAGGGGATCAGGTATTCTCGAAGATCGATTTGTGCTCCGGTTATTACCAGTTGAAGGTAAGGGCTGATGATATTCTAAAGACCGCCTCAGGACCTGATACGGGCACTATGAGTTCTTAGTGATGTCGTTCGGGTTGATTAATACCCCGGCAGCATTTATGGACTTGATGAAAAGGATATTCCAAGATTTCTTGGATAAATTTATAATCGTCTTCATCGACAACATCCTAGTTTATTCCAGGAGTGAGGCCGAGCACGAGGAGCACTTGGCAATTGTACTATCAACTCTGAAACAACACCAATTATACGCCAAACTGTCAAAATGTGAATTCTGGTTGAGCAGGATCAATTTCCTAGGCCACGTGGTGTTTGCAGAAGGAGTTTCGGTGGATCTAGCCAAGATTCAGGCTGTGAAAGAGTGAACGAGACTGAGAAATGCCAGTGAGGTACGGAGTTTTGTCGGGCTAGCTGGTTACTACAGAAAATTTATCAAGGGATTTTCTGTGATAGCGAAACCTATGACTAGCTTAACGAGGAAAGACATTAAGTTCAAGTGGTCTGGAGCATGTGAGGTGAGTTTTCAGTCACTTAAGCAGAAGTTGACCACTACTCCTCTGTTAGTATTTCCTGTTGAAGACGGCAAATTCAGCGTATACTGTGATGCGTCCAAGGTCGGCTTGGGATGTGTGTTAATGCAATAAGGGAAAGTAGTGGCATACGCATCTAGACAATTGAAGAGTCATGAGCAAAACTACCCTACACATGACCTCGAGTTAGCGACGGTTGTGTTTGCACTGAAAGTATGGAGACACCACTTGTACAGGCAATCATGTGAGGTGTTTTCTGATCACAAGAGCCTGAAGTACATATTTATCCAGAAAGAGCTGAACATGAGACAGAGACGGTGACTAGAATTTGTGAAAGATTACGAAGTTGAGATTAAATATCATCTTGGTAAAGCTAATGTGGTAGCCGATGCACTGAGCAGGATGCCAGCTACTATGCAACCGGTTGTGTCGGCCGTATCAATGCCTTTAAGGACAGAGATACAGAAGTTTGATATGGAGATAGTTTCTGGGCTATCGGCCATACTAGTAGACTTGACACTACGGCCCACTGTCCTGGAGCGAATTAAAGAAGCCCAGAAAACCAATTCAAAAGAGATGGCTGATATAGTAAGCAAGTTACCTATGGCCTCTTCTGATTTCAGTTATTCAGGAGATGGTATTCTGAAGTTCAAAGATAAATGGTATGTTCCGAGAGACGAAGAGCTGCGAAGGGACATTTTATCGAAAGCCCACTCGTCTTCTTTTTCTGTGCATCCTGGAAGCACAAAGATGTATCAGGACTTGAAACTTAACTTCTGGTGGCCGAATATGAAGAATGAAGTGGCCAAGTACGTGGAGTCTTGCATGATATGTCAACAAGTCAAAGCTGAACATCAACGACCAAGTGGAACACTTCAGCCTCTTCCGATTCCCAAATGGAAGTGGGAGAATATAACGATGGATTTTATTGTCGGCCTTCCAAGGACAGCAAAGAGCCATAATAGCATTTGGGTCATAGTGGACAGATTGACAAAGTCGGCCCATTTTCTGCTTGTAAAGACGACGTATTCCATGGATCAGTATGCAGAGCTGTATATTAATGAGATTATTAAGCTGCATGGCATTCCTGTATTGATCGTCTCAGACAGGGATCCTAGATTCACTTCCAGGTTTTGAAAAAGTTTGCAGAACTCCTTGGGTACCAAGTTAAATTTCATCACTGCCTTTCATCCACAGACTGACGGACAATCCGAGAGAACGATCTAGGTACTGGAGGATATGTTATGGTCATGTGTGCTGGAATTTCATGCTCCTTGGAGTAGATATTTGCCGCTTGTGGAGTTCGCCTACAACAATAGCTATCAGGCTACAATTGGCATGGCTCCTTATGAAGCTCTTTACGACAAGAAGTGTAGATCCCCATTGTGTTGGGATGAAGTCTGAGAAGCCAAGCTTATCGGCCCTAAGTTTCTACAACAGATGTCCGAGGTGATTGCTGCTATCAAACAACAAATAAAAATTGCTCAGAGTCGACAAAAGAGTTATGCTGACCATAGGAGAATGGACTTAGAGTTTGCTGAGGGCGATGAAGTATTCTTGAAAGTGTCACCTTTCAAGGGCGTAATGAGATTCGTAAGAAAGGGAAGCTCAGCCTAAGGTTTATTGGCCCTTTTCCCATTTTATAAGCGTGTGGGAAGCATGACTTACAGACTTCAGTTGCCAGCGTCTATGGATGGAGTTCACAACATCTTTCATGTTTCGATGCTGAGAAAGTGTGTTCGAGATCCAACTCAGATTGTGAAACAGGTGGACTTTGATATAATGCCGACGCTGACATATGAAGAAAGGCCCATACAGATATTGGATACTTCACTCAAGGTGTTGCGCAACAAGGTAGTCCCATTGGTGAAAGTTTTGTGGCACAATCATAATGTGGAGGAAGCCACATAGGAAAGACAACAAGATGTTAGAGCCCAATATCCGGAACTATTCGCTTAAGCAAATTTTTGGGGACAGAATTTTGTTAAGGTGGATGGAATGTAACACCCGACATTTTACCTATGTAATTATTCCCCGAACAATTAAGCGGAGTTATTATGATGTTAATGCAACGACTATTTTTAATGAAATTTTCGACGTGTTCAATTGAATAAGGGTGATTCGTAAAACCGATTTGACGAACTAAATAGTAATTTAGTTAAAAATCAATAGTTAAAAATGCATGGAGGGACAAAATGGGAAGCTAATTAAGGTTGGTGGGAGGAAGCCAATGGATGATTGACACTTGGCAATCTTGTGGAAGAAGCCATACCTTCTTCTTCCCTTTTCTTCCCCTCTACGTAAAACACTTTGCATTTTCTTCTTTTCCTCTCTGTTTTCTCTCTTCCAGGCGACTACGTTATTTCCAAAAACTTCCTTTCTCCTGTTTCCTCCAGTTACAGGTAACCTTATACGATAGTTAAAGAGTTTAGGTTAAACGTTAGTTCTTTTCTTGAAGTTTAGGTTAATGTCCGATTTTGCGTACTCTAGGTTCGCGAACCACAGTTGTCGTGCGTGCAAAGCTTGCTGCATTTCGGACAACAGGTAAGTTCATAGTTGAACTCCCTGTTGTAGATATGGATCCTCCAGATGAGGACTTTGTGTCTCAAGCTAATGAGTTGGGGAGGTTGGCGGATTGAGCTCATGGGGTTTGGTTGCTGTAGTAAGACGTATCTCTGTCCCGAGGTTTAAGTTTTAAAGTGAATTTCATGTCTGTAAACTTTGTTAGGATTTTGGTGTTTTCGTTTTAAAACCCTGTTGGGAACTTTGTTGGGTTTTTTGTAATGTATAGGTTTTGGTGTTCAAGTTTTTAAACCTCTGTAATTGACAGTTGAATGCATGTTTTGATTTATTTTGGAACTGCTTGGAGTTCTTCTATTTTAGGTCGTGCATGGATTGTCTCGAGTTTTAGAGCTATCCTTGCAGTCTGGTTTCCTGCACTTCTGTCATGTTTTCCAACTTTTGTCATGTTTTTATGTATGTTTTAAAACTGTGTTTTGAATCGGGTTTTTGTGAAATTTGTAATTCTCATGCTTTCTGTTTTTAATGTCTCCCTGTTAATTATCGTCCATTTTGGCTGTAAAAGAGTTGTTTATTTTGTTCTGTGAACAGTCGTCCACGCCTTCTGTTTTTATGCCTTTCAGTTTTTGTCTTTCGAGTTTTTAAGTATTTGGCTAAGTGTTAGTCGTCCACGCCTTCAGTAAAACACTTGTCATTCTCTTCTGTAAAACAGTCGTCCACGTCCATTCTGCCTTCAAAATAATAGTCTATTTTGCCTTTGGTTTCTGTTCATTTATTTGGCTAAGTGTCATCGTCCAAAGTTATCGTCCACGATAACGTCGCCGAGTCCAAAGTCTGTCTCTGATTTTAAACGTCCACGGAATCTTGTATCCACTGTTTTTGTCTTTTAGTGCAAACGTCCACGGACTCATGCGTCTATTATTTTGTCTTTTAGTGCAAACGTCCACGGACTCCTACGTCCACTATTTTAGTCTTTTATTGTAAACGTCCACAGATTCCTGTGTCCAATGTTTTGCCTCTGTTATTTTTAAACGTCCACAACCTTTGTTATTTAAAAGTCCATAGCCCATGTTGTTTTTAAATGTCCACAGCTCCCGAATGTCCACGACTACTGTAGTCTTCCACAGTATGTCTTCCAGTTTACGTTTTTCCCACTTTTATTTCCTGTTTTATTCTGTTTATTCCCCCCAGTCGTCCATTTATGTTTCCTGTTTTCCTATCTTCTTCGGTTATTTATTTCTGTAACCCGGTTCTATATTATCTCCCAGTCTTTTTTTTTTTTTTTTTTTTTTATGTTCCTTCTGATTGTCTTCGGTCTTCTATCACTGTAGTCCAAATTTTTAATACGTCTACTGATTCCTTGTCTCTTGTTTCTGAATTCTGTTAAAGTTTAAAAGTAAAGTTCAAAAAAAATATGTCATGTTTTAAAATGTCAGGAGTGATGGCTTGGCTCTCGGATCCCGATCGGGATCGGGTTTCGGGCTGTCACAATAATATAGACTTTTAATTGTGATTTATGATTATATTGCTAGATACTATGATTATGTTGATGATGATGTCGCTCGAGGATTTGTTTATAGTATAAACTTTTAATTGTGATATATTACTATATGATATAATTATATTGAAAATGATGTTACTTAAGGCTATACTCTGTTTAATGATTTAATAGAAGTAAAAATATTAATGCTTTTATGATCATTGTAGGTTAAGATTGAATAGAAGAACATATGAATTGTTTTGAGGATATGTTACGTTTTGCATCGTATGATTATGTATGACTCATGCATCACGAAAAAGAATTTCTATTAAGAAATATTTAAAGAAAATAAAGAATGAATGAATGAATGAAAGAAAGAAAGATCGACAGAAAAGATATACAGAAAGATGAAAAAATGAGAGAATGACTGAATAAATGTAACTTTTGTTGTGAAACAGGATTACGAGTTGGCTGTCCCATAAGACAGAATCATGAGGTACCTTCTTGCTTCCCTATACTGAATTAACTCAAACAAATGAATTGTATATCGGAATTAAAGCCAGAATAAAAGACTCTGTGAGAAAGAACCGCGATAAGACTGTTTTTACAAAAATTGTATATGCATACATGTTCACGATAACTTATGCATCTTGTACTAAATGTTAGACTCCTAGTTTTAACTTTGTGACGTAGGTGAGGAACTTTATGATGTAGTTGATGAAAGGAACGAATGCAATGTGCAGTTGAAGATGTTCTCTCATAACATGGTTATGCGGTGTTAATACAAATAGCGATTTAGAGGCTATGAAGAGAAAAACTTATGATTTATTTCTATTTGAGTTAAAAGAATATTTATTTCACTTATTATTTCGTCATATTTATGGATGAATTTATTAAATATTATTTTCAAACGACTATTTAAGGTTGTTGATTTGATTTTAATAAATATTTATAAATTTTAAGTCTTCCACTGTACGTTTTCAATAAAGTGATTTTAAAATTTTAAGTGAACTTTTTTAAATAAAAGTAAAATAGAAACGGTATGCTACGGTTCATTACAAACAACTTGTTGATAAAATTTCTAGAAATGTAACAATGTGTTAGAGTAATTGATGTGTCTAACACATTTAGTCTGAACTTAAAAAAATGAGAGTAATTGATGTCCTCCGTGGAGTGCGATTCCGTAAATATCATGAGGAGAATGACTCTGGAAACAACAACTTTGTATTATGCTGGAGAGTTTATTTCAGATGAGTTAGCTGGATCTCTGAGATTTACGTTAAGATTGAAATCCTCCATTCAAAGCAGGATTTTTGCCATGAAACTAAGTTCCTATAACGAAATAGTAGAGAGTTGGTGGAGAGGGAACTAAATTTTGGTAAAGAAGAATGAGATGCAAAACGGCAATCTTTGGTACGGAAAGAAAGCAACAACACTAATAGTGAAAGTGCAGTGAGAAAAAGAAAAAACGAAAGTCTGTTTCCTAAGAATCTCAATTTCAGGCAAAATACACACCAATTAAGAAAAGGGTGCATCTTCTAGTAAACGACATTGGGTACCCAAATGTAATCATTATGGTGAAGGGGGACATTTTAAGAGGGGTTGTCCACAAATAGTTTATAAGGAAGTTTTACAGCCAGCTCATAGTCAAGAACTCAGTTTTCCCGTTAAATATTTTGCTTTAGTTGCTCAACAAAGTCAGACTGGGACCAGCGGTAACCACAACGCTGGTCAGCAATTGCAGGTTTATTCCTTTTGTTAGCTTGAGGGGTAGCATGATGAGGCATTGATAAAAAGGTAGTTTTAAATTATTTAAATTTGAAGTTGGTGTCTTATTTGATTCGAGAGCCGCACATTCTCTTTTTGATGCATTCACTATTTATTCACTAGAGTTAGATTTAATGTCCCTTCATCATGAATCTGAGGATAGGATCACCCTTTGGTGTAGAAATTGTGGTTTGATATTGTTGTTGTTAGTTTTGGTGTGACCCGATTTTTGACTGGGCCAGGCCAGGCCAGTTCGGCCCACGTTGTGAATCTCAATATGACTAGGGTTTTATGTTATGTATAAATATATGCTAGTGTGAAAAAACTGTAACGCCCCGAGTTTTCTGAATCCGGTTCGCTACGCAAAATGCTGAACCGAACTATGACATTTTGAGAAAATTTTAAAATTTCATTCAACGATCAAAATACCCTTTAAACGTTAAAATTTGCAGCGGAAAACCATTTGTATAAAACAACATTTATTAAATGATTAAAATATTAGAGACAGTTGGTTGAAAGAAGACAAAGGGAAAACAGAACACATCTATCGCTGAATAGTTCCAGCGGTAGAAATAGAGACAGAATAGTCTCGGCGGTAGAAACGGGAATAGAAGGCATCCACCGCTAAACAGTGTCAGCAGTAGAAGCAGAAACAAAAGACATCTTCTGTTACCAACATCCACCGCTCACGTCAGCCGAACGACATGTCGACTTCTCACATCTACTGCTCACATCCACCACTCACATCTGCCGACGATACGTAGACTACTCACATCTATCGCTCATATCCACCGCTCACATATGCTGACGACATGTCGACTACTCACATCTACCGCTCAACAGTAATACTCAACATCCACCGATAGACAACATCCACCGATAGACAACATCCACCAGTAGACAACATCTACCGGTGAACAGTAACTCTCAACATCCACCGATAGACAACATCTACCGGTGAACAGTAACACTCTAAACAAACAGACAACTCTGACTACTAAAAGGACTTGCAAATTTGACAGCAACCATTCAACACAACCTGAATCCATAAAATTGTTCAAAATCTAGAAAGAAGAACTAAAGTTAAAACCAACATGTTTTCATAATCGATAATCACAAAACATATTAAAACATTAAAACTACCACTGTCATTAAAATTCTCAGCACACTTAACAAAACAATTGTCCACTAAGACTTCACATACTGACATTTGTTAAACCGCCTCATCAGTGCACCAAACCGCGGCATGAATGTACTCCTCCAACCAGCCTAGTCCTCAACCAACTCAGAGAACACACCTGCTGACACTTCTTCACCTACATCACAAAACTCATCTATTAGTCTAATGCTAAATAAGTAGAGCAATAATATCATGATAAGCTGAAACATAAATCTTAGTCATGCAGTTTCTACTTTCACATCTCAGTTGCATTCACATTCTTTCTCTGATCTGATCCCTCGGTTTCATTGGGAGTTGGATCAATTTTCTCAAAGTCATACATCCTCTTCATCGATTAAGGGGCGGATTAGTTACCTTAACAGCTGATCTGATCCTATATTCCATTGGGAAGCAGATCAATTTCCCAAAGTCATACATCATCTTCATCGATTAAGCGGCGGATTAGTTCCTTTAACAGTTGGTCTATTACAATCTGTTCATGCCTTACCATGTCATTACATGTAAATTTATTTTCGTGTTCTTTCCAAAAACATGATACATGACATACAGAAAACATTCAAACAAGCACAAACCTACTATTTTGTGATGTAGACCCGAAGGCACACACATACTCCACTTACCTAGTTTCCTGGAAAAGCTTGGTTGCAAACTACTTCGGGTTTTGCTCAAACCTATAGCCGTAGATAGAGTATTAGTTAAGTTTCATTCTAAACTATCCTCAAATCTACCAGAACTCGTAAGGAAACTAGTTTGGGAACTCTGATCATCAAACATTCCTGATTTGCCCCAAACCCGAACTAACTCTCACTTACAGCATTCTCAAAACTCACATTTAAAATCCCCCTCTATCATCGATAGTTACAATGTAGCAAGAAATCGAAGTAGAACTCACCTAGCTTGGAGAAAATGGGAGAGAAAATTGCCGAGAGAAATTTTGCTTAGCTGAGCTGAATGCCGAGAAAGGAAAATGAGAAACAGTGGCGGCTAAACCTCATTAAACCCTCCCTTAAATACGTTATCTACTATAGATCTCTATTTACCATTTTGCCTTTATTTAGTCACTCATTAACCTAATCAATAGTTCTACCAATTTCATCAATAAAATGTACACTATTAGTTGACAAGGTAAAATCGGTTCGATGGAACCGGGTGTTACAAAAATTCATTGTACCTTTATTTTACATAGTGATTTCTCCTCTGCCTGTGGTTTTTTCCCTTCTAGAGTTTTCACGTAAATCTTGGTGTCTACTGTTTCTCGTTTTTCTCTTTTCGTTTTCAGTTCAGTTTTTCAACAATTGGTATAAGAGCTCCAGGTTGAAGGTTTTTGGAAATCAGGATTTGATTTTTCGAAGGTATCGAATGTTTTTCAGGTTTACAATTTTAAAATTGAAATTGGGAGGAAAAAGAAAATAGAAAAGAAAGGAAATTTATTTTCTTTTATATTCTGCGTGAAGAAACAGAAAAAAGAGAAGTTTTTTTTTTTGTTCTGTTGTTCTTCGACAAAGGAGATAGCTGCTCACAAAGAAGAACAGCGCGGCCCAAACTGTTTTGTTGTCGAACGCCGATCAGAGAGGACATAACTGCCCAGAAACTGCCGAACGCTGTTTAGAGTTTGCCGCCGATCAAAGCCGCTGCCATCACCGCACGTCAGGGAGAAGCGCCGTGAGATTCTGCCGCCAATTTGCTCAGACGCAGAGCCACTGTTCGTCTCCGTTCAGAAACCTAACGCTATTTGACCACGAGAAGTCCAGCCACCGCCCGCGAACTCTGTTGTCGTCGGGCATCGAACAACGCCAACCAATTTGAAGAAGAAAGCTCTGATTTTTCGGAAATTTCCGAATTTTTTGGCCTTCACAGATTCGTGGGATTGAACTTTGGTTGGAATTGAGACTTGAAATTTTTCAGTGAAATTATTTGTTTGGAATTTTGTGATACTGTTGGTGTTCAGAAACTGTGTTCTTTGGGCGAACAATGAAGGTGAAGGATTCAACCGTTGATTTTGAAAAAATTTCTGAATTGGGTCAGTTCAATTCTAGTTGAGAATATTTTGGAGTAATTATCGGTTGAGATATTGCTGGGAAAATATTCTGAATTTTTGAGAGATGACATCATTAAAATATGATATTTTTTTGTTGGATAGGAATATGAGATTTTTAATATGGCAGGTAAAGATGCAAGATCTGCTCGCTCAAATGGAATTGGATGACACGTTACTTGGTTTTGATAATATGCTTGAGTCATGGTTAGAGGCAGAGAAACTCACTAGAGACAGAAAAACATTATCACTGATTCCTCTACACTTTTCAAATTCAATTTTGGAGGATGTGTTGAAGGTGAAATCTGCTGTTGAAGTATGGTCAAAATTGGAAGAATTGTGCCAACATAAAACTATCACAAGTAAGCTGCATTTGAAGCAACGATTATATTTTCATCATATGAGGGAAGGATCTTCTATCGAAGAACACTTGTGTGCATTCAAAGAGATAGTTTCGGATTTGGAAACTTTGGAGTGCAAATATGATGATGAGGATTTAGCTTTGATTTTGTTGTGCTCGTTGCCTGCTTTGTACAATATTTTTCGGGACACGATGTTATATAGTCGTGACACGCTAACCCTGAAGGAAGTCTGTGATGCTTTGCTTTCAAAGGAAAGGATGAAGCACCTTGTAGTTGGATCTGGAACTCAAGGTGAGAGACTGGTTACTCGGGGTAGAGCTATAGAGAAGTCTAAGAAAAACAGTCATGGCAGTAAGAATTCAAGGGGCAGATCAAAGTCCAGGAATAGAAGCAAAATTTGTTTTTACAGTCGGAAAAAGGGGCATATAAAATCAGAGTGTTATCAACTGTAAAACAAGAAAAAGGAACAAAGTGAACAAAATGGAAAACAGTTAGGGAACTCTGGTGAAGCAGTTGTTGCTGAAGATGAAAGTGAAAGTGATCAAGGAAATCTATTGATAGTGTCTAAGGAAAACTTAAGTCATTTGAGGAATGGATTCTGGATTCGGCCTGCACATTTCATATGTGTCTCAATCGAGAATGGTTTTCAACTTATGAAACTGAGACAAAAGGAGCTGTATTAATGGAAAATAATGCATCGTGTAAGATTGCAGAAATTGGTACAGTGAGAATCAAAATGTATGATGGAGTAGTTAGGACACTTGGTAATGTGCGACACGTTCCCGAGCTGCAGAGAAATTTGATCTCGTTGAGTACTTTGGATATTAATGGGTACAAGTACACCGGTGAAGGTGCAGTTTTAAAGATCAGTCAAGGTTCTCTTGTTATGATGAAAGGACAGAGAGAGTCTAGAAATCTGTATGTTTTGCAGGTTTCTACAGTTGTTGGGGATGTGGCTGTTAGTACTTCATTGTCAAATGAAGATCTCACCAGTTTATGGCATATGCGTTTGGGACACATGAGTGAGCATGGTTTGTCTGAATTAAGTAATAGGGGACTTTTGAATGGTCAGAGCACAAATAAATTACAGTTTTGTGAGCATTGTCTAGCTGAGAATCAGAAATGAGTCAAATTTGTTATGGGCACTCACACTTCAAAGGAGATTCTAGATTATATTCACTCAGATCTATGAGGACCAGCACAGGTGCCTTCCAAGGGAGGGACACATTATATGTTAACATTCATAGACGATTTCTCGAGAAAGGTATGGGTATTCTTCTTGAAGAAAAAGAGTGATGTATTTTCTATTTTCAAGGACTGGAAAACGATAGTTGAAAAGCAGACAGAGAGGCAGGTAAAACATCTTCGCACCAATAATGGGTTGGAGTTTTGTTTAGAGGAGTTCAATTCTTTTTGCAAAATAGAAGGAATTTTAAGGCATCTGACAATCCCGGGGACTCCACAACAGAATGGTTTAGCATAGAGAATGAATAGAACTTTAATGGAAAAGGTTCGGTGTATGCTCTTAAGTTCAGGTTTACCTAAGTCATTTTGGGCTGAAGCTGCAGAAATTGCTTGTTATATCGTAAATCATTCTCCAAGTACTGCTCTTAATAAGAAAACTGCTGAAGAAGTTTGGTCTGGTATTCCTGTCGATTATTCAATGTTAAGAGTGTCTGGTTGCCCTGCATATGCTCATGTTGATCAGGGTAAGTTAGAATCAAGATCATTAAAGTGTGTATTCCTTGGATACAAGTTTGGGGTAAATGGATACAAATTATGGTGCCCAGGACATAATAAAGTCAGATATAGTAGAGATGTGGTATTTTACAAGACTGCTATGTTGAATAAACTATCTCCAGAGGTTTTGCCAGAAAAGACTAATTATATATCTAATGAAAATTTTGAAGTTGAACTTGGATCAGGGTCGACATCAGGATCTTCAGTTCAGAACAGTTCAGATACACATGATGACATTGTTTCTCTACAGCCACCGGTATTGGTTTCTCCACAATATTGCATTGCCAAAAATAGACCGAGGAGGGAGATTAGACCTCCACAGAAATATGGGGAAACAGATTTAGTTGCTTATGCTTTGAGTGTAGCTGAAAGCATTGATGCATGTGATGAACCATCTACCTATTCAGAGGTTGTACGTTCAAAGGATTGTGAAAAATGGATAATTGCTATGCAGGAGGAGATGGATTCTCTTCAGAAGAATGACACGTGGAACTTGGTCGAGTTGCCTAAGAGCAAGAAATCTGTTAATTGCAAGTGGGTGTTCAAGAGAAAGGAAGGTACACCGGGTGTTGATGAAGACAGGTACAAAGCACGTTTGGTTGCTAAGGGTTACAGTCAGATCCCAGGTGTAGACTTCACTGATGTGTTTTCTTCAGTTGTTAAGCATAGCTCTTTGTTAGGCGTTGTGGCTATGCACGACCTTGAGCTTGAGCAGTTGGATGTGAAAACTGCATTTTTACATGGAGAACTTGAGGAGAACATCTATATGCAACAACCTGAAGGTTTCAAAGTTCCTGGAAAAGGAGACTTATGTTTATTCGTTGAAAAAGTCTCTCTATGGTCTAAAGCAATCGCCAAGACAGTGGTATAAGAGATTTGATTCATTCATGACTGATCAAGGTTTTAGAAGGAGAAATTACGACAGTTGTGTTTACATGAAGAATGGCAAGAATGGGTCAGTGATTTATGTGCTCTTATATGTAGATGATATGTTGACAGCAGCTAAAAATATAGAAGATATCAAAAGGGTTAAAGAACAATTGAGTAATGAATTTCAGATGAAAGATTTGGGAGCTGCCAAAAGAATTCTTGGTATGGAAATACAAAGAGATAAGAAAGCTGGTAAACTGTATCTAAGTCAAAAGGGGTATATTCAGAAAGTTCTCTGCAGGTTTAACATGAATAAATCTAAGCCTGTTGGTATTCCATTAGCAGCTCATTTCAAACTTTCATCTACTTTATGTCCTCAGTCAGATGAAGAAGTTAATTATATGTCACGAGTTCCATATTCTAGTGCAGTGAGATCGCTTATGTATGCTATGGTTTGCACGCGTTTAGATTTATCTTATGCAGTAAGTGCAGTAAGTAGATACATGGCTAATCCAGGAAAGGAACACTGGAAAGCTGTTTAGTGGATTCTTAGGTATCTGCGGGGGACTAGTGATGTATGTCTTCAATTTGAAAGAAATAGAGATTTGGTAATTGGATACGTTGATTCTGACTAGTAGGAGATCTTGATAAGAGAAGATCTCTCACAGGATATGTTTTTACAGTTGGAGGTTGTGCCATCAGTTGGATAGCTACTTTACAAGATACCATCGCATTGTCTACTACAGAGGCAGAATATATGGCTATTATAGAAGCATGCAAGGAAGCCATATGGTTGAAATGTTTGTTCAGTGAGATCAATATAGAATTGTAGATTTCCACAGTATTTTGCGACAGCCAGAGTGCTGTTTTTCTCACCAAAGATCAGATGTTTCATGAGAAAACAAAGCACATTAATATTCGTTATCATTTTGTTTGCGATGTGATTGCTCGTGGTGATTTCGCAGTGAGTAAGACTAGAACTCATGATAACCCTGCTGATATGATGACCAAGATTTTGCCTACATCTAAGTTCAAACTTCGTTTGAACTTGGTTGGTATTAGCTGCTGATTTTGCCCTGAGGGGCTTTTATGGTGGATGAGCTTTGCTAGAGTTTTGGAGTATATTTTTATACAGTAGAATTCGTGTCAAGGTGAAGATTGTTAGTTTCGGTGTGACCCGATTTTTGACTGGGCCAGGCCGGTTTGGCCCACGTTGTGAATCTCAATATGACTAGGGTTTTATGTTATGTATAAATATATGCTAGTGTGGCAAAACTCATTGTACCTTGATTTTACATAGTGATTTCTGCTATGCTCGTGGTTTTTTCCCTTCTAGGGTTTCCACGTAAATCTTGGTGTCCACTATTTGTCATTTTTCTTTTTCGTTTTCAGTTCGGTTTTTCAACAGTTGTAGATCATGCAAAATTTAATTTGGGGAATATGAAATTCTTGTGGATTTGATCATGATGGAAATGGGGTATATTATTTTGAAAATGAACTGATTTTCTAAAAATAGAGTAATTATGGATTACTACAAGAAAAAGATTACTTCTTCCTCAATGGATAATATTTTTGATTTATGGTGAGAAAAATTATAACACCTGAAAAATTTCTATAACGTGCGTAGCCTTAGATTAGATTATGATATGAGTGTTTAGTAGTTATGGGAAGGAAAACAAAGTTAGATGAGAAATTGGTGAGAAAACATAAGGTGATTGAGGTGTAAAGTATTATTGGTTTGATATAAAGAAAAGTAGAGAAATAAAATGGATGAGTGACGTTTACACGTTGGAATGGTTTAGAGATTTGATTATTATTGAGTTGAAAAGTCAAACTAAATAGAAAAGAGAAGAAAAGATGAAAAAGGAAAAGTGTTAGGTTGAACAGTCAAAGAATAAATGGAAAGGAGATTGGTTGAAGAAAAGTGGAAGAATAAGAATACTTCCACGTTGAAGTAGATAAAAGAAAAGAAAAAGGAGAGGTTATTTTATAAAATTAAAAGTTAGTGGGTAAAAATTTAAAAGATGGAAAGGTTAAAAATGCAAAAAGTAGTCTTCTCCTTCATTTTCTCCCACGAAACCCTCTCTTCCATTGCTGAATTCTTCCATCTTTCTTGTTTCAAATTTTTCAAGGTTTTGAGGTAAATTTTTAATGGGTTTTATTAGGGATACATAATAATGGAGATTTGTGGTGTTTTTGTTGGGTTTTGGTGAGTTTTGGTTAGGGTTTGGGAAACCCTAATGAGGGATTCCGAAATTTTGATTTTTTTAATGAGAGTTTCTTGTTATTTTGGTGGTTTCTGCTTAAGATATGTTGTTTTAGGTTGATTATATAGAAAGTTTAGGAGTTTGGTTGAATTAGTTGAAAAACTGGATTTTTGGTTGTTGTAGCCGATTCTGTTTCTATGAATTCGGGTTGGCCATGGTGTTTGGAAGGTTAATTTTAGTGTTTCAATGGAAAGTAGATGTGTAGAGGTTTCCGGATTGAGGTGGCACGTCAAAATCCGTTGAAAAACGAGGGAGTTATGACCGTTTGAAGTTGGATGGTGGAAATTGTGGGAATTTCGGATTTTAGGGTTTAAGTTGTTAAAGTTTGTTTAAATTTTGTTGATTGGACTTAGTTTAGGATTTTTAGAATATCGCTAAGTTATTTCCCTTAATGTGCTAGGTTAACGAGCGAGTGAATTGTGTACTCAGAGTGAGCTAACACTTGCGGGAGTTCAGGTAAGTAGTGGATGTGTAACGCCCCCGAACCCACCCTGGCTCGGTGCGTGTAACACCCGTGATTTTTTTTAAAAGAAAAATCGGAGAGAAAATAAAAGAATTAATAATTGATTAATTAATTGGTGTTCGGATATTCAAATTGGAGAACTTAAGCCGTGCATAGAGTGAGAGTCAATTTACGAAATTTATAAATTAAGGACGAGATTTAACGAAAATTTTCGGAAGGGTAAAAGGTTTAGTAATGTATTAATGGGAAATAAGGTTATTATTATTGTTATTTATTAAATTAAATTTATTTAATTTAAAATAACACAGAATGGCTTGAAAGCCATTCTGCCTTCGTCGAGCACCCGAGCCCGAGAACAGGGGAGAGGCGGGCGACGCTCCTCCTTCGACGACAACCGCCGATTTCCGGCGTTCTCCGGCCAGACAACGGCGACGTGCGGGCTCCGGTTGTCTTCGCGCGCGAACCGACCAGGTAAGGTTCGGTTTTTCTCCCCTGTTTCGTTTCTGTTCAGGCCGACGGTGAGGAGCGAGTTTGAGCTCCGATCACCGGCGGTTTTTGGTCGTTTCCGGCGTGGGTTTGCCGACCCTTAGCTCGGTTTTGGTCAGGTGGCCGTATTGAGCTCGGATTGAGCGAAAATCAGAGGGCTCCGATTTGGGGCATTTCGGGTTTGAGTGTGTAGGCTAGGAATTTCGATTAGTTTAGGCTAATTGGGTGTGAGGGTGGTCGATTGGTGAGGATTTGAGTGAAAATTGATGAAAAATCGGAAAGGGAAATTTCTGGGTTAAGGGCAGAATCGGGTTTTGCAATAAATGACCTAGTTATGGTCGTTTGTTTTAAAATTCCTTTTAGCACGTTAAACTAGGGTATTGGAGGAGTGCGTGGCCGCTGGAATCGGTCGATTCCGATAACCGACGCGAAAGTTACGCGCGTTTGAAGTTTTGGGTCGGTTTTTACCGAACCCAAATTAGTGGCCCGTTTAGTTAGATTTTAATTGGATTAATCTAGAGATAATAGTTTGAGAATAATTATTGAATGTAAGCTTGGTTTAATGGAGTTTATGGAGTTTGAAGTTGGACGTTGTTAATTGTGCATAAATTCGAGTTTTAGAAATTAAGAGTAAAAAATTGGATTAAGTGTTGTTAGTTGGTTAGTTGATTTCCTTAGAATCTTTTAGTGTGATACTAAATTGAGTTTCGTTAATTGTTAGGTGATCGAACGTGTGATTTAATTGGACGAAGTGAACGAGGACGTACCGAGCGCACAGGTAAGTAGTGAATGTCTGTGTTTGCCTTCGGGCCTACACCACGGAACGGTAGGGAATTGATTGTTGATTGCTTGTTTTGTTTGGTTGTTTATTTCATTTAGTGTTGAGTATTGCCTGAGAGGTACGCTGATGAGTCTCGAGTAGAATGCTATTCTACGAGAGAGGTACGCTGATGAGTCTCGAGTAGAATGCTATTCTACGAGAGAGGTACGCTGATGTGTCTCAAGTGCAACTTGAGAGGTACGCTGATGAGTCTCGAGTAGAATGCTATTCTACGAGAGAGGTACGCTGATGAGTCTCGAGTAGAATGCTATTCTACGAGAGAGGTACGCTGATGTGTCTCAAGTGCAACTTGAGAGGTACGCTGATGTGTCTCAAGTGCAACTTGAGAGGTACGCAAATGTGTCTCGAGTGATACTCGAGAGGTACGCTGATGTGTCTCAAGTGCAACTTGAGAGGTACGCAAATGTGTCTCGAGTGATACTCGAGAGGTACGCTGATGAGTCTCGAGTAGAATGCTATTCTACTTGAGAGGTACGCTGATGTGTCTCAAGTGCAACTTGAGAGGTACGCTGATGTGTCTCAAGTGCAACTTGAGAGGTACGCTGATGTGTCTCAAGTGCAACTTGAGAGGTACGCTGATGTGTCTCAAGTGCAACTTGAGAGGTACGCTGATGAGTCTCGAGTAGAATGCTATTCTACGAGAGAGGTACGCTGATGTGTCTCAAGTGCAACTTGAGAGGTACGCTGATGTGTCTCAAGTGCAACTTGAGAGGTACGCTGATGAGTCTCGAGTAGAATGCTATTCTACGAGAGAGGTACGCTGATGTGTCTCAAGTGCAACTTGAGAGGTACGCTGATGTGTCTCAAGTGCAACTTGAGAGGTACGCAAATGTGTCTCGAGTGATACTCGAGAGGTACGCTGATGAGTCTCGAGTAGAATGCTATTCTACGAGAGAGGTACGCTGATGAGTCTCGAGTAGAATGCTATTCTACTTGAGAGGTACGCTGATGTGTCTCAAGTGCAACTTGAGAGGTACGCTGATGTGTCTCAAGTGCAACTTGAGAGGTACGCTGATGAGTCTCGAGTAGAATGCTATTCTACGAGAGAGGTACGCTGATGAGTCTCGAGTAGAATGCTATTCTACGAGAGAGGTACGCTGATGAGTCTCGAGTAGAATGCTATTCTACGAGAGAGGTACGCTGATGTGTCTCAAGTGCAACTTGAGAGGTACGCAAATGTGTCTCGAGTGATACTCGAGAGGTACGCTGATGAGTCTCGAGTAGAATGCTATTCTACGAGAGAGGTACGCTGATGTGTCTCAAGTGCAACTTGAGAGGTACGCTGATGTGTCTCAAGTGCAACTTGAGAGGTACGCTGATGTGTCTCAAGTGCAACTTGAGAGGTACGCTGATGAGTCTCGAGTAGAATGCTATTCTACGAGAGAGGTACGCTGATGTGTCTCAAGTGCAACTTGAGAGGTACGCTGATGTGTCTCAAGTGCAACTTGAGAGGTACGCTGATGTGTCTCAAGTGCAACTTGAGAGGTACGCTGATGTGTCTCAAGTGCAACTTGAGAGGTACGCAAATGTGTCTCGAGTGATACTCGAGAGGTACGCTGATGTGTCTCAAGTGCAACTTGAGAGGTACGCTGATGTGTCTCAAGTGCAACTTGAGAGGTACGCTGATGTGTCTCAAGTGCAACTTGAGAGGTACGCAAATGTGTCTCGAGTGATACTCGAGAGGTACGCTGATGAGTCTCGAGTAGAATGCTATTCTACTTGAGAGGTACGCTGATGTGTCTCAAGTGCAACTTGAGAGGTACGCAAATGTGTCTCGAGTGATACTCGAGAGGTACGCTGATGAGTCTCGAGTAGAATGCTATTCTACGAGAGAGGTACGCTGATGAGTCTCGAGTAGAATGCTATTCTACGAGAGAGGTACGCTGATGAGTCTCGAGTAGAATGCTATTCTACTTGAGAGGTACGCTGATGTGTCTCAAGTGCAACTTGAGAGGTACGCAAATGTGTCTCGAGTGATACTCGAGAGGTACGCTGATGAGTCTCGAGTAGAATGCTATTCTACGAGAGAGGTACGCTGATGAGTCTCGAGTAGAATGCTATTCTACGAGAGAGGTACGCTGATGAGTCTCGAGTAGAATGCTATTCTACTTGAGAGGTACGCTGATGTGTCTCAAGTGCAACTTGAGAGGTACGCAAATGTGTCTCGAGTGATACTCGAGAGGTACGCTGATGAGTCTCGAGTAGAATGCTATTCTACGAGAGAGGTACGCTGATGAGTCTCGAGTAGAATGCTATTCTACGAGAGAGGTACGCTGATGAGTCTCGAGTAGAATGCTATTCTACGAGAGAGGTACGCTTACGATGAATGAAGTGAAACTGTGATGTATACAACCGAGAGTTAGAAACCGCATGTATTAGGGTTGTGGTGAGGGTTGTTGTGTAGTGTGCATTGTGTTTTCGTATGCATTATTCCCTACTTGCTAAGCATTAGGCTTACGTTTTGTGTTCCGTGGTGTAGGTATTGACAGGTGTACAGGTGAGTACCTTACGGAAAGCCAGGATTGGGATGCAGTTGGTGATGTACGGGGCATGCCGGTGCAGGCAGTTGTCGGGGCGTCTCGACCATGGTCTTCGGGAGATGTGGGAATTAGTATTTTGGTAGTTTATTGTAAATGCATGGTTGTTGTATATAGTTATAGTTCAGAGTGATGTGTTATCCTGCATAGTGGATTTTCTTTATTTTGGTTGATAGCATTTCTCGACAATATGTTGATTATTGGTGATTTCGTAGATTAGGAATATTCTGGATCTGGTTGGGATTGGATTTTATGCAGGTATTTAGCATTTTGGAGGCGCCATTTTCAGGCGTTACTTTGCCGAAATTTTCGGGAAGGACGCCGTGGTGCTTAGCGGTTAAGATTTAGGGTAATTAACAGGTCTAGATTTATTTTAAATCATGTTTTAATCGGGGTTAGAGTGAGCCAAGTAGCGCTCCGAGCCAGGGTGGGTTCGGGGGCGTTACAAGATGGTATCAGAGCATAAATGGTCGAGTCGTTCAAAGTATTACCCGACAATGCCGGCCGCCGTGCAACGTGCTTCACCGACTGTAAGTATTTATTTCTCTTAGTTATTATATATGTATTTAAGGTTAGATTGTTTTAACCTCGTACAGGGTCAGAACTAAAATGGAAAGGAACCCAGGACGACCTAGACGACCTAGGAATGAACCTAATGAACCTGAGCAACCTGAGGACCCGAATAAGCAACTCCGGGATCTTTTGAATGTGCAATCTCAACTGCTTGGGATTTTTATGAATCAAGGAATACCGGGACACATTGGAGCTGGCTCTAGTGGAGAAAGGTTTCGAAGGTTAAAGCCTCCGGCCTTTGAAGGACGTCTGACGGACCCGACAGCAGCTGAAAGTTGGATTTGTACAGTTGAAGAGATGTTTTGTGTGGCGGAGGTGGAGGAAGATAACAAAGTGAAGTGTGCGACATTCCACCTGTCAAATAGTGCCAAAAGCTGGTGGGGAACCGTAAAAGCTACGACAGACGTACAGGGTATGAATTGGGAGGAATTCAAGGAGCTATTTTATGAAAAATACTACAACCGAACAGTCCAAGCTGAAAAGCGATTAGAGTTCATGGCCTTGAAACAGACTGGATCCGTTGGAGACTATATTCAGCAGTTTGAGGCGTTGTCCAAGTTTGCCAGCCATATGGTCAGTAGAGAGGAAGACAAAATCTTTCTGTTTGTGCAGGGCTTGAAGCCAGAAATTGAAATGCTGGTGAAAACATTTGGAATTGAAGGGATACCATTTAATCGAGTGACAGCCAAAGCCTTAGAGGTGGAGGTATCTGCCAGTAAGATTCTTAAACCAGTTGAGGCCCCAAAAAGTATGTCTAAGGATATTTCAGGCCAGATGAACAGTGTTGGATCATCTTCTCAGTTTCAGGGAACAAAGAGGTTAGGAGGCGACTTAAGTGATCAGCGAGGAGGGAAGAAGCAGAGAAGGTATCCACCATGCCCTAAGTGTTTAAAGATTCATCCAGGGGAATGTGGACAGTATGTAGGAAGATGTTACAATTGTTTTGAAACTGGACATATTTCTCGGGATTGTACAATGCCAAAAGTCATTCGGTGCTTCAGATGTAACCAGCCTGGTCATGTAGCTAAAGATTGTTCTGCATCAAAGAAATGACCAGCCGTGACTTCAGGTACGATATTTGTAATTCTATGGTTGTTGTTACATTGATAGACAGGGGTGTATTGTATATTTTGCTGATAGCAGTTTTCGTAGTAGAGTTAAGTTAGTAATTAAAGTTAGCTTGATGTTGAGTGGTAGGGTACTGTTAGAACTTTCGTAAGTGTAGAGAAGAGATTAGGATTACTTGTTGTTATAAATACTTGAACGGATAAGACGACAGAATTTGTTCCATGGCATCAAACTAGGTCGGTGATTGAGGAAGGAAGTTTAGAGATCTATTTAGAGTTAGAAAAGCCAATACAATTGTAATAGTAAAGAGTTAAAGCTTATGTTAGATACTCACATAAGAAATCTGGTTAATCCCTAAGGAAGAGGTACTGTCTTAGAAGATTACTCAATCAAGGGTGGTTGTAGATATGCGAAAACATTTCTGAGCGGTATGGTTTTGGGAGAATAATTAGAACTCGAGTTGGTAGAGCAAAAGAGAATAGATTAGTTAGTAATTTCGGATGGAAAACCGAGTGAAATTAGATATGGTATAGATGTTGAAAGAAATTGTTAAGTGTTGAGACTATGATTTGAGGAGAGATAGAAATTATTAAGTGAAAGAACGGGAACTTGCATGAAGGACGTTTGAGTATATTAAGGTTAAGGACTTGTAAGTAACAAAGTTGAAACCGTTAATTTCGTAAAGCGTTTAGACTAAGATTGAGAATATTAGTTAACTCTAATGAAGGATTAAGATAAGAAGATTAGTCAATAAGAATTTAGAAGAACGATACAAATTAGAGTATTGAGTGAATAGTTGTGAAGGAGTTAATTAACTTTAAGAATTTATCGAGTCTGGTAGCAACTAAGGTAGGAGATTGAGATTTAGGGTGGTAAATGGGCTACAACATGTTACAAACAAGAAGGTTGTTGGGTGACTTGTTGTAATAAGAGTTAGAGGAATATGAAGACTAAAAAGTGTAGTAGTTAGTAAAATTGAGAGTGTTTGGTGATGACCGAAGTATTGGGTGGATAGGTTGAGTTTAGTGATTATAAATTACGAATTTATAGTATACTTTAAAGATTTGTGATAGATATAAGTGATGAGAGTTAAGTGATGAGAGTTTTAAGTAAGAGAGTTGTGTTGGGAATAACTAATGAAAGTTATGATTAGTTGAGGGAAATGGGCGTATGAGATGAGAATGATAAACGAGTAATGAGAGAGTAGAATAGAAGGGAAAGTTGAAAGTTCAAAATTTAGGAAAATAATTTTACTTGTTAAGTCTGTAGCGTGAAGGGAATTGAAGTATGGAATTGAAGAATTTAAAAGATATTGATTAAGGACGAATGAGAGTTCATATTGAAGTTATATGAGTAAACTTAGAAGTAAGTTGAGATTGGGAGAGTTATGCAATTCATACTCTTAAGTTATGGGATGAAATTTGAAAGGTTATGTACCATTTGTGTTGTTTGGTGAAGAGTGTGAAATGAGGTAATTTAGACTTAGGAATCTAATAGCGTTTGATGATGACCTAGATAGAAGTTGGAAAAATTCAGCATAGCGAAAATAGTTATGAAAATTCAGATAGTATTTTGGGAGACTAGTGATAGATTTATGTAATAAGAGTTGGGGTACGAGGATGGTGTTTGAATAGTGATAAGAAAATATTGTGATTGTTCGAGGAAAATAGGTACAGGTAAAACGGTCTTAAGGTAAGAAGTGAGTAGGTTAGATACGGGTTGATAGGCATTGAGGTGTGAAGTGGGGAACTAGATGAACTTAGCTCAAGGAAAAGCTAGAGTTGAGAGCTAAGTTGGAGAAATGTGATGGTCTAAGTAACAAGTGCTCAAGTTGAAGTCAACGAATATAGTTCGGGAAGTAACTTTGGAGATGTAGAGAGTTAGCAATACGCGATAGGTGAATTTAGTTCGAGGAAAAACAAGAGTGGAGAACTTAGTGTAGTTAAAGTTGGCAGTGTAACCTAAAGGTCAGGAGAATATCCTGAGATGAGTAAATTGAGGAATAACAAGTCACAAATTTTGAGGACAAAATTTTTGTAAGGAGGGTAGATTGTAACACCCGTGATTTTTTTTAAAAGAAAAATCGGAGAGAAAATAAAAGAATTAATAATTGATTAATTAATTGGTGTTCGGATATTCAAATTGGAGAACTTAAGCCGTGCATAGAGTGAGAGTCAATTTACGAAATTTATAAATTAAGGACGAGATTTAACGAAAATTTTCGGAAGGGTAAAAGGTTTAGTAATGTATTAATGGGAAATAAGGTTATTATTATTGTTATTTATTAAATTAAATTTATTTAATTTAAAATAACACAGAATGGCTTGAAAGCCATTCTGCCTTCGTCGAGCACCCGAGCCCGAGAACAGGGGAGAGGCGGGCGACGCTCCTCCTTCGACGACAACCGCCGATTTCCGGCGTTCTCCGGCCAGACAACGGCGACGTGCGGGCTCCGGTTGTCTTCGCGCGCGAACCGACCAGGTAAGGTTCGGTTTTTCTCCCCTGTTTCGTTTCTGTTCAGGCCGACGGTGAGGAGCGAGTTTGAGCTCCGATCACCGGCGGTTTTTGGTCGTTTCCGGCGTGGGTTTGCCGACCCTTAGCTCGGTTTTGGTCAGGTGGCCGTATTGAGCTCGGATTGAGCGAAAATCAGAGGGCTCCGATTTGGGGCATTTCGGGTTTGAGTGTGTAGGCTAGGAATTTCGATTAGTTTAGGCTAATTGGGTGTGAGGGTGGTCGATTGGTGAGGATTTGAGTGAAAATTGATGAAAAATCGGAAAGGGAAATTTCTGGGTTAAGGGCAGAATCGAGTTTTGCAATAAATGACCTAGTTATGGTCGTTTGTTTTAAAATTCCTTTTAGCACGTTAAACTAGGGTATTGGAGGAGTGCGTGGCCGCTGGAATCGGTCGATTCCGATAACCGACGCGAAAGTTACGCGCGTTTGAAGTTTGGGTCGGTTTTTACCGAACCCAAATTAGTGCCCGTTTAGTTAGATTTTAATTGGATTAATCTAGAGATAATAGTTTGAGAATAATTATTGAATGTAAGCTTGGTTTTAATGGAGTTTGAAGTTGGACGTTGTTAATTGTGCATAAATTCGGGTTTTAGAAATTAAGAGTAAAAGAATTGGATTAAGTGTTGTTAGTTGGTTAGTTGATTCCTTAGAATCTTTAGTGTGATATCTAAATTGAGTTTCGTTAATTGTTATGTGATCGAACGTGTGATTTAATTGGACGAAGTGAACGAGGACGTACCGAGCGCACAGGTAAGTAGTGAATGTCTGTGTTTTGCCTTCGGGGCCTACACCACGGAACGGTAGGGAATTGATTGCTATTCTACGAGAGAGGTACGCTGATGAGTCTCGAGTAGAATGCTATTCTACGAGAGAGGTACGCTGATGTGTCTCAAGTGCAACTTGAGAGGTACGCTGATGAGTCTCGAGTAGAATGCTATTCTACGAGAGAGGTACGCTGATGAGTCTCGAGTAGAATGCTATTCTACGAGAGAGGTACGCTGATGTGTCTCAAGTGCAACTTGAGAGGTACGCTGATGAGTCTCGAGTAGAATGCTATTCTACGAGAGAGGTACGCTGATGAGTCTCGAGTAGAATGCTATTCTACGAGAGAGGTACGCTGATGAGTCTCGAGTAGAATGCTATTCTACGAGAGAGGTACGCTGATGTGTCTCAAGTGCAACTTGAGAGGTACGCTGATGTGTCTCAAGTGCAACTTGAGAGGTACGCTGATGAGTCTCGAGTAGAATGCTATTCTACGAGAGAGGTACGCTGATGAGTCTCGAGTAGAATGCTATTCTACGAGAGAGGTACGCTGATGTGTCTCAAGTGCAACTTGAGAGGTACGCTGATGTGTCTCAAGTGCAACTTGAGAGGTACGCAAATGTGTCTCGAGTGATACTCGAGAGGTACGCTGATGAGTCTCGAGTAGAATGCTATTCTACGAGAGAGGTACGCTGATGTGTCTCAAGTGCAACTTGAGAGGTACGCTGATGAGTCTCGAGTAGAATGCTATTCTACGAGAGAGGTACGCTGATGTGTCTCAAGTGCAACTTGAGAGGTACGCAAATGTGTCTCGAGTGATACTCGAGAGGTACGCTGATGAGTCTCGAGTAGAATGCTATTCTACGAGAGAGGTACGCTGATGTGTCTCAAGTGCAACTTGAGAGGTACGCTGATGTGTCTCAAGTGCAACTTGAGAGGTACGCAAATGTGTCTCGAGTGATACTCGAGAGGTACGCTGATGAGTCTCGAGTAGAATGCTATTCTACGAGAGAGGTACGCTGATGAGTCTCGAGTAGAATGCTATTCTACGAGAGAGGTACGCTGATGTGTCTCAAGTGCAACTTGAGAGGTACGCAAATGTGTCTCGAGTGATACTCGAGAGGTACGCTGATGTGTCTCAAGTGCAACTTGAGAGGTACGCAAATGTGTCTCGAGTGATACTCGAGAGGTACGCTGATGTGTCTCAAGTGCAACTTGAGAGGTACGCTGATGAGTCTCGAGTAGAATGCTATTCTACGAGAGAGGTACGCTGATGTGTCTCAAGTGCAACTTGAGAGGTACGCAAATGTGTCTCGAGTGATACTCGAGAGGTACGCTGATGTGTCTCAAGTGCAACTTGAGAGGTACGCAAATGTGTCTCGAGTGATACTCGAGAGGTACGCTGATGAGTCTCGAGTAGAATGCTATTCTACGAGAGAGGTACGCTGATGTGTCTCAAGTGCAACTTGAGAGGTACGCTGATGTGTCTCAAGTGCAACTTGAGAGGTACGCAAATGTGTCTCGAGTGATACTCGAGAGGTACGCTGATGTGTCTCAAGTGCAACTTGAGAGGTACGCTGATGTGTCTCAAGTGCAACTTGAGAGGTACGCTGATGTGTCTCAAGTGCAACTTGAGAGGTACGCTGATGTGTCTCAAGTGCAACTTGAGAGGTACGCAAATGTGTCTCGAGTGATACTCGAGAGGTACGCTGATGTGTCTCAAGTGCAACTTGAGAGGTACGCAAATGTGTCTCGAGTGATACTCGAGAGGTACGCTGATGTGTCTCAAGTGCAACTTGAGAGGTACGCAAATGTGTCTCGAGTGATACTCGAGAGGTACGCTGATGAGTCTCGAGTAGAATGCTATTCTACTTGAGAGGTACGCTGATGTGTCTCAAGTGCAACTTGAGAGGTACGCAAATGTGTCTCGAGTGATACTCGAGAGGTACGCTGATGAGTCTCGAGTAGAATGCTATTCTACGAGAGAGGTACGCTGATGAGTCTCGAGTAGAATGCTATTCTACGAGAGAGGTACGTTGATGAGTCCCGAGTAGAATGCTATTCTACTTGAGAGGTACGCTGATGTGTCTCAAGTGCAACTTGAGAGGTACGCAAATGTGTCTCGAGTGATACTCGAGAGGTACGCTGATGAGTCTCGAGTAGAATGCTATTCTACGAGAGAGGTACGCTGATGAGTCTCGAGTAGAATGCTATTCTACGAGAGAGGTACGTTGATGAGTCTCGAGTAGAATGCTATTCTACGAGAGAGGTACGCTTACGATGAATGAAGTGAAACTGTGATGTATACAACCGAGAGTTAGAAACCGCATGTATTAGGGTTGTGGTGAGGGTTGTTGTGTAGTGTGCATTGTGTTTTCGTATGCATTATTCCCTACTTGCTAAGCATTAGGCTTACGTTTTGTGTTCCGTGGTGTAGGTATTGACAGGTGTACAGGTGAGTACCTTACGGAAAGCCAGGATTGGGACGCAGTTGGTGATGTACGGGGCATGCCGGTGCAGGCAGTTGTCGGGGCGTCTCGACCATGGTCTTCGGGAGATGTGGGAATTAGTATTTTGGTAGTTTATTGTAAATGCATGGTTGTTGTATATAGTTATAGTTCAGAGTGATGTGTTATCCTGCATAGTGGATTTTCTTTATTTTGGTTGATAGCATTTCTCGACAATATGTTGATTATTGGTGATTTCGTAGATTAGGAATATTCTGGATCTGGTTGGGATTGGATTTTATGCAGGTATTTAGCATTTTGGAGGCGCCATTTTCAGGCGTTACTTTGCCGAAATTTTTGGGAAGGACGCCGTGGTGCTTAGCGGTTAAGATTTAGGGTAATTAACAGGTCTAGATTTATTTTAAATCATGTTTTAATCGGGGTTAGAGTGAGCCAAGTAGCGCTCCGAGCCAGGGTGGGTTCGGGGGCGTTACAGTGCGTTACTTGGCTCACACATCCCACATTTAAAACGACGTTTAAAATAAAATACGATAAAATTTTGACTCGATTTCGGGTTTTTCAAACCCTCGAAAATGGTTGGAAACGTGCGTAAAATACGTCTAAAATGCATAAGAGAAGATCAGGTTAAAACATATCTAAAAATCAAAATTTAAAAAAATTAATACCCAGACACTATACATTGCCGATCGATCGGTTGAATCAGCCGATCAATCGGAAACCTTTCGGGTTGCACAATCGCCAGCTGAACAAAACAACTGCCGATTGATAGGCTAAATCTTGCCGATAGATCGGCAGCTTTGCTGCCTTGTTCTCTGAAACCAGAGAACATGCCGATCGATCGTGCCCTGCGCTGATCGACCGGCTACCCCCCCTTTTTCATCCCCCTTATCAATTCCTCAAATCATACTCCAATTTCCATCAATCTCACCCTACACAAAACACTTAAACTCACTCAAAACCTTCCCTAACATATCCCACTTCTCGACACGTAAAAACTCTAAAAACCCGACTCTAGAACCTTAACGAAAACGTGAAAATAGTTTAAAACGAACGTTGTTTACTTTACGAAAAATCGAGCAGCATAACATTTAATTTTTATAAACCCCAAAACATTAGATCACATATCTAGACAACCATTTCCAAAGTACCAATCAAAATAGTAAACATCTCCCGTCATTTACACAAGCAATAAAACCCTAACAAAGCTACCAAAATCCCACACCTCTTCCCGAAGACCATGGTCAAGGCGCCCCGACAACTGCCCGCATCGGCATACCGCGTATATCCTCAACTGTGCCCCAAAACCTAGCTTTCCTCATAGCTCATACCCGTTAGGACGTCGTCACCTACACCACAAAACACACACACACACGTAAGCTTAAGCTTAGCAAGTAGGGGATAACAAATATAAACATGCACAAAGCACACACAACCCTAACACATACAGTTTCTACTCGCTCTATTATTCTCGTTTTGTTTTCTTTGCATTGTTCTATCATAGAACCCCTCACCAGTGCTAACCTCGCACCTTCACGCGACTACGCGACTCCCATAGAGTCCCTCGCAGGTGCGACCCTAACGTGACTGGGCGACTCCCACGGAGTCCCTCGCAGGTGTCTGACTCTAACAAAGTCCCTTGCAAGTACTACCCTAACGCGACTGGGCAACTCCCTTGGAGTCCCTCGCAGGTGTCACTCTAACGCGACTGGGCGACTCCACTAAAGTCCCCCGCAGGTGTCCACCCTAACGTGACTGGGCAACTCTCGTAGAGTCCCTCGCAGGTGTCACCCTAACGCGACTGGGCGACTCCACTATAGTCCCTCGCAGGTGTCACCGTAACGCGACTGGGTGACTCCCACGGAGTCCCTCACAAGTGTCACCCTAACGCGACTGGGCGACTCTACTACAGTCCCTCGCAGGTGTCACCGTAACGGGACTGGGCGACTCCCACTGAGTCCCTCACAGGTGTCACCCTAACGCGACTGGGCGACTCCACTAAAACCATGCCCCAGGTGCCACCCTAACGCGACTGGGCAACTCTCCTCGAGTCCCTCGCGGGTGCCACCTTATCGCGACCCCACAAAACCATATTGCCATATTGCCTTTCTACTTATCAGTTTCCATTTCATACTCACCATTCGAAACCATGCTCCAAGTCATTACAATGCTTAACTAACAAAGAAGGCAAAACAACCAAACAACAAACAAACAAACAACCAAACAATAAATAGTTCCCTACCATTCCATGGTGTAGGCCCGAAGGCAACAAAACACACGTCCACTACTTACCTGGATACTCCGAACGTGTTTGCTCACTTCGCTTAATCCAAATACTCGCTCGTTAACCTAACATATTAAGGGAACAATCACTTAAAAACCATTAAGATAAATCTAAGGAATACATCAACTACATCTTACAACAATCTAACCAATTAAATCATTCCTTCACAAAATTCAGTTTATAACACCATGCATTGACCCAACTTTAAAAATTCATAACTAATTCTATACATATCGAAATGCTTCAATTCCAAAGCTCATGGATCCATCAAAGTATCTATTTTACTCCACTAAAATAGTTTTACAAGCTAATATAAGAAAGAAGTTCAGCAAACATCAAAACCAAAACAGGTGTAGAATTTTCCTTAAAAGAATTTTGATCCAAATTTGAAAAATCATAACTCACTCGTTTTAAATCGGATTTAAACGCGCCACCTCATTCCGTAAACCTCTACACATCTACTATCCATTGAAACAACCCATTTTGCAAACCAATCAACATGGCCAATCAGATTCAGCAAAAACAGAATCGGCCACCCATGTTCCAAAAATCGATTTTTCTCCAAACTCAACCAATTCTATAATCTAACTCTAAAAATAACCTAAACTAATCTATCTAACATTTAAACCATCCAAAGCATGAAGAAAAACAGCAATGAAACAACATTTTCGGAGCTCTCCATCTAGGGTTTCAAAAACCTAACCAATTTTCACCAAAACACCATTAAAACACTAAAAAGCACTAAAAACTTTCATAAAAATAAAAACCCAATGAAAACTAACCTTAATCCCTTGCAAAATCTTGAAGAAAAGGAAAGGAAGAACTCAACAATGGAGGTGAAGGGCTTCGTGGGAGAGAAGAGAAAAAGTAAATGAAATTTTGACTTTTCACCCTAACTTTCCACTTTTATCTCTCACCACTTTTCTTCTTTTAAAATTTCATCTACTAACTTCACTATTTTATAATTTTAACCTCACCTCTTTCTCTACCTCATGCCAACGTGAAAGCCTCCCAATTTTCCTTTATTATTTTTATTTTTATTTATTTATTCCATTTCTATTTAGTTTAACATTTAATTCACTTTTACATAAGATTCCACTTACCAAAATTTCTCACCACACCACTCATAGGGTTTCTCATAAATTTCCAAAATTCTCATTCTCTAACTCTTATAATCCTAGAATCAGCTTTAAAATCTCATAACATAACATAATCTAAGGCTATGCACGTTATTGGGAATTCCCGGGTGTTACAGGATGTGACTTTTGCCTTCGGGCCTACATCATGGAACGGTAGGGAATTGTTTGCTTGGTTGTTTTGTTTTGTCTTGTCTTGTGTTGTGCATTGTTTGTGACATGCATCATGGTTTTCAAACTACGAAATACGTGTTTTGAGCCTCGTTTGCAATTTGTGAAAGTGAAATGTAAAGATAAAAAGATATGTGAGGCAGTGTGAACTTTTGTGGAGTCGCCTCGTCGCGAATTAGTGCCTGAAAGAATTGCAGTTCGGGAGGGTTCCACAAAAGATGTGTGGTGTTCTCTTGTGGTGTAGTTTCGTCGCGAATTAGTGCCTGAAAAGAATGGCAGTTCGAGAGGGTTCCACAAAAGATGTGTGGTGTAGTCTCGTCATGAATTAGTGTCTAAAAGAATGACAATTCGGGAGGTTATCACAAAAGATGCACGGTGGTTTCTTGTTGAGTCACCTCGTCGCGATTTAGTGTCTGAAAAAATAATAATTCGACAGGTGTCTATAAGATAGTCACAATTGAAAGTACGTAAGCTGTCGTGATTATGAACGAGGTTCATTGATCGACGTGGGAGAAGATCGTGTATGGCCGTCCCGTGTGTGAACACGATGTGTGCCTGGGATCTGGCTCTGCGGGGTCAACGCATGACCATCCTGATTGGATAGGTATCCGCTTGACTCACATGTGTTGGGGTTGTGTGTGAGGGTGTGCATTGTGTTTTTGTATGCATTATTCCCTACTTACTAAGCATTATACTTATGTTTTGTGTTCTATGGTGTAGGTGGTGCCGTGTATACAGGTGAGATAGGCGAGGAAGCCCAGGACAAGGAAGCAGTCGGCGAGGTTTGAGGCATGCCGGTGCAGGTATTTGTCGGGGCGTCTCGACCATGGGTCTTCGGGATGTGTGGTTTAGGGATTTTGGTATTTTGCACTGTGATTAGCTTTCTAATTATTTTGGGATGATTGTAGATAGTAGTGTTTTACTGAATGGGTGTATATAAATATTTGGGATTTGAAACTGTTTGATTTCAGGTTTTGGTTTAAAGAATTTCAGTCGTTATGCCGCTCGTTTTGGTTTTAAAACAAATAACGTCGGGTTCACTTTTCTCTATTTTTCTTTAACCATTTTGTAGTTGGTTTTCTGATATTTTTACGGGGCACATAGTCGGGGATGTCGGGAAATGTTTTGGGTAAATTTTGGGTGGTTTGAAGGTGAGTGGTTTGAAGAAAAATGTGGAAAAGTGAAAAAGGGGCGAAAATTTACCGAGGTACCCGAGAGGGTGCCGATCGATCGGCGCTAGGTGCCGATCGGTCGGCGCTAGGTGCTGATCGATCGACCTCGGGTGCACAAGGAAGCGCGCGCGTGGCACGCTGCTGTGCGCGCTGCTGTGCGCGCAACGGCAGGGCGCGCGGCGTGCACTGCTTGGGCAACGCGCGCGGCGCCCAACCGAGCCAAAAATGTTTTTTTTTAAAAATTTTCATATTTCTTCAAAAATCGAGGGTTTGAAAAACCCAAAAATCGAGTCGAAAATTCTTCAAAATTATTTTAAACGCCGTTTTAAACGCGGGATGGGTTAGAAAAGTAGCGCACCGAGCCGGGGCGGGTTCAGGGGCGTTACAAAAATTCTTCTCACTCTATTATCCCAAAATTCATATGAATAAGGGATGGATGGCTAGTCTAAAGATTGAGCTAGAAGCTGCCAGTTAAGATCAATATATTTTTGTGGTTAATAAATACGTGGATGTGTTGCCATAAGAATTATCGGGTTTGCCTCCAGATCGAGAACTAGAATTTGCTATTTATATATATCGGGGTACAGACCTGATTTCTATCGCTTCACATAGTTGGCTCTAGTGGAATTGAAAAACTTCAAAAACTCGAGGAGAAGATCCATTGGAGAAAGTATTTATAACATCCATTACATCTTCAAAGAGAGCTTTGACTTTATTTGTTAAAAAGAAAGATAAAACTCAACAGATGTTATGTGTTGATTATCATCAATTGAAAATGGTCACCATACAAATAAATGATCAGTTGTTGGGGTCTTTTTAATTCTTTAAAAAAAATTTTAGACATAGATACCCTCAACTGAAAATCAATATGAGAATATTCAAAAGATTACTTTTCGAATGAGATATGATCATTATGAGTATTTGGTGTTTCCTTTTGGATTGACCAATGCACTTCCAACATGCATTAAGGGAGCAGCAATGAAAAAAGAGCAGCAAGGAAGGAGTGACATAGAGAGGGAGCGACGCAAGGAGGATGAGAGTAAAAGTGATCCGTGCGAGTGTGAAGACCATAAACAAACTTTTCCTATTAGGGTTTTTGAGGTCTTTTACAAACTCTTTTTATTTTTTTATTTAAATCATGAATTTTAAAATAACAAATATTACTTATTTTAATAAATATATAACATGTTAAAATATTAAAGTACCTAAATAAATATTATTAAAAAAGTACATGGTAAATTGTTATAAACTTGACATTATTATGAATTGTTTAAAGTGGACACCTTAAATTATTTTTTAACATAATAGATCTCGACTTTTTAATTATGAACTAATATACCGTTGTTATTATTTAATCTATTAAATTCATTTTACGAAATGGACATTACAAACTTTCTAATTCAAATTTAATCCTAATGTAATAGTAATCAATATCATATCTTCCACTTTTGATGATGATTTATCAATAGCCTCTTTTACATATGTATAGTAATTTTTATTACATTTAATAAGAAAATAAAACACATGATTTTTTTTATTAGATCTAGAAGTAAGTTTGAATTAGGAGATAAATAAGTCACTTGCATTCTCCATGATCAAGTAATGATAAAGATATATTTGCTAAAGTAAAAAAAATTGAGATTTATTTTGTTAAAAAGAAATCAAAGTATTTGGTTTAAATGTCACGATTTAAATTTAGATTTGGGCTCGCAAATCTGCCTACAACCAAGCCAAACAGGTCGACCTAGCAAGCTGACTCACCGAGCTTGCAATCCCCCCCCTCCCCTTCCTTTCCCTCTCTATTCTCTCCCTCCCCCTCTTTCTTCCTCCCACTTTAATCACATGACCACTCCTCTTTCTTCGTCCCCTTTCTTTGTTTTATAAATATCACCAAAAATTCTTTAAATTTATTAATCTTTTACTTCTCATTTCTAGTGCTCTATCAATCTCTATTGCTCTAACTGATAAAATATTATTATTAATTAAACAACTAATTATTATATTTTGACATTATAATGATAGATAATTATTATAATTTTAGTGAATTTTTAAAAAAAAAATATACATCTTCACTCGACTTGTTTAACTCGTAATTCGTGTTATAAAGTTTTTTTGAGCTGACTTATTGGGCTAGGCTCGCTGGATTTGCTAATCTCGGGTCGTTTAACTCGCTAGGCTTGGTGAGTCAAAATTTTTCAAGCTCGGCTCATCTCAACCAACTCATTTGTCACCTTTAGAGTAACTTCATTTTCATTGGAATTGTTTTCCTATGGAAAACAATGGTGACACTTTTTTTAAATTGGCTCAAAAGATTTTTTTTGAATATGGATTTGAATCCATCTTATGTGAGTTATTACTTTAAATTTTTGGTTAATTTTCCATTGTAAACAAAACTTTGGGTTGGACAATTAGACCCTCTTTGAAAATTCTTTTGTTTGATTTGGCATTTTTGTCCCAACTTGCCTATCGGTTGTGACAGCTAGTGCTATCACATGGTTTTTTTTTTCCTTTGCATACTACTTGTTAAGATAACCACAACACACTGATCACGACTACTCAAGAAAGAATAATTGCAAAATTGACCTTATGTACTTGTTTAATGACCCTTATGTACCAGTTGTAATTATGATTTGAACTAAAATGACATTCTTTTAAATTCTTCTCCAAATAATGTAAAGTATATACTATATTGCTAATGCTATGTCATAATATTTGTTTATTCATTTTATTGAGTCATATGAGGAAAATCTATATCTATCCTAATAATTCGTTTATAAAATTGTTGCAACTGATATTTGATTTTGGAGAGAGAAGTTGTTCGGAAGAAAAGAATCATCAAAGCAAACCAATCAAGAGTTAGACTAACAATCAGCAAGATCAAAGATGTAAACATCCACAGGACACAAATGTTAACTACAACTTTGAAGAAAAAAAATCTTCATGTAACACTCAAAATTTTCCCTATCACGTGTAAAGCCCTAGTTAGGGTAGGTTACGGGAGTTAACATCAACCCTAGTGATTTTCTAAGCTTGTGTGAGAGAAATGTGAATTTGGAAGAGAAACAAAAGTGTGCAGGCAAAGTAATTGATGAGTTGAAAAGTCAAAAGTCTAAAAAAATTATAACCAATGGAAAAGTGAATTAAAAATGTGGTATGTGAGGAGCCTTTCACGTTGGAAAGGAAAGCAAAATTAGATGAGAGATTTGTGAGAAAACGTAAAATGAATGAGGTGTAAAGTATTATTGGTTTGATATAAAGAAATAAAATGGAAGACAAGTGAATTAAAGTGATGAGGGGTTCAAAGGTAATGCAAGGAGAAGACAAAGAAGTGTTGACAAGTCCAAAAGGTAATTAAAAGTGAGGGAAGAGAGAAAGAGGAGGTGAGTCCCACGTTGGAATTTACAAGAGAAAAAGGTAGGGTTGCTTTTCAATTTGGTAAAGTTTGTTGGTGGATTTTAAAAGTGGAAAAGTGATGTGTTAAAAAGGGCAAAAATCATTCTTTTTCTTCATCTTCTATAACACCCAGTTCCATTGAATCAATTTTACCTTGTCAACTAATAGTGTACATTTTATGGATGAAATTGAGAGAATTACTGATTAGGTTAATGAGAGACTAAGCAAGTGAATAAGGGTAAATAGAGATTTATAGTGATAACCTATTTAAGCAAAGAGGTTTTGCGATTAATGCAGTGTAGCCGCCACTATTTTCTATACTTCCTCTTTTGGTATTCAGCTCAAGCTCAGCAGAGCTCTCCAGGTGATTTCCTCTCCGATTTTCATTCCTCAACCTAAGTGAGTTTTCTTGAGTTTTAGTGACTAGATAGTAGAGAGAGTACAATGTGTGTTTTGAGAATGCTGTGAATGAGAGTAGGTTCGGGTTTAGGTGATAAACCAAGAATGCACGATTAATAGAGTTCCAAGTTAGCTTCCTTAGGTTTCTGAATGGTTTAGAATGAGTTATAGTGAAGATTGAATTAATGCCCTGTTTATGATTTTAGGTGAGAAAAATCCCGAGATAGCTTGCAACCCAACTTTTCCCAGGAAGTCAGGTAAGTAGAGTATGTGTGTGCCTTCGGGTCTACATCACAAAACATTAGGTTTATGCTTGTTTAAATATTTTCTGTATGTCATGTATCATGTTTTGGAAAGAACACGAAAATGAATTTACATGTAATGGCATGACGAGATATAAACAGATCAACTGTTAAGGGAACGAATCCACCCCTTAATTTATGAAGAGGATGTATGACTTTGGAAAAATTGATCCGCTTCCCAATGGAATTTAGGATCAGATCAGCTGTTAAGGGAACTAATCCACCCCTTAATTTATGAAGAGGATGTATGACTTTGGAAAAAATGATCCAACTCCTAATGGAACTGAGAGATCAGATCAGTGAAAGAACGTGAATGCAACAGAGATGTGAAAGTAGAAACTGCATGTCTAGGATTTATGTTTCAGCATATCATTTCATTGTTGCTTTACTTACTTGGCATTAGGCTAATAGATGAGTTTTGTGATGTAGGAGAAGAAATTCCAGCAGGTGTGTTCTCCGAGTATGTTGAGGACTAGGCTGATTGGAAGAGTACATTCACGCTTCGACTTGACAATCTGATGGGGCGGTTTAACTACTGTCAGTAGGTGTGAAAGTTTAGTTGACAATGGTTCAGTTTAAGTATGCTGAGAATGTTTGTGACAGTTAGAGTTTAATGTTTTTATTAATTTTGGAGCTTTTCTGATTATGAAAAACACAATTTGGTTTTTGTTGTAGATTGTTATTCTGGATTTATAAAGTTGTGGATTTAGGTTGTTTTGAATAGCTGCTGTGAAAATTTACAAGTTCTTTTAGTTGGCAGAGTTGTTTGTTTGTTTAGAGTGTTACTGTTTACCAGTGGGTGTAGTCTATCGGTGGATGTAGCCTGTCGGTGGATGTAATCTATCGGTGGATGTAGTCTATCGGTGGATGTTGTCGAACGGTAGACTTGAGTAATGAGTTTTGTCGTTTTATGATCGGTGGATGTGAGTATTAGGCTTTTGTCATTTTATGACCGGTGGATGTGAGCGTAGATGTGAGTAATAGAGTTTGTCGTTTTGTGACCGGTGGATGTGTGTAGTCGACACGTCGTTCGCCTGACGTGACCGGTGGACGTGTGCAGTCGACGTGTCGTTCGACTGACGTGAGCGGTGGGTGTTCGTTGTAGTAGATGTATTCTGTCTCTACGTCCACCGCCGAGATTATTTGTTTCTGCTTCTGCTGCTAACACTGTTTAGCGGTTGATGCCTTTTGTTTCTATTTCTATCGCTGGAACTGTTCAGCGGTGGACGTGTTCTGTTTTATTTTGTTTTCCTTCAATCAATTGTCTTTAATATTTTAATTAATTATTAAATGTCGTTTTATACAAATGAATTTTCGCTGCAAGTTTTAACGTTTTAAGGGTCGAACTTTGACCGTTGAGTGAAATTTTGAAATTTTCTCAGAATGTCATAGTGTGGTTCAGTATTTTTAGTAACAGACAGGGTTTATATAATTCGGGGTATTACAGTATGGTATCAGAAACATTCAGTTAAACCGTTCAAAAGATTACTCATCAGTGCTAATCGTTGCATGGAAGTACTTCAACAACTGTAAGTGTTTATGTTAACCTTAGCTATTAGATATTTATGAGAGTAATTAACCTTGTCCAGGAATATAGAAAAATGGCTAGACGACCAGGAAGACCAAGAGTACCGAGAGAGATGCCAAATTTGAGAAGTGAGGAGGACCCTAGTGTAATTAGGCAGCTGACAGATTTGGTGCGCCAACAGACAGACTTGGTTCGTCAGCAGTCCGATCAGTTGGTAGTATTGTTGAACCGAGAAGTACAAGGAAGTGCCAACTCGAGTTCCAGCAGTGAGCATTCAGGAGACCGATTCTGGAGGCTACAGCCGCCCACACTTGATGGAAAATCGTCCAATCCGATTGTTGCTGAGGAGTGGCTTAGGAAGATTGAGAGTATGTTCAGATGTGCGAACATTGGAGAAGGAGACAAAGTCACTCTGGCAACATTCCATTTGGCTGGGGACGCTCAACTTTGGTGGGAAACAATAGAGACCACCATTGATGTTCTGGCTATGTCCTGGTCTCAGTTCAAGGAGATTTTCTATGAGAAATATTTTAACAACACAGTCCAGGCCGCAAAGAAGGTAGAGTTTCTGAACTTGAAGCAGACAGTGTAACACCAGACATTTTGCCTATGTATTTATTCTCCGGATATGTAAGCGGAATTACTCCGATATTAATACAATGACTATTTATAATGAATTTGTTGACGTGTTCAATTAAATGAGAGTGATTGTAAAACTGATTCGAAGAATTAAATGGAAACCATTAGTTAGAGATGCATGGAGGGGTAAATTGGGAAGGAATTAAGGTTGGTGGGATGGAGCCAATGGTTGGCTGCCAAATGTCAATAACTTGCTGAGAAACCTACCTATTCTCCTCCTTTCTACGTGAACCTTCACACTCATCCCTTCCTCTCTATTTTCCCTCTTCCAGACGAAAAGCATTCACCAAAGCACCTTCAATCTTCCTTGGTTTTCTTCTGTATTCTTCCTAAGGTAAACATCTGCTTATACTAATGTGTTTGAACAAGCTAAAAGGTGAGTTTTGTTGAAATGTAGGGTTTAGACATTTTGGAGGAAACTCACTGTTTTTGGATGAAAATATGTTGGTTGTTTTCTAAAAGTCTAAATGGAGTTAAGAGCATATCCTACAAGTTATTAGTTAGCATTTGCAGCTTGTTTAATCTCCGAACGTGCATGTACAGGTTCTTGCGTTACCGAGACAATCAAGGACATCAACTCTACAGCAAAACAGGTAAGTTCATACCCGAAGGCTGGCCCTTAAGGCCCTACATCACGGAGACTCTAGGCTTTCATTTCTGTTGGGAGGTTTCGGGTAGATAAGTCGAAGTTAAATTCCGAGTAGTCTGTTCTTCCTTTAGGATATGTTCTATTGTTTTCTGTTGTCTGCTGTTTCAGCACTGTGAATGTCCATGCATACACGATTTTTCCTGAAAGTTCATGCAAAACTGTTTTCTGTACACGGTTTGAAACTAAGCAAGATAAAATCTGACTGAAATGTATTGGTTAAGTGCGGGATGAGGACTGGCCTACTGTACAGCTCAGTCTGTTCTGTTCTGTTTCTGTTTCTGTAAATTTGTTATGTGCCTGTCGTGCACTTGCCAGTTCCCCTATAAGCCCCACTTATACCCCACTGCCACTGAAATGTAATGTACTGTCCTGTCACCGAATTTTGAAAGTTCATACATAGCATATACATCACTGCATTTATATATGTTCTTACTGAGTTTTAGACTCATAGATGAACTCCCTGATGTAGGTACTGAACCCGAAAATGAGGACTTTGTGCCTCAGTCTGATGAGTAGGTGGCTAGTGGCTCGAGCTCTTGAAGGTGGTTGTGGCAGCCAGACATGTATCTGACGAGAGGGAGGGAAGTTTTCAAAGTAAAGTTCACGTCTGTAAATTCTACTAGGATTTTGGTGTTTTATTTTAAAAACTCTGTCGGGATTTTTGTTGGAAATCTGGTTAATGTATAGGTTCTGAATGTTTAAGTTTTGAAACTGTTGTATTTGACAGTCGAATTGTGTTATGAAGTATTCTGGAATTGTTTGGAATATTTTCTCTTCTAGGGTGTGCATGGATTATCTCTGTTTTAGAGCCATCCACCGTTCCCTTGTTTATTCACATCCACCGCTGTTTACTGTTCATTTTTGTCTTATTCACATCCACCGTTCCCCTTGTTTATTCACATCCATCGTTCCCTTTGTTTATTCACATCCACCGCTGTTTACTGTTCATTTTTGTTTTATTCACATCCACCGTTCCCTTTGTTTATCCACCGTTTACATTTTCCGCTGCTGCCTTTAAAATTATATCTTCCATCTGACGTCATTCGCTTGTCTTCCAGCCTTCACTCCCAGAGAAGGTTTATACTCTCTGTTAAGGTTTTAAAAGCATAGATGTTAAAAAAAAAATAGTCCCCATTTTGAAATGTCCCGGAGTGATGGCTCCTCGTCCCCGATCGGGTCGGGGGCTGTCACAGTTATGATATCAGAGCCAACAAGGTTTTAAAATCGATTCTGGAAAGTGTCTGACTGCGCAACCCGCCACGTGAGATCGCTCCACTAACTGTAAGTGTTTAAATTCCAGTAAAAGTTCTGTTTATTAAATTAGGTTATTCTATTTATAGGGTTTCTTAGAAATGGTGAGAGGGCATCAGGAAGAGTCAAGCGAAAGCTCTCATGCCATTGACCGACTAACCGAACTGGTGGGAGTACAGTCCTGTATGGTTGAACGTTTGATGGCCAGAGAAGATAACGAAAATAACAATCATTCTAATGCTCCACGTGACACCAGTGGAGATAGATTCAGACTACTTCAGCCGCCTGCGTTTGATGGAATATCTACTGACCCGATTCATGCTGAAGAATGGGTTCGATAGATTGAACAGATGTTTAACTATGTCGAGGTGGAGGAGAGAAAAAAGGTCACATGTGCCACGTTTCATCTCACCAAGAGTGCTGGATTCTGATGGGATACTGTGCGGTCAACTACGTGGCATTAAGCTGGGAAGGATTCAAGAATATCTTCTACAAAAAGTATTTCGACCGTGGTGTGAGGAAGGATAAGTTGGTTGAATTTTCTCGGCTACGACAATACGGATCAGTGGCCGAATATGTCCAGAGGTTTGAATCATTATCTCGCTACGCGTCTTATTTAGTGGCCACTGATGAAAACAAAGTGCACCAATTCACTCAAGGTTTGAAGCTGGACCTCTTACGAGGAATTTCATACGGGGGATTTGACGAGGCCCTGTATGCGAAGGTGGTGGCCAAGGCTTACCAGTTAGAAGCCTTAGAAACAAAGTCTCAAAGACAGAGGGATTCGTTGAAGAGGTTTCCCCGTGATGCCCCTCAACAACAACAACAACAAAGGGGCCAAAATTTGCAACCTCAACAGCAACAAAACAGAGGTATCAAAAGACCTAATGAGACCCCCGCTTATCAAGACAAGGGAAATAGGCCAATGGGGGCCCTTCAACTTCCAGCATGCCTGAGATGCGAGAAAATTCATAGAGGGGAATGCAGACTTATTACCGGCCAATGTTTCCGATGTGGCAAAGGAGGCCATCATGTTCAGGATTGCCCGATGCCGGACATGAGACCAAACCTTGCCGTACCAAGGGTTTTTGCAATGATGGAGGATGATGATGATGCCACCCAGCACACGGCAATTACAGGTACAATTTTAATAAGTGATGCATCTGCTTATACTTTGTGGGACACGGGAGCCACACATTCGTTTGTGACAGGAGACTTTGTGGTTAGACAAAAGGTTATTTGTACGCCATCAGATCAGTCCTACAGCATTATGCTACCGTCTGGAGAGTTTATGCACTTCGAGCGAGTTGTACGGGTGATATAGTATCAGTAGGAAACTAGAAGTTGTATGCTAACCTTATCGTCATCGGTATGAAAGGATACAACGTTATTCTGGGGATGGACTGGCTGTTTAGACATCATGCCACCATCAACTGTAGGTCTGGGCTAGTTGTAACACCCGACAACTTCGGTCAGGTGATTTTCTCAATAGAATTAACTGTCACCTGTTTATTTTTTTTAACCTTTTGATTTAATGTCTTAATGCCAAGTTTTTATGTATTTTGTCTTAAACTTGTGCGGTGGCAGATTGGTAATAAAGTGGGATTTTGGCTTATATAAATAGAATAAGGAAATCCTTAAACCTCTCAAAAACCTCACTGTAGCCGTCACACTTTCCTCTTCGATTTCTCCACTCTCCAGAGCTCTCTCTCAGCCGGCGACTTCTCCACCAGCGAGCGATTTCTCCTGTATCCACTCCGATAACCCACATTCGAGGTAAGGTTCTGACAATGTAGTTGTTGGAAAAGTTATTTAGAGCTCTGCTTTTAGCTAGAAACCCGCAGTCCGGATTTTGTTTTGACAGAGTAAAATAGGAACATTGTTAAGCTGAGTTTGGTAATAGCATTGCCGATTTGAATCTGAACTTTTGACAACCGACTGTAAATAACTGCTAGGTTGAATCCGAATGTCTGGAATCTTGGAGCTTAACCCACGCACCCAAGGTGCTTGACGGAAAAGACTAAGAAATACAGAGTTTAGGATGACATTTAGTTAGGACCTTATTAGTTTTTGAGTTTAAGTTATTTAACTACGAATATGAAATGTCATAGGCAAGGAAAGCTCAAGTGAAGGTGCTGCTCAGCTAAGGAATCCAGGTAAGTGAATGTATTAAGATTTCCGGCCACTAGGGCCCTACACCGCAAGGGTATTAGGAAATCATTGAGATGTCTGTCTGTTGACTATGACTAGTTATTGCCATGATATGAAGAATTTGTGTAAGAAGATGTTAAGTTACAGGATGTTTTGCTTGTCCTTATGGTATGACTTCTCTCTGTGAACTTCATGTTTATGCATTGAGTCCACGTTTATGACTGAGTTAAGAACATGAAAAGTAAATGTAATCATGATTAAGTGCAGGACGGGGAAAAGAGACTATGACAAGTATAGCTCGCGGATTCTCCCCCTGGTGGAGGCCGAGTTGATGATATGTATGGCTCGCGAATTCTCCCACTGGTGGAGGCCGAGTTGATGATGTGTATGGCTCGCGAATTCTGCCACTGGTGGAGGCCGAGTTAGTCGTTACTATGATTGCTGCGATAGGCAAATGACTATGTACCCCTGTCTTTCTCTCTCGTCTCCTGCCTTAATACATGCTATGTAAATAATGAAAATGAGCATGAATGAAGAAAGATTTACGGACTTATGTTTATTAATTTGTACACCCATGTATGTCTGCCAGCATGCATTCCTTACTAAGCATTAGGCTTATAGTTAAAAATTATGGTGTAGGTGAAGAAGGTTCAGGTAAGGACGCTATGTTCAAAGAGAATGTTTAAAGCTGGTTGCCGGAGGATGCTCAGAATGACAGTGCAGGACTGGAGAGGCGATTTATGACCCTTGGTTATGCTCATAGTATGTCGGTGGTTTATATGATAAAGAAGGTCTAAGTGGATTAAGATTTCTTATAACAATGGGGTCTGAATTAGCTGATTTAAAATTCGGAATCTGTTAGGGATTTTAAGGACTAATGAATGGTCTGCTTTACTTAAGTCTTCCGTTATCTATACTCTGAATGAATTGTAGTTTATCAGTAAGGTTTATGGTCAAGTTGAGCTATATAAATGTTGGAATGAGTTCTGTCGTAGAAGTTTCTATCGATGGAAACTAAGTTAGCGTTTTCTACCGGTAGATGTGGTTTAGCTATCAGTAGAAGTCGAGATAAATTTTCCCTTTCGGAAGATGAAATCTGTGGTGTTAATGAGGCACGTGAGAGGCTCGTGTCGAGCGGGCAGAAATAAAGTGTCATGTCATCGGGAGAAGTAGAGTATTTTGTCATCGGCAGTTGTAGGTATTTATGTCATCGGCAGATGTAGAGTATTACGTCATCGGCAGAAGTAGAGTGTTATGTCATCGGCAGAAGTAGAGTGTTATGTCATCGGCAGATGTAGAGTATTACGTCATCGGCAGAAGTAGAGTGTTATGTCATCGGCAGAAGTAGAGTATTACGTCATCGGCAGAAGTAGAGTATTACGTCATCGGCAGAAGTAGAGTGTTATGCCATCGGCAGAAGTAGAGTATTTTGTCATCGACAGATGTAGGTATTTATGTCATCGGCAGATGTAGTGCATTTTTCCACCGGAAGATGTAAGATATATTTTGTCGTTAAAGCTGCCGGAAGATGTCTTCTTGATCGTTGTTCATTAATGGACACGTGATCTGCACATGTTCACCGGTAGATGTATTAGGAAGTTTGTCGTTAGTGCCCGGATGGGGTGTTTTCTATCGGTAGCTGAAGCCTGTTTTTCATCGGCAGATGTTGTGTCTGTGACTATCGGCAGATGCCGCTTAAAAGAGGTGTAGAAAAGATGTGTTGCGTGGCTGGCACGTGACCATCGGTCGATGTGAGCCTAGGACTCCATCGGCAGATGCATTAAGATGTGTTTCCAAATAAAAATAATAATATAAAAGTAGACGCACCGTTAATGAATAAGATGCATGAAGCATGAACCGAACGATTAGGAGATTAAGAATGGTGATCACGTGACGGCTCCTGGCCGGGGTTGTTACAATTATGGTATCAGAGCCAAACCAGGTTCTAAAACCGATTCTGCAGACTGCCTCCCAGCACTGACTGTCACATGAGCACACCTCAGCAACTGTAAGTATTTATGAATTCATATATGTCATTAAGTTAAGATATACCTGTAACGATTTGTCAGGAATCCCAAAATGGTTAGAGGTCAGCAGAGAGAGACCAATGAGGATAACAATGCTATTGCTCAATTAACTGAGTTAGTCATGCGCCAGTCTCACCAGATAGAACGACTGATGACAGCTAGAGAAGAACAAGGCAACTCCAGTACTAACGCAACTCATGATCATGGGGGTGAGCGTTTCCATCGGCTTCGACCCCCGGTGTTTAATGGGTATGTTTCGGATCCTATTCATGCTGAGGAATGGATTCGAAAGATTGAAGACATGTTTAAGTATGCAAAGGTTGATGAAGGGGATAAGGTCACCTATTCTGTCTTTCACTTGGAGTTAAGTGCAAGGCATTGGTGGGACTCGATCCAGAACACCGCTAATGCCGAAGCTATGACCTGGGAGATGTTCAAGACTGCCTTCTTTAACAAGTACTTCAATCGGACTGTGCGGGCCAATAAGAAGAGGGAGTTTATGAACCTAAAGCAGACGGGCTCCGTGACAGATTACATCTGCAGATTTGAGACCTTGTCTCGATTTTCATCCCGGTTGGTGGATGACGAGGAGAATAAAATTGAGCTACAAGATATTCCTATAGTCCGAGAGTTTCCCGAGGCATTCTTAGATGATTTACCGGGTATACCACCTGATAGAGAAATAGAATTTGTAATTGATACATACCATGAGGCATCACCTGTATCTAAGAATCCTTACCGTATGGCACCTGTTGAGTTGAAAGAATTGAAGGTCCAACTGCAGGAATTGGTTGACAAGGGATTCATACGCCCCAGCAGTTCTCCTTGGGGTGCACCAGTCTTATTTGTAAGGAAGAAGGATGGTTCTCTTAGGATGTGCATAGACTACAGGGAACTAAATAAGTTGACAATCAAGAACAGGTACCCCTTACCTAGGATTGATGATTTGTTTGACCAATTGCAAGGAGCTAAGGTATTTTCAAAGATAGATTTACGTGCGGGCTATTACCAACTGAAGGTTAAAGAAGAAGATGTACCAAAGACAGCCTTCAGAACCCGCTATGGACATTATGAATTCTTGGTCATGTCGTTTGGATTGACAAATGCCCCCGCAGCCTTCATGGACTTAATGAACCGTGTGTTTCGTGAGTATTTGGATAAGTTTGTAATTGTATTCATAGATGATATCTTGATATACTCCCGAACTGTGGCTGACCACGAAGAACATTTGAAAGTAGTTTTGACAACATTGAAGGAGCATCAACTTTATGCCAAGCTGTCTAAGTGTAAATTTTGGTTGGATAAAGTTAATTTCCTTGGCCATGTAGTTTCTGCTAATGGCATATCCGTAGACCCGACCAAGATCCAAGCAGTAAAGGATTGGCCTCAACCTAAGAATGCCAGCGAAGTCCGCAGCTTCCTTGGATTGGCAGGCTATTACAGAAAGTTCATCAAGGGATTTTCTATGATAGCTAAACCCCTGACGAGTTTGACAAAGAAGGACATTAAGTATTCTTGGACTGAAGCCTGTGAAGATAGCTTTCGGACGTTGAAACTGAAGTTAACAACAGCCCCTGTATTGACCCTCCCAACCGAAGAAGGAAAATTTAGTGTTTACTGTGATGCGTCTAAAGTTGGTTTAGGTTGTGTCATGATGCAAGAGGGTAAAGTTATAGCGTATGCTTCTAGGCAGCTAAAGAATCGCGAGAAGAATTACCCCACCCATAATCTAGAACTAGCTGCTGTTGTTTTTGCCCTGAAGATTTGGAGACACTATTTATATGGACAGTAGTGTGAGGTGTTTTCTGACCATAAAAGTCTAAAGTACCTCTTCACACAGAAGGAGTTAAATATGAGACAGAGACGTTGGTTGGAATTTGTCAAGGACTACGATTTTGAGATCAAGTATCACCCGGGGAAGGCTAACTCTGTAGCTGATGCATTGAGTAGGATGTCAACAACAATGCAGCCCGCGGTTTCAACTATGTCTATACCTTTGAGAACAGAAGTTCAGAAGTTTGGCTTGGAGATAGTTCCAGAGTAATCAATCTTGCTCGCTGAGTTAACTATTCAACCAACAATTTTGGAAAAGATCAAGGATGCATAACAGAGGGATTCAGTGGAAAATATCAGCATGATGGATAAGTTGAAAGACACCACCTCCGAGTTCAGTCTCTCCAAGAATGGAATCCTGAGGTTTAGAAATCGGTGGTGCATTCCTAATGATGTGGAATTGCGCAAGTTGATCTTGGCTGAGGCGCACTCCTCTTCTTTTTCTGTACATCCTGGCTGCACCAAGATGTACCGAGACCTGAAGTTACAATACTGGTGGCCTAACCTAAAAAGGGATGTTGCTAAGTATGTAGAGTCCTGTTTAGTATGTCAACAAGTCAAAGCCGAGCACCAACGTCCAGGAGGTACTCTTCAGCCTTTGCCTATCCCCGAATGGAAGTGGGAACACATAGCTATGGATTTCGTAGTAGGACTACCTAAGACGACAAAAGGACATGATTGTATTTGGGTTGTGGTGGATAGGATGACAAAATCAGCCCATTTCTTACCTGTAAGGACCACCTATACGATGGACAAATTTGCTGATCTCTATGTTCAGGAAATTATTAGGTTGCATGGAATCCCGGTATCCATTGTTTCTGACCGTGACCCCAGGTTTACCTCTCGATTCTGGAAAAGTTTGCAAGGTACATTAGGTACAAAGTTATCTTTCAGCACAGCTTTTCACCCACAGACCGATGGCCAATCAGAAAGGACTATTCAAATACTCGAAGATATGTTGAGAGCATGTGTACTTGACTTTCAGACGACTTGGAGCAGACATTTACCTCTGGTTGAGTTCTCCTACAATAACAGTTATCAGTCCACCATTGGTATGGCACCATATGAAGCACTGTACGGTAGGAAATGTAGGTCACCTCTTTATTGGGATGAGATTGGTGAAGCAAAACTTCTTGGACCCGATATTCTGCAGCAAATGTCAGATAAGATTGCCATTATTCGGAAAAGAATGATGACTGCACAAAGCCGGCAGAAGTGTTATGCAGATCAAAGGAGAAGGGAACTCGAGTTTGCAGTAGGAGATGAGGTATTCTTAAAGGTGTCACCATTTAAAGGAGTCTTAAGATTTGGTAAGAAAGGAAAACTTAATCCGAGATTTATTGGACCCTTCCCTGTCTTGGCAAAAGTCGGGAGTACAGCTTACAGACTGCAATTGCCTCCATCATTGAATAAAGTTCATAATGTCTTCCATGTGTCAATGGTAAGGAAGTGCATGCGTGATCCGATGCAGGTCATCCAGCCATCAGATATTGGTTTAGAGCCGACACTGGAGTATGAGGAGAAACCAATACAGATATTGGAATATGCAGTCAAGACTCTGAGAAACAAAGAGATTCCATTAGTGAAAGTTTTATGGACGAATCACGGCATTGAAGAAGCCACATGGGAAAGACGGCAGGAGATGTTGGACAAATATCCAGAGTTATTTGCTTGACCAATTTTCGAGGACGAAAATTTTGTTTAAGGAGGGGGGGATGTAACACCCGACAACTTCGGTCAGGTGATTTTCTCAATAGAATTAACTGTCACCTGTTTATTTTTTTTAACCTTTTGATTTAATGTCTTAATGCCAAGTTTTTATGTATTTTGTCTTAAACTTGTGCGGTGGCAGATTGGTAATAAAGTGGGATTTTGGCTTATATAAATAGAATAAGGAAATCCTTAAACCTCTCAAAAACCTCACTGTAGCCGTCACACTTTCCTCTTCGATTTCTCCACTCTCCAGAGCTCTCTCTCAGCCGGCGACTTCTCCACCAGCGAGCGATTTCTCCTGTATCCACTCCGATAGCCCACATTCGAGGTAAGGTTATGACAATGTAGTTGTTGGAAAAGTTATTTAGAGCTCTGCTTTTAGCTAGAAACCCGCAGTCCGGATTTTGTTATGACAGAGTAAAATAGGAACATTGTTAAGCTGAGTTTGGTAATAGCATTGCCGATTTGAATCTGAACTTTTGACAACCGACTGTAAATAACTGCTAGGTTGAATCCGAATGTCTGGAATCTTGGAGCTTAACCCACGCACCCAAGGTGCTTGACGGAAAAGACTAAGAAATACAGAGTTTAGGATGACATTTAGTTAGAACCTTATTAGTTTTTGAGTTTAAGTTATTTAACTACGAATATGAAAATTCATAGGCAAGGAAAGCTCAAGTGAAGGTGCTGCTCAGCTAAGGAATCCAGGTAAGTGAATGTATTAAGATTTCTAGCCACTAGGGCCCTACACCGCAAGGGTATTAGGAAATCATTGAGATGTCTGTCTGTTGACTATGACTAGTTATTGCCATGATATGAAGAATTTGTGTAAGAAGATGTTAAGTTACAGGATGTTTTGCTTGTCCTTATGGTATGACTTCTCTCTGTGAACTTCATGTTTATGCATTGAGTCCACGTTTATGACTGAGTTAAGAACATGAAAAGTAAATGTAATCATGATTAAGTGCAGGACGGGGAAAAGAGACTATGACAAGTATAGCTCGCGGATTCTCCCCCTGGTGGAGGCCGAGTTGATGATATGTATGGCTCGCGAATTCTCCCACTGGTGGAGGCCGAGTTGATGATGTGTATGGCTCGCGAATTCTCCCACTGGTGGAGGCCGAGTTAGTCGTTACTATGATTGCCGCGATAGGCAAATGACTATGTACCCTTGTCTTTCTCCCTCGTCTCCTGCCTTAATACATGCTATGTAAATAATGAAAATGAGCATGAATGAAGAAAGATTTACGGACTTATGTTTATTAATTTGTACACCCATGTATGTCTGCCAGCATGCATTCCTTACTAAGCATTAGGCTTATAGTTAAACCTTATGGTGTAGGTGAAGAAGGTTCAGGTGAGGATGCTATGTTCAAAGAGAATGTTTAAAACTGGTTGCCGGAGGATGCTCAGAATGACAGTGCAGGACTGGAGAGGCGATTTATGACCCTTGGTTATGCTCATAGTATGTCGGTGGTTTATATGATAAAGAAGGTCTAGTGGATTAAGATTTCTTATAACAATGGAGTCTGAATTAGCTGATTTAAAATTCGGAATCTGTTAGGGATTTTAAGGACTAATGAATGGTCTGCTTTACTTAAGTCTTCCGTTATCTATACTCTGAATGAATTGTAGTTTATTAGTAAAGTAGAGTATTACGTCATCGCAGAAGTAGAGTGTTATGTCATCGGCAAATGTAGAGTATTACGTCATCGGCAGAAGTAGAGTATTACGTCATCGCAGAAGTAGAGTATTACGTCATCGCAGAAGTAGAGTATTACGTCATCGGCAGATGTAGAGTATTACGTCATCGCAGAAGTAGAGTATTACGTCATCGGCAGAAGTAGAGTATTTGTCATCGGCAGATGTAGAGTATTACGTCATCGCAGAAGTAGAGTGTTATGTCATCGGCAAATGTAGAGTATTACGTCATCGCAGAAGTAGAGTATTACGTCATCGCAGAAGTAGAGTATTACGTCATCGCAGAAGTAGAGTATTACGTCATCGCAGAAGTAGAGTGTTATGTCATCGGCAGATGTAGAGTATTACGTCATCGGCAGAAGTAGAGTATTACGTCATCGGCAGAAGTAGAGTATTACGTCATCGGCAGAAGTAGAGTATTACGTCATCGGCAGATGTAGAGTATTACGTCATCGCAGAAGTAGAGTATTACGTCATCGGCAGAAGTAGAGTATTACGTCATCGGCAGATGTAGAGTATTACGTCATCGCAGAAGTAGAGTATTACGTCATCGGCAGAAGTAGAGTATTACGTCATCGCAGAAGTAGAGTGTTATGTCATCGGCAAATGTAGAGTATTACGTCATCGGCAGAAGTAGAGTATTACGTCATCGGCAGAAGTAGAGTGTTATGTCATCGGCAAATGTAGAGTATTACGTCATCGGCAGAAGTAGAGTATTACGTCATCGGCAGATGTAGAGTATTACGTCATCGGCAGATGTAGAGTATTACGTCATCGCAGAAGTAGAGTATTACGTCATCGGCAGAAGTAGAGTATTACGTCATCGGCAGATGTAGAGTATTACGTCATCGGCAGAAGTAGAGTGTTATGTCATCGGCAGAAGTAGAGTGTTATGTCATCGGCAAATGTAGAGTATTACGTCATCGGCAGATGTAGAGTATTACGTCATCGGCAGATGTAGAGTATTACGTCATCGCAGAAGTAGAGTGTTATGTCATCGGCAAATGTAGAGTATTACGTCATCGCAGAAGTAGAGTATTACGTCATCGGCAGAAGTAGAGTGTTATGTCATCGGCAAATGTAGAGTATTACGTCATCGGCAGATGTAGAGTATTACGTCATCGCAGAAGTAGAGTATTACGTCATCGCAGAAGTAGAGTATTACGTCATCGCAGAAGTAGAGTATTACGTCATCGGCAGAAGTAGAGTATTACGTCATCGCAGAAGTAGAGTATTACGTCATCGCAGAAGTAGAGTATTACGTCATCGGCAGATGTAGAGTATTACGTCATCGGCAGAAGTAGAGTATTACGTCATCGGCAGAAGTAGAGTATTACGTCATCGGCAGAAGTAGAGTATTACGTCATCGGCAGAAGTAGAGTATTACGTCATCGGCAGAAGTAGAGTATTACGTCATCGGCAGAAGTAGAGTGTTATGTCATCGGCAGAAGTAGAGTATTACGTCATCGGCAGAAGTAGAGTGTTATGTCATCGGCAGAAGTAGAGTATTTGTCATCGGCAGTTGTAGGTATTTATGTCATCGGCAAATGTAGAGTATTACGTCATCGGCAGAAGTAGAGTGTTATGTCATCGGCAGAAGTAGAGTATTACGTCATCGCAGAAGTAGAGTATTACGTCATCGGCAGAAGTAGAGTGTTATGTCATCGGCAGAAGTAGAGTATTACGTCATCGGCAGAAGTAGAGTATTACGTCATCGCAGAAGTAGAGTATTACGTCATCGGCAGAAGTAGAGTGTTATGTCATCGGCAGAAGTAGAGTATTTGTCATCGGCAGATGTAGAGTATTACGTCATCGGCAGATGTAGTGCATGTTTCCACCGGAAGATGTAAGAGATATTTTGTCATTAAAGCTACCGAAGTGTCTTCTGATCGTTGTTCATTAATGGACACGTGATCTGCACATGTTCACCGGTAGATGTATTAGGAAGTTTGTCGTTAGTGCCCGGATGGGGTGTTTTCTATCGGTAGATGAAGCCTGTTTTTCATCGGCAGATGTTGTGTCTGTGACTATCGGCAGATGCCGCTTAAAAGAGGTGTAGAAAAGATGTGTTGCGTGGCTGGCACGTGACCATCGGTCGATGTGAGCCTAGGACTCCATCGGCAGATGCATTAAGATGTGTTTCCAAATAAAAATAATAATATAAAAGTAAACGCACCGTTAATGAATAAGATGCATGAAGCATGAACCAAACGATTAGGAGATTAAGAATGGTGATCACGTGACGGCTCCTGGCCGGGGTCGTTACACTAGTTTCGTTTAAACGCCCGAATGAGGTAGAATTCTCCTATCAGGCAGTACCGAAGAAACACTGTATGCCTGTTATATCTTTCCTGAAAGCTCAACGGCTGATGAGGTCAGGATGCATCGGATTTCTTGCCCACGTAGTAGATGTTCAAAGACAAGGTGAGGTGGAACTTTAGAATATTCCGGTAGTTCGAAACTTCTCAAAGGTCTTCTTAGATGACTTACCGGGATTGCCACCTGATCGTGAAATCGAGTTTGAAATTGATGTATATCCTGGTGCTGAACCGGTATCGAAGAATCCGTATCGTATGGCGCCGATAGTGCTGAAGGAGTTGGAGGCTCAGCTAAAGGAATTGGTGGACAAGGGTTTTGTGCGCTCTAGTTTCTCTCCGTGGGGTGCTCCCGTCTTGTTCGTCAAGAAGAAGGATGGGTTCCTACGGATGTGCATTGATTACCGGGAGCTGAACAAGTTGACCATCAGAAATAAGTACCCGTTGCCAAGGATCGATGATTTATTTGACCAGCTGCAAGGAGCTCGTGTATTCTCAAAGATTGACTTACGCTCCGGTTATTACCAGTTGAAGGTCAGACTTGAGGATATTCCAAAGACCGCTTTCAGGACTCAGTACGGACACTACGAGTTCTTGGTGATGTTGTTCGGGTTGACTAATGCCCCCGTGGCATTTATGGACTTGATGAATAGGATATTTCAGGAGTTCTTGGACAAATTCATAATCGTTTTCATCGACGACATCCTGGTTTATTCTCGGAATGAAGAGGAGCATAAAGAGCACTTGGCTATTGTGCTGTCAACTTTAAAACAGAATCAATTATATGCCAAACTATCAAAGTGTGAATTCTGGTTGAGCAGGATTAATTTCCTAGGCCACGTGGTGTCTGCAGAAGGAGTTTCGGTAGATCCAGCCAAGATTCAGGCTATGAAGGATTGGCCCAGGCCGAGAAACACCAGTGAGGTACGGAGCTTTATCGGGCTAGCTGGTTATTATAGAAAGTTTATCAAGGGATTTTCTGTGATAGCAAAACCAATGACCAGCTTAACGAGGAAAGACATCAAGTTCAAGTGGTCTGAAACTTGTGAGGTGAGTTTTCAGACACTTAAGCGGAAATTAACCGCTGCTCCACTGTTAGTATTTCCAGTTGAAGACGGAAAATTCAGCGTATACTGTGATGCGTCCAAGGTTGGCTTGGGATGTGTACTAATGCAAGAAGAGAAGGTGGTAGCATACGCGTCCAGACAGTTGAGGAACCATGAACAAAACTACCCTACACACGACCTCGAGTTAGCGGCGGTTGTGTTTGCGCTGAAAGTATGGAGACACCACTTGTACGGACAATCATGTGAGGTGTTTTCTGATCACAAGAGTTTGAAGTACATCTTTACCCAGAAAGAGTTAAACATGAGACAAAGACAGTGGTTAGAATTTGTGAAAGATTACGATGTTGAGATCAAGTACCATCCTGGTAAAGCTAATGTGGTAGCTGATGCACTGAGCATGATGCCAACTACTATGCAGCAAGTTATGTCGGCCGTATCAATGCCTTTGAGGACAGAGATACAGAAGTTCGATATGGAGATAGTTTCTGGGCTATCGGCCATACTAGCAGACCTGACACTACGGCCCACCGTCCTGGACCAAATTAAAGAAGCCCAGAAGACCAATTCAAAGGAGATGGCTGACATTGTGAGCAAGATACCAATGGCCTCTTCCGATTTTAGTTATTCGGGAGATGGAGTTCTGAAGTTCAAAAACAGATGGTATGTTCCGAAAGACGAAGAGCTATGGGAGCGCATCTTGTCGGAAGCCCACTCGTCTCCTTTCTCTATGCATCCTGGAAGCACGAAGATGTATCAAGACTTGAAACTTCACTTCTGGTGGCCGAATATGAAGAATGAAGTGGCCAAATATGTGGAGTCTTGCATGATATGTCAACAAGTCAAGGCTGAACATCAACGACCAGGTGGAACATTTCAACCTCTCCCGATCCCCGAGTGGAAATGGGAGAACATCACAATGGACTTTGTTGTTGGCCTTCCAAGAACAGCTAAAGGCCACAATAGCATATGGGTCATAGTGGATGTATTGACGAAGTCGGCCCATTTTCTACCTGTGAAGATGACATTCTCTATGGACTAGTATGCAGAACTATACATTAGTGAGATTGTCAAGCTGCATGGGGTACCAGTGTCGTTTGTATCTGACTGAGATCCTAGATTCACATCGAGGTTCTGGAAAAGATTTCAAAGCTCCCTGGGCACCAGGTTGGATTTCAGCACGACGTTTCATCCACAGACGGACAGACAATCTGAGAGAACAATTCAAATACTAGAGAATATGTTAAGGTCGTGCGTGATGGAATTTCATGCTCCTTGGAGTAGATACCTACCGCTTGTGGAGTTCGCTTACAACAATAGCTACCATGCTACAATTGGCATGGCTCCATATGAAGCTCTCTACGGCAGGAAGTGTAGATCCCCATTGTGTTGGGATGAAGTCGAGGAAGCCAAGCTGATCGGCCCTGAGCTGTTACAACAGATGTCCGAAGTGATTGCCGCAATCAAGCAACGAATAAAGATTGCTCAGAATCGACAAAAGAGTTATGCGGATCATAGAAGAAGGGACTTGGAGTTTCTGACGGCGATGAAGTATTCTTGAAGATGTCGCCTTTCAAGGGCGTAATGAGATTCGGTAAGAAAGGAAAGCTCAACCCACTGTTCATTGGACCTTTTCCCATCATAAAGCATGTGGAAAGCATGGCCTACAGACTACAGCTGCCAGCATCATTGGATGGAGTTCACAATGTCTTCCACGTTTTGATGCTAAGGAAATGTGTGCGAGATCCAACTCAGATCGTGGAACGGGTGGACTTTGATATCATGCCGATGCTGACATATGAAGAAAGGCCCATACAGATTTTGGACACTTCAGTCAAAGTATTGTGCAACAAAGTGGTTCCGCTGGTGAATGTTTTATTGTAACGACCCCGTTTCCCAGCAAGATATTGTCCGCTCTGGGGATTGGGCCGTAACCCAATATCCTCCCCTCACGGCTTTGTTTGGCGAGAACTTCCCGAAGGTCATCCAACCTGGAATTGCTCTCGCCGAAGCACTTTTAACTTCGGAGTTCTTATGGGATCCGTTGCCAATCGTGCTCCAAAACGCGTCTTGCTATGTTGGGAGCCCCCGTTTCCCGCAATATTGTCCGCTCTGGGGATTGGGCCGTAACCCAATATCCTCCCCTCACGGCTTTGTTTGGCGAGAACTTCCGAAGGTCATCCAACCTGGAATTGCTCTCGCCGAAGCACTTTAACTTCGGAGTTCTTATGGGATCCGTTGCCAATCGTGCTCCAAAACGCGTCTTGCTATGTGGGAGGGTCCCATTACATCGTTTCATTTCCACATACTTCCCCAAGCGATGTGGGATTGTGACGACCCTCCTTTTTTACGACCTGTCACCTTCCGGTTCGCCCGCGTGGACGTACCGCCATCCGGGTTCCGGTTCGTGCAGCCATCGTACCCATACGTGCATATTCGGGTCATCACAATCACCCCCTCTCGGGGGCCCAACGTCCTCGTTGGCCACATTTCGGTGGGCTAAGGCTCTGATACCATTTGTAACGACCCCGTTTCCCAGCAAGATATTGTCCGCTCTGGGGATTGGGCCGTAACCCAATATCCTCCCCTCACGGCTTTGTTTGGCAGGGGAACTCACAGAAGGTCACCCAACCTGGAATTGCTCTCGCCGAAGCACTTTTAACTTCGGAGTTCTTATGGGATCCGTTGCCAATCGTGCTCCAAAACGCGTCTTGCTATGTTGGGAGGGTCCCATTACATATGTTTCATTTCCACATACTTCCCCAAGCGATGTGGGATTGTGACGACCCTCCTTTTTTACGACCTGTCACCTTCCGGTTCGCCCGCGCGGACGTACCGCCATCCGGGTTCCGGTTCGTGCAGCCATCGTACCCATACGTGCATATTTGGGTCATCACATTTATGGCGCAATCACAACGTGGAGGAAACCAATTGGGAAAGACAACAGGACGTTAGGGCCCAATATCCGGACCTCTTCGCTTAAGCAAATTTTGGGGACAAAATTTCAGTTAAGGTGGGTGGAATGTAACACCTGGCATTTTGCCTATGTATTTATTCCCCGGATATGTAAGCAGAATTACTCCGATATTAATACAATGACTATTTATAATGAATTTATCGACGTGTTCAATTAAATGAGAGCGATTGTAAAACTGATTCGAAGAACTAAATGGAAACCATTAGTTAGAGATGCATGGAGGGGTAAATTGGGAAGGAATTAAGGTTGGTGGGATGGAGCCAATGGTTGGCTGCCAAATGTCAATAACTTGCTGAGAAACCTACCTATTCTCCTCCTTTCTACGTGAACCTTTACACTCATCCCTTCCTCTCTGTTTTCCCTCTTCCAGACGAAAAGCATTCACCAAAGCACCTTCGATCTTCCTTGGTTTTCTTCTGTATTCTGCCTAAGGTAAACATCTGCTTATACTAATGTGTTTGAACAAGCTAAAAGGTGAGTTTTGTTGAAATGTAGGGTTTAGACATTTTGGAGGAAACTCACTGTTTTTGGATGAAAACATGTTGGTTGTTTTCTAAAAGTCTGAATGGAGTTAATAGCATATCCTACAAGTTATTAGTTAGCATTTGCAGCTTGTTTAATTTCCGAACGTGCATGTACAGGTTCTTGCGTTACCGAGACGATCAAGGATATCAACTCTATAGCAAAACAGGTAAGTTCATACCCGAAGGTTGGCCCTTAAGGCCCTACATCACGGAGACTCTAGGCTTTCATTTCTGTTGGGAGGTTTTGGGTAGATAAGTCGAAGTTAAATTTCGAGTAGTCTGTTCTTCCTTTAGGATTTGTTCTATTGTTTTCTGTTGTCTGTTGTTTCAATTGTAAGCACTGTGAATGTCCATGTATACACGATTTTTCCTGAAAGTTCATGCAAAACTGTTTTCTGTACACGGTTTGAAACTAAGCAAGATAAAATTTGACTGAAATGTATTGGTTAAGTGCGGGACGGGGACTGGCCTACTGTACAGCCCAGTCTGTTCTGTTCTGTTTCTGTTTCTATAAATCTGTTATGTGCCTGTCGTGCACTTGTCAGTTCCCCTATAAGCCCCACTTATACCCCACTGCCACTGAAATGTAATGTATTCTGTCACCGAATTTTGAAAGTTCATACATAGCATATACATCACTGCATTTATATATGTTCTTACTGAGTTTTAGACTCATAGATGAACTCCCCGATGTAGGTACTGAACTCGAAAATGAGGACTTTGTGCCTCAGTCTGATGAGTAGGTGGCTGGTGGCTCGAGCTCTTGGGGGTGGTTGTGGCAGCCATACATGTATCTGATAAGAGGGAGGGAAGTTTTCAAAGTAAAGTTCACGTCTGTAAATTCTACTAGGATTTTGGTGTTTTGTTTTAAAAACTCGGTCGGGATTTTTGTTGAAAATCTGGTTACTGTATAGGTTTTGAATGTTTAAGTTTTGAAACTGCTGTATTTGACATGTATTTGACATTCGAATTGTGTTATGAAGTGTTCTGGAATTGTTTGGAATATTTTCTCTTCTAGGGTGTGCATGGATTATCTCTGATTTTAGAGCCATCCACTGTTCCCTTGTTTATTTACATCCACCGCTGTTTACTGTTCATTTTTGTCTTATTCACATCCACCGTTCCCCTTGTTTATTCACATCCATCGTTCCCTTTGTTTATTCACATCCACCGCTGTTTATTGTTCATTTTTGTCTTATTCACATCCACCGTTCCCTTTGTTTATCCACCGTTTACATTTTCCGTTGCTGCCTTTAAAATTATATCTTCCGTCTGACGTCATTCGCTTGTCTTCCAGCCTTCACTCCCAGAGAAGGTTTATACTCTCTGTTAAGGTTTTAAAAGTATAGATGTTCAAAAAAAAAAATAGTCCCCGTTTTAAAATGTCCCGGAGTGATAGCTCGTCGTCCCCGATCGGGTCGGGGGCTGTCACAGACAAGGTCTGTGGCAGAGTACAGTAGGCAATTCGAGTCCCTGTCCAGGTTTGCTGGACATTTTGTTCACAAGAATGAGGATAAGGTGTTTCAGTTTGTGCATGGACTGAAGCCAGAAATTTACAGAGGAGTCAAATTTTGTGGTATTAAAGGGCTGTCATTCAGTGAAGTTGTGTCCACAGCATTGGATGTGGAAGAAGCTGAAATGAAGTGTTCTGGACCGAAGGAAGCCCCGTGAAAGTTCATCCAGCCCCAACAGCACAGAGGAATGAAGAGGCCCAGTGAAGGCCAAAGTAACTAGGGAACAAGAAAGAAGGTGTAGGACACCAGGAAGTTGCCCCAGTGCCTTAAGTGTTTGAAAGGTTACCTAGGCGAGTGCAGGTTTGGGATGAGAAAGTGTTTCAACTGTGAGGAAGTTGGACACACATACAGGGATTGCCCGAATCCCAGAATCACCCGATGCTTCAACTGTAACAAAGTCGGCCATATTAACAGAGATTGTCCAGCTCTGAAGAGTGGCCCTGCTAAGTTAAACCCGAGGATATTCTCCATGATGGAGTCGGACGATGAGGAACAACCCGCTGTAGTGTCAGGTACCATTTTGATCAACTCTATACCTGCTTTTACTTTAATAGATTATGGTGCAACACACTCGTTTATAGCGTATGCGTTTGCTGTCAAATTAGATGTACAGTTTACCCCTACTGAGCACGTGTTTAACGTCGTGTTACCCCCTGGTGGACGCATGCACTCTGACCAAGTGATGTTTGATAGTGTTGTGTTGGTAGGAAACAAGAATTTACCTGCTGATCTCATTATTATGTATATAATGGGATTTGATGTAATCTTAGGAATGGATTGGTTGTTCAAGCATTTTGCCACAATTGATTGTAGGACTGGCGTAGTTAGTTTTCAACCCCCTGGTGGTTTGAAGCATACCTTTCAAGCCTCGAAGAAGAGTAAGGGAATGTCTATTATGACTTCTATCAATACAAGACCCTCTTCGTGCAGAGAGTATTTATGCTTTCTGGCCAACGTTATAGACACACAGTTTGTAGGAAAAGCAAGTCCTCAAAATGTCTTAGTTGTCCAAGACTTTCCAGAAGTATTTTTAGATGACCTTCTTGGCTTGCCGCCAGATAGGGACATTGAGTTTGTTGTAGATGTTTACCCAGGCGCTGAGCCTGTATCTATGAATCCCTATAGGTTAGCACCTACGGAGCTTAAGGAATTAAAGAAACAATTGGAGGAACTATTGGATAAAGGGTTTACACGCCCAACTTTTTCACCGTGGGGTGCACCAGTTCTTTTTGTTAAGAAGAAGGATTGATCAATGCGTATGTGCGTTCATTATCGGGAATTGAATAAGTTAACTATCAAGAACAAGTTTCCATTGCCAAGGATTGATGATTTATTCGACCAGCTTAAGGGTGCACGTGTTTTCTCTAAGATTGACCTAAGGTCTGGTTATTACCAATTGAAAGTCAAATCAGAAGATATTCCTAAGACTGCCTTTCGCACAAGGTATGGACATTATAAGTTTTTGGTTATGTCTTTTGGATTGACAAATGCACCAGCAGCATTCATGGATCTTATGAATAGGGTGTTTCATGAGTATTTAGATAAGTTTGTCATAGCATTTATTGATGATATACTAATCTATTCACGTACTAAGGAGGAGCATACAAGACATTTGAACCTGGTATTGGGAGTACTAAGGCAACATCAACTTTATGCTAAGTTTTCCAAGTGTGAGTTTTGGTTGGACAGAGTTCACTTTCTTGGTCATGTGATCTCGGGTGATGGGATATCTGTTGATCCAGCCAAGGTTAAAGCAATTAAGGAGTGGCCCCAACCGAAGAATGCCACTGATATTCGGAGTTTCCTTGGATTAGCAGAATATTACAGGAAATTTATTGAAGGATTCTTGAAGATTGCAACACCCCTCACTCGGTTAACAAGGAAAAACATGAAGTATGTGTGGACTGAGGAATGTGAATCCAGTTTCCAGACTTTGAAACAGAAGTTGACCAATGCTTCAGTATTAACACTCCCTGTTGATAATGGAAAGTTCAGCATTTATTGTGACGCTTCTAAAGTTGGACTCGGTTTTGTGTTGATGCAAGATGGAAAAGTAATAGCCTATGCTTCTAGGCAGTTGAAAACACACGAGAAGAATTACCCTACACACGACTTAGAATTAGCTGCAGTGGTTTTTGCACTAAAGATTTGGAGGCATTACTTGGATGGAAAGTCTTGTGAGATATTTTCGGACCATAAAAGTCTGAAGTATATTTTCACACAAAAAGAATTAAATATGAGGCAACGTAGATGGTTGGAGTTTGTCAAGGATTATGATTTTGAGATTAAATACTACCCCGGTAAGGCGAATGTAGTGGCTGATGCATTGAGTAGAGTAACGACTTCAGCCTCTGCATTGATTCTCGACATACCGTTAGCCTTTGAGGCAGAGTTTCAAAGATTTAATTTGGAAGCTGTGTCCAGCGTGTCAGCTATCCTCTCTGCCATAACCTTGAAGCCTACTATTTTGGAAAGAATAAAGGAAGCACAGGCGATTGATGTTGAGTGCAACAAGTATAAGTCATGCATGGATTCTACCGATAAGTCAGATTTTAACTATTCTGTTGATGAAATTCTCAAGTTTCGGAATAGATGGTTTGTTCCAACAGATAAAGAACTTCAAAAAGATATCCTTTCGGAAGCTCATTCTTCTAGACTCTCTGTTCATCCTGGTAATACAAAAATATACAGAGTCCTTAAGCAACATTATTGGTGGCCAAATATGAAAAGAAGTGTGGCCGAGTACGTAGGATTGTGTTTAGTTTGACAACAAGTTAAAGCTGAACATCAGAGGCCTGCAGAAGCATTGCAACCATTACCAGTTCCCGAATGGAAATGGGAACAAATAACGATGGACTTTGTGGTAGGATTGCCTAGGACAGCAAAGGGACATGATGCAATTTGGGTGATAGTAGATCTGTAACACCCGACAATTTCTGCCAGGTGATTTTCTTAACCTTTTTAATTGTCACCCTTTTATTGACCTTTATGATTTTAAAATTAATGCCAAGACTTATTTATTACAAGTTGAGTGAAACTAGGTTGGGTGGCAAGTTTGTAATTAAGGTAGATTTTAATTGGTATAAATAGGTTATGGGAATTCTTAAACCTCATTAAAACCTCGCTGTAGCCGACATTTCCTCTCTCGACGATTCCCTTCCTTCCAGAGCTCCCTCTCTGCCAGCTATTCCTTCACCGGCGACCAGTTCTTCAGCCTCTACTTCGACAATCCACGCTCTAGGTAATACTTAGACAATGTAGTTACTGGGTAGTTACTTAGAGCTCTGTCTTCAGCTAGAACTTGAGGTTTTAGATTCTTCACTAACAGAGTAATGGTAGTGACAAATCATTATATGTGTTTAGTAATGGCATTTCCAATTCGATTCTGGACATTAAGATAACAGACCGTGTTTAGTTGTTAGACTTAATCCGGTTATTTAGGTTCTGGAAGTTTAATCTGTACACACTAGGCGCTCGACTAGGAGGATTTAGAAATATTTATGTTAGATACTAGGATGACTTTTAGTTAGGATTTTGATTTAACACTGTAATGTGAATGTTTCTAGGTGAAGAAGTTTGAAGAGAAGTGCTCAAGTTGCTAAGGAAACCAGGTAAGTGAGTGAGTAAGATTTCCGGCCATTAGGGCCCTACATCACAAGAGTACTAAGTAGAAGTTGTTTATGATGTTAAAAGTACCTGTGCTAACGTCTTGTTGTCTTCGGTACTCGAGTTGATGCTATGATCCTTTGATGAATGAATGGCTTGTTCAGTAGTATGATGAACTAAGATTTACTCATGCTCTTGCATCATGAATATTTCTCAAGCATATGAAAATGTTTTAAGTACATGATTTCTCCTATGAACAAGATATGAACATGAAACTTGTACAACAAGGATTAAGAGAGGGTTGGGGGCAGTTTGACATATGTCACTGTCCAAAAGAAGGACCATGGATACGACCCGCAAGGGACTATGTACACTCTCATTGTCAACCCCCTTTTCGGCACAAATCCTCCCTTAATCCATATGATGAAAAAGATGAATATGAACAAGAGCAATAACACGAAAAGATCATGAACATGTGTTTCCTTTAATTTGTGCATTCATGCATACATGTTAGCATTGCACTCTTTACTAAGCATTAGACTTATAGTTTAAATCTTATGATGTAGGTGAAGAACTACTAGGTGAGGATTTCAGTCTAATGAGGAGTTTAAAGATCTGTTCTTGAAGGTGTTTAGGTGACAGATTGTGGCCATCGGATGATGTTTTCATCGGATGATGTCTTCTATCAGATGATGTCTTCTATCAGATGATGTCTTCCATCGGATGATGTTTTCCATCGGATGATGTCTTCTATCAGATGATGTCTTCCATCGGATGATGTTTTCATCGGATGATGTCTTCTATCGGATGATGTCTTCTATCAGATGATGTCTTCTATCAGATGATGTCTTCCATCGGATGATGTTTTCCATCGGATGATGTCTTCTATCAGATGATGTCTTCTATCGGATGATGTTTTCCATCGGATGATGTTTTCCATCGGATGATGTCTTCTATCGGATGATGTCTTCTATCAGATGATGTCTTCTATCAGATGATGTCTTCTATCGGATGATGTCTTCTATCAGATGATGTCTTCCATCGGATGATGTTTTCCATCGGATGATGTTTTCATCGGATGATGTTTTCCATCGGATGATGTCTTCTATCGGATGATGTCTTCCATCAGATGATGTCTTCCATCGGATGATGTTTTCCATCGGATGATGTCTTCTATCAGATGATGTCTTCTATCGGAGGGAGTTTAATGAGTCGTGTGATGTGCATGTGTCAATCGGTAGAAGCCGATATTAAGTCATGTCGTTTTGTGATCGGATGAAGTTTAATGAGTCATGTGATGTGCATGTGTCAATCGGTAGAAGCCGATATTAAGTCTTGTCATTTTGTGATCGGATGAAGTTTAATGAGTCACGTGATGTGCATGTGTCAATCGGTAGAAGCCGATATTAAGTCTTGTCGTTTTGTGATCGGATGAAGTTTAATGAGTCACGTGATGTGCATGTGCCAATCGGTAGGAGCGTGCACCATGCTTTGTCGTTTTGCGATCGATAGATGTCCTTGAGTTTCCAATTCCCTTCGGTCAAATGTCTTAACGTTTTGTCTATTCATAAACGTTGTCTACTTATTGAGTTTTTTGCTGTAAAGTCGAGGATTAAAGATAGAATTATCATCACTGAGAGAAAATTTAAAATTTTCCATAATTTCTCTTAGTTCAGTTCAATGTTTTGGGTAGCAAAACCGGGTCTGGAAGACTCGGGTCGTTACAAGATCGTCTAACCAAATCTCCCCATAAAGATGACCTACTCGATGGACCAACTAGCTGAATTGTATGTGCATGAGATTGTTAGACTGCATGGAGTTCCAAGCACTATAGTTTCTGACCGAGACTCAAGATTTACGTTGAAGTTTTGGAATTGTCTGCATAAGGCTATGGGTACACAGCTCAAATTTAGCACAGCCTTTCACCCTCAAACAGATGGACAATCTGAAAGGACTATCCAAACGTTGGAGGATATGCTTCGTGCATGTATTTTAGATTTTCAAGGATCTTGGAGTAAGTATTTATCGTTGGTGGAATTCTCTTATAACAACAGTTTTCAAGCAACCATAGGTATGGCACCGTATGAAGCATTGTATGGACAAAAATGCAGATCTTCTTTGTATTGGGACGAAGTTGGAGAAGCACGTTTGATTGGTTTTGATGTTGTGCAGCAAACAGTGGAGAAGATTGCCCTCATCCGACAGAGAATCTTAACAGCTCAAAGTCGACAGAAAAGCTATGCCGATAAGAGACGTAGAAAACTAGAGTTCGAAGTTGGTGATGAAGTTTTTCTTAAGGTATCACCATTCAAGGGAGTTGTGAGATTTGGAAAGAGAGGCAAGTTGAACCCCAAATATATTGGACCATTCTTAATCTTGAAGAGCATGGGGAAGACAGCTTACCAATTACAGTTACCAACTTCTATGGAAGGAATCCATAATGTGTTCCATGTTTCCATGTTAAAGAAGTGTATGCGGGATCCATCTCAGATTGCGGAACAGCAGAACATTGAAGTTCATCCTACCCTTACCTATGAGGAGAAACCTGTAGAAATTCTCGGCTATACAACAAAAGTGCTACGTAATAAGGAAGTTCAACTAGTGAAGGTGTTATGGCATAACCAGAATGTTGAGGAGACAACTTGGGAGCGCCAGCAGGACATGATGGACTAACATCCAGAATTATTCAGGTATTGAATTTTGAGGACAAAATTCTTTTAAGGAGGGTAGATTGTAACACCCAGTTCCATTGAACCGATTTTACCTTGTCAACTAATACTGTACATTTTATGGATGAAATTGGGAGAATTACTGATTAGGTTAATGAGAGACTAAGCAAGGCCATAAGGGTAAATAGAAATTTATAGTGATAACCTATTTAAGCAAAGAGGTTATGCGATTAATGCACTGTAGCAGCCACTATTTTCTATACTTCCTCTTTCAGTATTCAGCTCAAGCTCAGCAGAGCTCTCCAGGCGATTTCCTCTCCGATTTCCATTTCTCAACCTAGGTGAGTTTTCTTGAGTTTTAGTGGCTAGATAGCAGAGAGAGTACAATGTGTGTTTTGGGAATGCTGTGAATGAGAGTAGGTTCGGGTTTAGGTGATAAACCGAGAATGCACGAATAATATAGTTCCAAGTTAGCTTCCTTAGGTTTCTGTGTGATGACCCGAATATGCACGTATGGGTACGATGGCTGCACGAACCGCAACCCGGATGGCGGTACGTCCGTGCGGGGGAACCGGAAGGTGACATGTCGTAAAAAGGGGGTCGTCACAATCCCACATCGCTTGGGGAAGTATGTGGAAATGAAACATATGTAAAGAGACCCTTCCAACATAGCAAGATGCGTTTTGGAGCACAAATGGCAACGAATCCCATAAGAACTCCGAAGTTAAAAGTGCTTCGGCGAGAGCAATTCCAGGTTGGGTGACCTTCTGGGAAGTTCTCGCCAAACAAAGCCGTGAGGGGAGGATATTGGGCTACGGCTCAATCCCCAGAGCAGACAATATCTTGCTGGGATAAGGGGTCATTACAAATGGTATCAAGAGCCTGTACCCAACCGAAAATGTGGCCAACGAGGACGTTGGGCTCCCGAGGGGGGGTGATTGTGATGACCCGAATATGCACGTATGGGTACGATGGCTGCACGAATCACAACCCGGATGGCGGTACATCCGCGCGGGCGAATCGGAAGGTGACAGGTCATAAAAAAGGGGTCGTCACAATCCCACATCGCTTGGGAAAGTATGTGGAAATGAAACATATGTAAAGAGACCTTTCCAACATAGCAAGACGCGTTTTGGAGCACAATTGGCAACGGATCCCATAAGAACTCCAAAGTTAAAAGTGCTTCGGCGAGAGCAATTCCAGGTTGGGTGACCTTCAGGGAAGTTCTCGCCAAACAAAGCCGTAAGGGGAGGATATTGGGCTACGGCCCAATCCCCAGAGCGGACAATATCTTGCTGGGATAAGGGGTCGTTACATTTTGAATGGTTTAGAACGAGTTATAGTGAAGATTGAATTAACGCTCTGTTTATGATTTTAAGTGAGCAAAATCTCAAGATAGCTTGCAACCCAACTTTTTTCAGGAAGTCAGGTAAGTAGAGTATGTGTGCCTTCGGGTCTACATCACAAAACATTAGGTTTATGCTTGTTTAAATGTTTTCTGTATGTCATGTATCATGTTTTGGAAAGAACACGAAAATGGATTTACATGTAATGACATGACAAGGTATGAACATAATGTAACATATCAGCTGTTAAGGGAACTAATCTGCCCCTTAATTTATGAAGAGGATGTATGACTTTGGGAAAATTGATCCGCTTCCCAGTGGAATTTAGGATCAGATCAGCTGTTAAGGGAACTAATCTGCCCCTTAATTTATGAAGAAGATGTATGACTTTGGGAAAAAGGATCTAACTCCCAATGGAACCGAGGGATTAGATCAGTGAAAGAACGTGAATGCAATAGAGATGTGAAAGTAGAAACTGCATGTCTAGGATTTATGTTTCAGCATATCATTTCATTGTTGCTTTACTTACTTAGCATTAGGCTAATAAATGAGTTTTATGATGTAGGAGAAGAAATTCCAGCAGGTGTGTTCTCCAAGTATGTTGAGGACTAGGCTGGTTGGAGGAGTACATTCACGCTTCAACTTGACAATTTGATGGGGCGGTTTAACTAATGTCAGTAGGTGTGAAAGTTTAGTTGACAATGGTTCAGTTTAAGTATGATGAGAATGTTTGTGACAGTTAGAGTTTAATGTTTTTATTAATTTTGGAGCTTTTCGGATTATGAAAAACACGATTTGGTTTTTGTTGTAGATTGTTATTCTGGATTTATAAAGTTGTGGATTTAGGTTGTTTTGAATAGCTGCTGTGAAAATTTACAAGTTCTTTTAGTTGGCAGAGTTGTCTGTTTGTTTAGAGTGTTACTGTTCACCGGTGGATGTAGTCTATCAGTGGATGTAATCTACCGGTGGATGTAGTCTACCGGTGGATGTAATCTACCGGTGGATGTAATCTACTGGTGGATGTAATCTACCGGTGGATGTAATCTATCGGTGGACGTAGTTTATCGATGGATGTTGTCGAACGGTAGACGTGAGTAATGGGTTTTGTCATTTTATGATCGGTGGATGTGAGTATTAGGCTTTTGTCGTTTTATGACCGGTGGATGTGAGCGTAGATGTGATTAATAGAGTTTGTCGTTTTGTGACCGGTGGACGTGTGTAGTCGACGCGTCGTTCGCCTGACGTGACCGGTGGACGTGTGCAGTCGACGTGTCGTTCGAATGACGTGAGCGGTGGGTGTTCGTTGTAGTAGACATATTCTGTCTCTACGTCCACCGCCGAGATTATTTGTTTTTGCTTCTGCTGCTAACACTGTTTAGCGGTGGATGCCTTTTGTTTCTATTTCTATCGCTAGAAATGTTCAGCGGTGGACGTGTTCTATTTTGTTTTGTTTTCCTTCAATCAATTGTCTTTAATATTTTAATTAATTATCAAATGTCGTTTTATACAAATGAATTTCCGCTGCAAGTTTTAACGTTTTAAGGGTCAAATTTTGACCGTTGAGTGAAATTTTAAAATTTTCTCAGAATGTCATAGTGTGGTTCAGTATTTTTAGTAACGGACCGGGTTTATATAATTCGGGGCGTTACATGTTCTCCCACAGTTCTTCATCCTCCATTGGTGAGTTCTTTTACCTCCATCTCTTCCATTTTAGCATGGATTTAAGATGGGTTTTTAGGGGGTATGTTTTAAGTATGGTAGGGTAGATTTGTGATGTTTTGAGTGGGATTTTATGGATTTTTGGAGGGTTTGTAGAAACCCTAGAGGGGGAGTCCGAAAATTACCATTTGTTGGCTAGTTTTCTTGCAAATTTCATGGTTTAGATGTTAGATGGATTAGCTTAGGTGATTTTTGAAGTTAGAATCAGGATTTGGTGAAAGTTATGGAAAAACCGGATTTATGGAGTATGAACACCGATTCTGTTTTTGGCATTTTTGTTTGGCTAAGTTATTTGGTTGGTTAATTTGAGTGTTTCAATGGATAGTAGACGTGTAGAGGTTTACGGATTGGGGTGGCACGTTGAAATCCGTTGAAAAACGAATAAGTTATGGTCGTTTGAAGTTGGACGCTAAAAATAGTTAGAAAATCGAGTTTTAGGTATTGAATTGTATAGTTGGTTGAATTTTGGTTAGTTTTGGATTTAAGAATTCCTTAGAATTTCTAGAATAATTGCTAAGTTATTTTTCCTATTTGTTAGGTTGTCGAGCGAATAATTTGATTTGGACGAAGTGAGCAAACATATTCCGAGCAGTCAGGTAAGTAGAGGAATTCTTTTTGCTGCCTTAGGCCTACACCATGGAACGGTAGGGTTAACGGTTGGTTTCCTGTTTCGCGTTGTGTTGTGTTGTGTTGCGTATTCTTCTGTCATGCATCACGTTTTATTTAAGTTACGAAAAATAAGTTTTGTGCATTGTTTTGAATTGCGAGTGTGAATTGTAATAAGATAATAAAAATTGTAAGAACTGGTCTCGAGTAAATTGGCCTTGTCGGGAATAAGTGCTGGAGTGTAGCACCCCGAAGGGATTTTTACGAGAGAGTGGTTTGGCTAAATTATAAGAACTGGTCTCGAGTAAATTGGCCTTGTCGGGAATAAGTGCTGGAGTGTAGCACCCCGAAGGGATTTTTACGAGAGAGTGGTTTGGCTAAATTGTAAGAACTGGTCTCGAGTAAATTGGCCTTGTCGGGAATAAGTGCTGGAGTGTAGCACCCCGAAAGGGATTTTACGAGAGAGTGGTTTGGCTAAAAGATTTAAGACATCGTGAGTATGAACTCCTAGACAGTCATAGGGTTCTACAATCGATGTGGGTAAGGCAAATCGTGCTTGGCCATCCTAGACAGTCATGAGATGTGTGCTAATCGGTTTTATTTGGTTGGATCAAGGCGTGGCTGTAACACCCGGCATTTTTGCCTATGTAATTTCTCCTCGAATCATTATGTGGGATTAATTTTGTATTAATACAATGAACATTTTGTTGGAAACCAAATTGATGGAAATTATATATAGATACATATAAATATGTATATTTGGATAATGGGATAAAAACAAACTAATGTATGAGTGAATGAAACCATTAGTTAGAAATGCATGGAGGGGTAAATTGGGAAGGAATTAAGGTTGGTGGGAGGGAGCCAATGGATGGTTGCCAAATGTCCATAACTTGCTGAGAAACCTACCTATTCTCCTCTCTTCTACGTGAACCTTCACACTCATCCCTTCCTCTAGTTTCCTCTCTTCCAGACGAAAATCATCCATCGAAGCACCTTCGATCTTCCTTGATTTTTTCTTCTGTTTCTGCCTAAGGTAAGCATCTGCTTATGCTAACGTGTCTGGACAAGTTAAAATGACAGTTTTGTTGAAGTTTAGGGTTTGTGATATTTTGGAGAAAACTCGCTGTTATTGTATGAAAACATGTTGGTTTGTTTTCTAAAAACCTGAATGGAGTTAGGAGCATATCCTACAAGTTATTAGTTAGCATTTGCAGCCTGTTTATTTTCCTTACGTGTATGTACAGGTTCGTGCATTACCGAGACGAAGTGAGCAAACAGGTAAGTTCATATCCGTAGGTTGGCCCTTAAGGCCCTACATCACGGAGATACTAGGTACTACGTATGTCGGGTGGTTTCGGGAAGAGAAAGTTAGAGTTAAGTTTTGAGTTATTTGTGTCATACCTTACGTTCTGCTATAATATTTCTGTTGTCTGCCGTTTTATGTTTAAGCACTGTAAATGCTTATGCATACACAATTTCCCGAAAGACATGCAAAAGTTTTTTGTGCACGGTTTTGAAGTTAAGAAAGATAAAATCTGACTGTAATGTATTGGTTAAGTGAGGGACGGGGACTGGCCTACTATTCTGTACAGCTTTGTCTGTTCTGTTCTGTTTCTGTTCTGTAAATCTGTTATGTGCCTGTTGTGCACTTGCCAGTTCCCCTATAAGCCCCACTTATACCCCTCTGATAGATAAAAACAATGTTTTGTAATGTCACTGTATTCTGAAAAGCTCATGCATAGCATATGCATCACTGCATTTATATGTTCTTACTGAGTTTTAGACTCATAGGTGAGCTCTCTGATGTAGGTACTGAAACCGTGGATGAAGACTTTGTGCCTCAAGATGATGATTTGATGTAGTTGGCGGATCGAGCTCATGGGGGTTGGTTGCTGCAGCCAGACATGTTCTGTTTCTGTGAGGGTATTTTAAAATTATGTCAAGTTCTGTATAACTTTTGAAATTTTAAACCGGTGTACAAGATTGGTGTTGATGTTTGAAAACCCCTGTCTGGTGAAGTTTTGGTAATGTATATCGAGTTCTGTACAGTCTTCCAGATCTTAGAACAATGTATAAGTTCTGATGTTTAAGTTTTTAAAAAAAAACTCTGTATTTGACGGTTGTGTATATTCTGAAGTATTCTGGGATTGTTTGGAATATTTCTCTTTTAGGGTGTGCATGGTTTATCTCTGGTTTTGGAGTTATCCATGCAATCTGTTTCCTTAGAATTTTGTCGTGTTTTCTTGATATGCCCAAAATCATGTTGTGAATCATTTTTCTGAAGCGTGAAGCTTTCACACTTTCTGTTTTCACGATTTCTGTTTCGGTGTAATCCTGTCAAAAGTTGTCAAATTTTGCCATTTTAAACTACATCTTCAGATCACGTCCACCACTGCTTTAGATTCACTTCTACGGCTGCCCGTTCTAAAAATCACGTCCACCGCTACTTGTAAAATCATGTCCACCGCTGCCCATTTAAAACTACATCCACCGCTGTCTTTACAATTTTATCTTCCGCCTGACGTCATCTGTTTTGTCTTATTCACATCCACCAGTGAACAAGTGCACTTCTGCCTGCGTACCCCGTTGCCTTTAAATTTACATCATCCGCCTGACGTCATCTGTTTTGTCTTATTCACGTCCACTAGTGAACAATGCACTTCTGCTCGCCTCCACCGCTGCCACTGTCATTTTTTTCGTATTCACATCCACCGCTGCCACTGTTCATTTTTGTCGTATTCACATCCTCCGCTACTTTTAAAATTCATATCCACCGCTGCCTTTGTTTATTCACATCCACCGCTGCCACTGTACACTTTTATCTTATTCACATCCACCGTTGTCACTGTTCACATTTGTTTAAAATCCACTTCTTCTGCCTATGTTTTTCCGCCTTTATTTCCTGTTTATTTATTCTCATTGTCCATTTCTGCCTGTTCTTCCCAGTCTTTTCTGTTATTCACTTCTGTGATCCGGTTATAAATTAGCTCCCAATTTTTAAATCCAGAGAAAGTTCTATCGCTCGAAAATGTTTTAAGGGTTTGCTTTTAAAAGTTTCAGTCTGTTTATTTACTTATCCCGCCTTTTATCACCCGATCTTGTCATTCATTGTAGCCCTACTTCCTACATGACATCTAGTTAACTGTTTCCCGTTTACTTTGAAAATCCAGAGAAAGTTTTCTCTCTTTGAGAAGTCTTAAATGTTCGATTTATAAAAGTCCTATGTCTTCTGTTCTTCGAACTGTAATTGTCATCCAGTTTTATACATATGTCATCCAGTCCCATTTCCAGAGAAGGTTTCTTCTCCTTGTAACGTTCTAAAAGTTTCAAAAAAAAATATAGTCTGTGTTTTTCTGTTATGTCCCGGAGTGATGGCTTGGCTCTCGGATTCCGATCGGAATAGGGTTTCGGGCTGTCACAGTGGCCATCTTAGACAGTTATGAGATGTGTGCCTACTTGATCCACAAAGCTTATAAAAATTATTAATGCAACGAACATGTAACGAGCACAACTGAGAGTTAGAAACTGCATATGATAGGATTGGGTTGCATTGTGTATTATGTGCATTTGTTATTCCCTACCTCTTAAGCATTAGACTTACTGTTCGTGTTCTATGGTGTAGGTGACGATCTTTATACAGGTGAGCTCGATGAGGAAACCCAGGATTAGGCAGCAGTCGATGATACATGGAGTATGCCGGTGCGGGCACTTGTCGGGGCGTCTTGGTTACGTTCTTCGGGTAGTTTGGTGGGGAGTTGGTATTTTGTCTTTTAAATATTTTTCCTAGCTATTTTGGAAGATTGTGGATAGTGGTGGTTTTGTGGAATGATTTTTAAGACTTTGTATTTCAGGTTTTGGGATTTAGGAAATGTTAGCCGTTGTATTGCTCGTTTTGTTTTTAAAGTACATAACATCGGGTTCTTTTGTCTCTACGTTTTCGCTAACTGTTTTAAGTCGGTTTTTCGAGATTTTTACGAGGCATAGATTCGCGGGTGTCGGGAACGTATGGTAAAAATTTTGGAAAATTTGGAAGTGTTTGGCTCCGAAAAAAGTGGAAGAAAAGTGGAATTGGTCGAAAAGGCCGTGCAGCGCCCAGCATCGCCGATCGATCGGCGCTGTGCGCCGATCAATCGGCAGGGGCTCCTATAGCTCGATCGCGCACCCGAGAGGGTGCCGATCGATCATTGCCTAGCGGCGATGGATCGCCGCATGCGCGCGTGCGCCGACCAGACTGTGTTTTTTTTAAAATTTTCGATTTTCAAATATTGTTTTACCTGATATTTTCTGACACGTTTTGCACGTAATGTGGGCACATTTTCCAACCATTTTTGAGGGTTCAAAAAACTCAAAAACCGACTCAAAAAGTTATCAAAAATTATTTTAAACTCGGGATTTGTTTGCAAAGTAGCGCACTGAGCCGGGACGGGTTCAAGGGCGTTACACTTCAGCATCTCTAAATTACAAGAATATATCAAGATTGTCTCTCCTTGTTCTATTCTCTCTAAGAAATTCTCCAATAGTTCTCTCAAGCATATTTCACACGCTTCTCTAACTCACTCAACTCTCCTTTTAAAGGGAAATTACCAATTATAGGCATAAACTATGAGTTTTTTTCATTTCAAATCATAAAGTAACGTTTTGAACAATGCAAACCATAAAGTATCAAACATGTGATAATTCAGATCACGCCGGACGGACAGACATGGATTAGTGTCCGTTCGGATGTTATATCGGCTGCCAACTGGACGGACGTTCTATTTTAGCGTCCGTCCGCACTTGATAAGTAATATTACGCTGCTGCGTAGTCCGGACGGACTCTATGTATTATCGTTCGTCCGAACTAACTTACAAAATTTACCAGACGGACGGTAATAAATAGCGTCCGTCAGGACTATCGATTATAAGCCTCCTAAGGTCATTTCGGATGGTGCCGCAATCCGTTTTTCTCTCGACGCTTTGCAAATTTCTTGGACAATTTCAACCGAAAAACGCATCATGTAATATCTTACTTCTTTTGTATTGATTTAGTTTAATTTTTAACGTTAAGAACACAAAAATCCGAGCCTTAAGTCAAAATCGGCCCTTTTAGGATTAATCGGACGGATGCTATTTATAGTCCGTCCGTCCGGTGGATCCCAGCCTTAACCTGGACCTTGGTTGTGAAGGTCGATTTTCACTGGGCTTTGATTTTCGCCACGGTTCGAGTTATTGTGGCTAATCTTGGAACTTTCCAATTTGCAGATTTTACTAAAATGATAGAAAAATTGACTTATAAACGAAAGAATGATTCGACGTTAAAAAGTGGACCATCAAAGCGGCCAACGATGCCACAACCATCTCCACTGCCCTCACAGCTACCTGCACCTCCACGGGCCTCACAGCCACATCCACGGGCTCCACAGCCACCTCCAAGGGCCTCACAGCTAACTCTCATGGCCTTACAACCAGCTCCATTGGCCCCACAATCGAATGACTTTCGCAATCAGCATTGTCAAGAGCAATTTCAGCTGGATACAGTACACCGAAAGGTGTCATTGACGAAGATTGTGGACTTTACAAGTTGAGTCAATTATTCTTACAAATTGTTTCTAAAATATTTCGTTGAACCAGTCTCATTCATTTGTTATTAAAAATGTTCAGGGTGGGAGTCCTTAGAGTTAAAGGAAATGTTTGACAGAATCGGACTACACGGACTCTATAGTATTCGGGAAGACAGCCGTGAAAAAATGGTTCGCCTATTCTATGCGAACATGAGATTTTCTGGGAGGTCAGAAGTTATAAAGACCTACATAATGGGTCAAGAGTATGAAGTGATGGCGGGGCTTGTGAATCAGTTGCTTGACTTTGACTTAGAAGAGGCAGAAAGGTACTACCATGCCCAGAAGAAGTGTCCTGTGCTCGCAACGGCAGAGGAAACAACGTTCATTAGACAGATTCATCGGAACACTAATATTTTGGCTTTCGTGAAGCCAGGAGCGAAAGATATTAATGTGAAAGCTCGTGTCATCCACAACCTTCTAGCACACACTCTTCTACCACACGTTGGACATAGAGATCACGTTAACTACATGTGTCTCTATGTCATGGAGAAATTGTATAGCGGTAACCTCTTCGACCCCGATTTTGTGATTGTGAGTCACATGAGTGAGATCTCATGCACACGGAACAAGAACCTCGCGTACACTGCCTTGATTCAGAAGATTATAGAGTATTTTCAGATTCAGTTACCGCGAGGGGCGCAGACTATATCACAGTGGCCCATGGATGCATTCAGCAGGCTGCATTTGGTTTGGATGGGCTTGCAGGAGGTAGACGGAGTGTGGACGGAGGGGGATGATGTTCGACCCCCTCCTGTACTGCAACACCCTCGTCGAGGGCAACCCCCCCTTCATATCGTGCCTCCCACGGATATGGATCCTATTAGGGAGCAGATAGAGTCTGTTCGAGCGGAGGTGCAGTCTGTTCGAGTAGAGGTGGCGCTGAGGTTCACAGAGATTATGGAGTACCTCGGAGGTATGATGGAGTACCAGAGAGAGACGAGACAGGATTGGATGGAGGCCCATGCCCTTGATCCCGATGATCTTGGAAGAGGTGATGATGCCGATGATGAGGTAGTCCTGCCCGAGGGTGGAGATGACGAGGGATTGCTGCCTGGGGGTGGAGATGACGAGGGTGTGCTGCCGGGAGCTGGAGATGACGACGATGCCAAATCTTAGGTATATTTGAACCCATTTTTCTCATTATTATTTCATTATTAGTTACATTTCAACTCATTCTAATATAACTTTCTTTTATTACGTGCAGATAGGGGATGATAGAGGGCGATGCGCAAAGTTTTTTTTGTGAACTTGGATGATGTAAACTTGTAGTACTTGTAGTTTGATGCATTTTATGTTAGTTTGATGTACTTGACATTAGTTGGATATTCATTAATTTGATGTACATTAGTTAGATTTATTTTTGTTGGATGCAATTGATGTTTGAGGCAAAATACTAGAACTGTTTGGATATTCAAATATGCAGGATGATACTAGCTGTGGGGGAGTCTAAAAACAAAGGAAACTCTGCCCGAATTTCTAATTTTTTCTCACTTGAATTATAAAATATAATTTGCTGTACAAAGTATAAGATACATCAAATTAAATTACAATTGGCAATATGCATAGAATGAAGATGATCCAAAATGTCATCGTCTTCCATCATTCTCTTTCATGGCCACTTTTCAGATTGTCTGTAGTAGGTTCCTGCACGTATTGAGAGTAATATTAGAACATAATAGTAAAATTTTGTTTATGAGAATAATAGTAAAAATGTACCTGCGTCCAGCCAGCTGTTCAAAAACCCATAAATGTGTCACGCGAAGCTGAAGCACGTGAAGTGGATCCCCTCTCAGAACATGTGCGACTGTTATGCCCCTGACGTCCACATTGACGACACGACATCATAGACTTCTTCTTAGAAGTCAGAACACGTGGACCACGCGAAGCGGTAGAAGGCTCATCGACATCGCGAATTCTTTTCTTCTTTGGCCTATCAGGTTGGGGCCTTCTTTGATCTGGAATGATTGAGGTCCGATTCTTTGGTTCCGCCACATTTGTTGCCCATAAATGGGATGAATGAAGTGCGAATACATCTCCAAATATGTGTCCCGATGATAATATATATGAACATAATCTTCCATCGGCTTTCTCATGAAATTAATGCATGCAACGACGTGAACACAGGGATTCCAGAAAGCTCCCACCCCCGATAGGCGCAGTCGCCTTCATTCAGGTCAACGACATATTGTTCGTTGTCGTTGCTGACCTAAAACAGTGCATAAACAAATTCAGTATGAACAAGTAAAACAAACTAAGAAGGACATATCAGTATGAACAAGTTGAACAAACCTGAAACAGTGCATTTCCCACTAACTTAGCCCTCCAATTGTAAGCTGGCTCTTTCAGCCTCTCTAGCTTATTTCTAATCTTAGGACACAGAACATCATCTACCTTGAGCATCTCCTCGTGTTTTTTGACAATGCGTGTCATCATGGTCTTTTGAATCATCTCGAACATCGTCAAGATTAGCATGTTCCGGGCCGGCAAAAGAATTGAATTGAAAGACTCACATAAATTATTCAAGCCCAAGTCACACTTGGGGATTGGTGAAAATGCATGACTAGCCCAACATCTAGGTGGTGTTCGTCAAAGCCATGCATGGGCATCCTTATTGAGCTCATAGACTTTCCTCATTGCTATCTCAAAATATCTCTTGTGGTTGCCCTTGCTACATTCCACATCATATCTCTATACACTAGGCCCTGAAATTGTCCTTTGTAGTTTGCATACATATGCCTTTGACAGTAACGGTGTTCGGATAAACCAAATGTCTCATCCACAGCATTCAACAATCCTTGAAATTTTAAAGAAAAACAGGCTCAGATTAAAACAATATAACTTCTGCCGATCCAAATAATAATAGTAATAATAATATATACTTCTGTCGATCTGACACAAATGTCTATCCTCGGCCTTGGTCAATCCGTAAGTCGTTTCACAATATCTCCAAAAACCACTTCCATGAGACTTGGAATTCTGACTCCACGTTGACAACAACAATGGGATATATGCCATTATTGCCATCAATACTCATGGCCGTGAGTAATTGACGTGCCTCGGGTTGCAATTAAAAGAAAAATTAGTAAAGTCCCAATCATCTTCCTACTTATTATGTGTTTTTCTTTTGTAGGTATAATTTATGGGAGGAATGCATAAAGAGCACTTGGAGGATTCACCATTCGGCCCATGAGAATTTGTCTTCCCGGCCCATTAATTTGTAATTTTATTTTCGAACTTATTTGGCATACATTCGCCTTTATTGTATGAATTTATAATTGCATTTCATGCATTAGATTGAATGGTTAGGGTTAGATGTATGTTGGTAGATTATGGGTTGAAGAAATTCAACCAATTATTCAAAGAAAAAAAGGCCTTCACAAGATAAAGTCAAAAGGAAGCCATGGCCCAAAGAAGAGCCCACATTTAAAGGTATGATTTTGCAAGTACAAGAGTTAGTGGCAACATGGATTGATGATGTGGCAAGATTCCCTCAATTGATCCATTTAGGCATGACATTCATCTCCTCCCTAGGATGTGTGCTTGTTTGCCTTGATCTTGGCCATCCATCCTTTTTCATCCAAGGGCCACTATTCATTCATCCTTATGGAAACCCTAATCATCCACCCTAGGATTTTCTATTTAAGTATAGGATTGGTGTTTGTAAACAACTTTTGCCAATTTATAAAATAACTCCTTTTTGCTTCTTTAAGGTGGGTAGCCTTTGAAGAATTCCTTGGTTCTTTGAACCAAGTGGAGTAGCCCTCCATTGCTAACCTAGCTTTGGTTGCTAGGATAGCTCTTAACTCTTCCCTCGCCTCTCCATTGGGAGTAGGAGTTGAGGATGAAAATCCCGGCCCACGATGGTCGTTTTTCCTCCGGGAAAATCGTTCACTCGAGAGGTTAACACGTAAGATCGCTCTACGAGTCCGCCAAGGATATTTTCTTTACTTTCTTGCCATCATTTCACACACATTTTCACTCTATATTTCGGCCACACTCCACACACAAATCACTTTTATTTTCTTGCATTTATTTTCCTTCATCTCCATTTCCATTTCTTCACTTTTCACACACTTTTTCCACACCTTTATTTTCTTCTATTTTATTGCATATCATTCATATCTTCTCCTTCATTTTTGGCCATACACCATTCACACACATCACCTCATTTTCTCCTTGCATTTGTTGTCATATTTTCCCTTATTTTCGGCCATTTACACAACCACACAACCGAGCACTCTTTTTGAATATTTGTGGGTTTGAACACAACCCTTTTCTAAGGGATTTTGTGTCAAGTGGTATCAAAGCCGAACATGGCTTTGTGTTGTTTTCATTTTCTCTGTTTGTGTGTTCTGATCTGTGTTGTCAAACCAATAGCAGTTCCTGTTCTGGTCAGCATGTTTATTTTTCATGTCTTCTTTTCTGTTCTATTTTCCTTTGTCTGTTTCTGTCATGTTTTCAATTCTGTTTAGGATATGTTTCTGTTTAGGTTGTTAAACTTATGTCTTAAAGCATGAATTTCTATCTCTATTATTCTGTTTTGGTGCTTAACTGTCGGTGTTGATTTCATGTTTAAAATCACCTTTAGCTAACCAAGTTGTTTGATTGTTGTTTTTGTTTAAATTTCCTGTTCTGTGTCTGTTTTGTTCTCTATTTTTGTCTGTTGTGTTAACTTGTTAATTCTGCATGAATGAACTTGATGTATCTTATCTGTTAACTAAGGTTGTTTTTACTGCATAATCATCATGAACTCATGTTTTGCTAACCAGGTTGCTCCGTTGTGTTGCTGTGTTACTGTTATCTTGTCTCTTGTATTTATTTTCAAGTGTCTTGAATTACACAATTCTCTGCACACAATGAATCTAAATTTATAATTTTAACAACAAGTCACTTATATGGCTGGCTAACCTCTGTTGAAATTTCAAATTAATTAGACTGGATTTGAGATAATTTTTCTGTTTTGGTACAAGAAGTTGTTTCTAAACCGTGCTTTATACTGCTATTTTAATCTGTTTCTGGTGTAGCCAAGAAAACCAGTGAAATTCTGCTGCAATTTTGGTTTTCTAAAACAAAATTTCTGTTTCTACTGATTGATAAAATTATTTATTGTTCCATCGATTTACAACATATGTTCTGTGCCTTATGTGGTTTTTCAAGCTTTAAACATTCTCATTTAATGACCTATTAAAGTTTCATCGAATCTGTTATGAGCATCGATAGTTGGTTTAGTTTTTACTGATAAAATATTTCAGTCTGCTGATATTACTTTTGCTGTCAGGTTCTTACTTACTGCTGTTCTGCCTTTATCATTGCTACTAATCTCTATTTCCAGCATGAAAACATTCACCTGAACATATTTAGCAAAAAAACCGATTATCAATTTTCTATTATTATCAATCTGTGTAGTTGTATTCTGGTTCAATTATATAAATTGTTGCATCAAATTTATTGCTGTATTTATTATTAACCTTTGAGTTTGTGAAAGGCGAAATTGGCTACTACAAATTGAATTATCTTTTCATGCTAAAACCAAAATTCTGTTTGAACACTAAAACTGCTTCATGTGATATTCAAACCGTTTACTGTAATTTAATGATGATATTTTGAGATTGTGAAAATATTTTAGGTTGCTTCTAGCTGGATTTTTTTCTTTCGATCAAGGAGAAAATTCTGTTTCATCCAATGATAATTTGCTTGAATTTCCACTGGCCAAAAACTATCTATCCAATTAGTTGCTGCAAGTTGATAATCAGGTTTGAGTATTGATCTATTTTGTTGTAGCAGAATATTGCTGTTATTTGATATTGTTATTTGCTTATTGGTTCAACATATTTTACAGCAAAATAGCATAACTTAAACAAGACCATAAGTGTAGTAAATCAACATCTTATAAGTGATTAATACTTGTTGTTTTGCATTATTCATCTGTTGCATTCCTTTGTTTCTAGTGCATTGTCTTTTGTTTTGATTTCAAAATATTAGCAAGTTGCTATTTATTAGCCGAAGGTAAGTGCGTTGGATTGTTTATCAAAATGGTTAGGCATAATCATTCCGATTGTGATCAAATTGATCCTGAGTTTGATTGTCAATCAACAAATAAACTTGTTGAAAATTATTTCCGAACCGAAAGATTATGGATTAAAAACTATGTACTTTTTCTTGAAGAAAACTTTGAATGGTTAATTAAATGGTTTCCTAATTTGTACCATGAGTATATGCATTTTTTAGAAATAGAAAATGCCATGAATGATGGTTTTAAGGAACAAGATGTTAAAAGTGTATTGTTGGAAGATGTCTTTGATGAATCACCACTTCTGAATTTATTTTGTGAGAATTTATATGATTTGGAATGTATTGATAAATTAGTTTGTGTGGAAGAAATAACTAATTGCAGCAAAGTTGTGGAAGAGTTTCCTCCCCAAAAGGACGAACTACATTGCTTGGATGAAATATTTTCTGCCATACAAAATCGAATAGCTCCTGAGGTTATCATGTGGTATAACCCATTTTATGACGACCCTAGGAAGGAAATTTTAGTTGAAGACTTTGTTGAGTTGCCCATAGCTAAAGAGGAACCCCTCCAACTTGTGGCTAAAGGTATGTCGGAACTCCAAACCCGACAAGGCACAACCATGGTAAGCACTATAAACCCAAGGTGTGTACCTTTAGATACTTTAATTTCTTGGTTGTTTAAAATTGGATGGTTTGAAAGTTATTTGGATAAGAGTGCTAATTTATCTTGGTTGCTTAATATTAATGAGCATATTAATCTTCTTGACTTGTTTAAAAATAGAGCTTCTATTATGTCATCTCTTGATTTTTCAAATTGCCTTAGTAAGAAAAATTATGACTTATTGAACTTTATGAGAATGAATCTTTCGTGCATCAACAATATGTGGTATCATTTTAAAAGGTTCATAAAATTTGTTTTACCTTTTTGTGGTATGAGACTTATTATTGAAGTTAAACTTTTTGAGTTCATAACCACCTATTTTGGGAAGAATAGTGAATTTAAAGTCTTGATTGAAGCTTATTTGTACATTTTTGTAGGGAAGAATTTATTATGTTGGTTTGGTATTGATAATGAATATTTTACTTTTCGATTTATTGGTGATAACTTGTTAACCGAACTTGATTCATATGTTGTAGAAAATGAGTATTTTTCTGTTTTAAGTACTAAAATTAAAGAAAATTTTTTGGGAACCTCATGGTTTCCCAAACCTCTAAAGGAAGATGCCAGCCAAGGAGCCACAGGTGAGCCAATTATTATGACTAATACAAGGTATGTATCTCTTGACCATCTACTTGATTGGTTATTTAAAATTGATTGGATGAAAAATTATTTTGATAGTGCATTAAAGGTTCCTCATATTTTGCATAATGGTTGGAATAACTATATAAATGTGGATCTTTCTTGCATTCATCCTTCCTGGTGACATTCCTCTAGTTTCGTAAAGATTATTCTCTGCTTAAATGACATGAGGCTATTGGATAAATTTAGAATCATTGAGATAGAGAATTATGACGATAATGATGTTGTTAGGAATACTTGGGAGTTTATTTTTGACAAAACCATACTTGACTCACCCATGTTCCGTAAGTTTCACTTGCCAAGCTATGACTCTTATTTTATGTCTAGGAATATTTCATCTAATCATTTGATTTCATGGTTACTTAGAATTGGATGGGTTGATAATTGTTTTGATGGCATTATGAAATTATATGCTTATAACTGAACTTTTACTATATTCATTGGATACAAAAGCAAGTATTATTTGCCCAAACATGATTATGAAGTGATGAAAAGGACTAGAAAGAAAGGAACTAAAGGAAAACCTCTTAACGAGACGATAAGCCCACGGATCCTTAAATGTACATTGACATTTAAGTTGAGTACTAGTTTGATTGAATATCTATTTTTTGTTAATGCTTGGAAATCTTTTTTGCTTGGGAATGACTTGAAATTATTTGGTGATATCGTAACTTGTCCTAAGAATTTTGATGTAAATGCTAATTTTTACTTCAAGCCATACTTTGATAGAATTGAAATAGGTACTCAAATTTTTAATGAAATTATATTGGGGATACCCTTGTTGGGAGATTATACGCATAGTAATTCTTCTTTTGTGAACCATTTTTATTTGTTCAATGGATGTGCCATATTGTTATTAACGTTGATTGAATATTATTGGTGGTTAAAAGGCTTTCAATTATTCACATTGATGAATGTTTACTTTTTAACTCTTTTTAAATTCAAAATAGTTAGTCCTAATTTTGAAGAAAACCTACTTCGGGGCGGATCAACTATTAGATTTGGGGTCAAATCTTCAATCACCCGGAGAGGATGATGTGCTTACGATCCTGAATTGTCAAGCACAGACCAAGGTATGTATTTTGACTATTTTATTTACTAATTGGTTTGTGAATTTTGTAGGAAAAAAGTTTACTTAAAGCTTGGAATCTTAAAGAGGGAATTTGTCTTCCCTTCATCAATTGTGTAACCAAGCTAATTGCATAATTTTTAGTTTAACTTTAATTTGGCAAACATTGGCCTTTTATGTAATTTGGACAAACATTTAGTCCTTATATTTAGTCATGCATAATTAGGCATTTAGGGGTATATTGTGTGGTTAGGATTAGTTGGTGGCATAGATGTTTGGTAAACCTATAAGCCATGAGAGCAACAAGCCCACGTGCAATTAAAGAAGAAATTGGGCCATACTCGTCAACTAAGCCCATAAGCTTATGAAATTAGTCTCAGCCCAGCCCACTTAACCTTACATGAAGCAGCCCAGCCCAATTAAAATCAGTCGAATTGCAGCTTGCTCCTCAAATCCACGACGAAGCCCAGCGAGAAGCTCAGCGACAGAGGCGATCTTCAGACGATCTTCAGCAAGCGACCACGGGATTCAGGGATCGACGGCAAGCACTCTGCGAGCGCACGGATTGCTCACCTGGACTAGCTGACCAACCGAAGCCTCTCTTTGCTCCAAGCAAGCGGCCTCGTTAGCAGAAGCCCTCCATTTCGCGAATGCCAGCAGAAGCCTTGCAATGGCTAGTTCTTCCTCTGGGTATTTCCAAACCTAGCCACCTTAGGTATTTAAGCATCGCTTTTGGTGTTTGTATGGAATTCTTTTGATTAATACCAACCTATTTTGCTCTGAAAATCCAGAAGGATTTCTGGTTGCCGTCAAGGTAAGCCACGGCCCTGCCATGAGGAGTGTGCCTCCATTGATCATCAGTCTTACGGTGGCTGTGATCTCTTAATTTCCCTCCCTCTCTGTTATCAGAGTTTAAAAGGCTGAGGATGGTAACCGGGCCCAGCAGCTGTTGCCTTTCCACGGGAAGGCATGCACCGAGAAGCATAACATAAGATAGCTTCTCGGTCAGCCAAGGGTTTTTCCACATTCCATTTCTCCTCCACTGCATTTGTCATTACCTTTTTAACTTGTTCTGCTTTTCCTCCCCCATTTCTTGTGTCAAGTGGTATCAAAGCCACAAGGCTTCCCATTATGCGTTTTAGTTGCCATGACAATAGTCAAAAATTGGCACAAAACCGGGATAGCGGCTCGTTTTATTTTCTAGCATTTTGCCTTACTAATATTGTGCTAACTTGTGCTATTTTATTTGTATTACTTGCTGCCATTATTATTGTCATTTAAATGCTCAAAATATTCTGGAAAATATGGTATGCAATGTGTTAGAAGATCGGCCAAGGTGAACACTTCAAATCCCTCATTTTTCTTTTCGGTTTTATCTCCTTTATTCTCGGTTTTTCCCTTGTTTTGTTGCCTCGGTTTTTCTTTATTATTTACTGTGTTTAGCCATGTTTTATCACCTAGATATTGTCCATTAACTATATATAAAATTCTGGAATTTTTGGTATTTAAAAATTGGCTTATAACTAATTCTAAAAACTGGTTGTTGAAGTGTTATCCTCCTCGGATTTTGTTAGACTTTTGCCTCGGTTTCATGGTTATTTTTGCCTTGATTTTTCTATACTACTTTACTATGAATGAGCCACGAAATTTCATCTAAAATATATGCCAAAACTAATACAAAATTGGCTCTTTTTGGTACATATTAAAATCGGCCTTAATGACATATTCAAAATTAGCATATTTGTGTTTTTCCTTTATTGGCTTGTAGGCTATGTTAATTCTATTTGTGGCTTGATTTGAATTCAGTTTTTCTAGTATTTTAATGTTATGCTTTATTCCATATTTGCATCTAAAAATATTACCAAAAATCTGAATTTATGATGCAAAATTTGGCCTTAGAATTTAATGCTCAAATCGGATTTTCCTTGTTGATTGCTTATTCGGTTTTTCTAGTATGTTATCTTGGATTTCCTTGTTAATTTGCTGAATGTTTGCACTTGGATTTAGCTTATAATTCATACATTATATACTGTAATTTAATTGCACAAAATTAGATTTACAAGGATAATTAAATTGCAAACTAGAAATTGGAAATATTGATTTATGTTAACATGAAAATTCTACTATATTAACATTAAAATTTCAGCATGTTATTATTGGCAAAACTTGTGTTTTAATATGTTTACTTGCTGTTTTTGATGTTATTTAGTTGATATTAATATTATATTGGGTGATTTTAGCTTAAAGTGAGTAACTTGATTGAAATTGATTGGAATTGTGATAATTGTAAGTGTTGAAATTTAATTTTAAAATTAGTTGTTGCTAAGTATTGTTGAATCGCTTAAGTTGTCTTATTATCTTCAAATTTTTAAAATGTTTAATGTGAGCATGATCCTTGTTTTATTGTTTTAGTTGGAAATAATCCTTAGTATTTAAAATTTTTTCTAAGACATTAATCAAGATAATCACCTCACTCACCTTAGATGAAACAACTTAGTCAATAATTAAAATTCGAATTTTAAATTAAAGGACTTAACAATGACTAGTAGAAATAGATTTTTCTCACATAATCAAGAACTAAACCATTTTTCATTTAGTGGACTCTATGGTTGTAACACCCGGTTCTATCGAACCAGCTCTTTTATTATTAATGGTATGATTAGTCAATAATTCAAGTAGGGTTATTAAATGACTAGACAAGGGCACTAGAGTAAATTCACAATTTTCAAAAATGGATAACGTATTTAAGGAAAAAGGGTTGGGTTTAATGCACTGTAGCCGCCACCAATTTCATACCATTTTCTCTTCGGGTTTTCAGCTCAAGCAGCCGAGCTCTCTAGGCGATTTTCCTCGCCCGATTCTCCTTCAACTTAGGTGAGTTTTCCTCATTTCTCTTAAGTTTAAGCAGTTAGATAGCTGAGGGAGTGCAATGTGGGGATTTCGTGTATGCTGTGAATGAGTGTAGATTCGGGTTGGGGTGAAAATTCGGGAAAAGGCTTAGTGAATAGGACTCCTAACGGTCCACTTAAGCTTCAGAATGCTTTAGAATGGGGATTAGTAAAGATTGGCTTAACGTTCTGTTTATGGTTCTAGGTGAGCATTTCTGAAGCAACTCCTAACCGAGTATACACCAGGAATCCAGGTAAGTAAAGTTTGCTTGTGCCTTCGGGCCTACATCACAAAACATTAGGGTTTGATTGCCGGAATGTGTTGGTATGTCATGCATCATGTTTTAAAAGTATACGAAAATGAATTTGAATGCATGTTGACATGGTAAGGACTGAACATATTGAAACAGCTATGTGAATCAGTTTTACTGTTAAGGGAATTAATCCGCCCCTTAATGAGACAGTGGATATTTATACTTTGGGAGAGTTGATCCAGCTCCCAATTTCACAGGGGGATCTGAGCAGTATGAGAAATAAATTTACTGTTAAGGGAAATAATCCGCCCCTTAATGAGTCAGTGGATATTTATACTTTGGTAGAGTTGATCCAACTCCCAACTTCACAGGGGGATCTGAACAGAACGATGAATATGCAACTGAGATGAGAAAGTAGAAACTGCATGTTTAGGAAGTTTTATGTTTCAGCATTTCCATTTCATCATTGCTTTACTTGCTTAGCATTAGGCTAATAGATGAGTTTTGTGATGTAGGTGAAGAAGTAATAGCAGGTGTGCTTTCTGAGTCTACTGAGGACTAGACTGGTTGGAGGAGTGCATCCTTGTAATAGACTGACAGCTGATGGGGCGGTTTAACTGGTGTCCTAGTTGTGAAGGTTTAGTGAACATTGATTTCAAATTGAGTGTGTGAAACTTTTTAATGAAGGAAGTTGCTTGGATGTTTTCAAAAAATATTTTGAGACCCTCCTAATGTTAGTATTCCGTTAGTTTTAATACTGAATTTTACTGGATTTTAGATATGCAACGATTTGAATTATTTCTGAATGTTTCAGCGAAGTGAGTAAACTCTTTTCTGTGATTAGAGTTGTGATAGTAAGCCATGAAGTGGATAAAATGAGATTCCGTTCTCTATCGGTAGATGAAGTCTACCGGCAGAGATTTAGTTGTTGTTTTGTTGTCTATCGGAAGATGTTTTCAGTGGAAGCCATCGGAAGATATAGGTTGGAACTTGTCATTAAGTCGATCGGATGAAGGAAATCATCCGGCTGACGTCACCGGTAGATGAAGGATGTATTTTGTCGTTTAGTGACCGGTGGATGTAGAGTAAAGTCGATCGGATGAAGGAGATCATCCGGCTGACGTCACCGGTAGATGAAGGATGTATTTTGTCGTTTAGTGACCGGTGGATGTAGAGTAAAGTCGATCGGATGAAGGAGATCATCCGGCTGACGTCACCGGTAGATGAAGGATGTATTTTGTCGTTTAGTGACCGGTGGATGTAGAGTAAAGTCGATCGGATGAAGGAGATCATCCGGCTGACGTCACCGGTAGATGAAGGATGTATTTTGTCGTTTAGTGACCGGTGGATGTCTTTCGATAGACTGACCGGATGACAAATCTTATGCTTTGTCATCTAGTTACCGGTTGATGTCTTCAAATAGCTTTTCCCCCCTTTCGTTGACTTTGTTCAGCGGACGATGAATTTGACTTTTGCAACCTTTAAAGCATTTTCACGAGTTAAACCTTCGCTTCTTAACCGATTGTTTCTTAACATTCCCAATGATTATTTTAACATGGTTTTGGTTAATTTTATTTTTGTTTAAACGATTTCCGCTGCATATTTTCATGTTTTGTCAAATGTCCAAATTTTAAATTTTGTACGAAGTCTTGAATTTGGTCCAAGTTTTCTTAGTAATATTCGGGTTTATGAGTAACAAACCGGGTTCAGTAAACTCGGGGCGTTACAGCATGGTATCAGAGACATTCAGTTAAACCATTCAAAAGATTACTCATCAGTGCCGATCGTTGCATGGAAGTACTTCAACAACTGTAAGTGTTTATGTTACCCTTAGTTCGTAGAAAATTAAGAGTATAAATAACCCTGTGCAGGAATTTAGTACAATGGCCAGACGCCCAGGGAGACCTAGAGTGCCTAGAGAAATGCCAAATGTGAGGGGTGAAGAGGAGCCTAGTGTGATTAGGCAGCTGACAGATTTAGTGCGTCAGCAAACTGACTTAGTGCGCCAACAGTCTGACCAACTGGGAGTACTGTTGAACCGAGAGGTGCAAGGAAGTGCCAACTCAGGTTCTAGCAATGAACATTCTGGAGATAGATTCCGGAGACTAAGACCACCCACGTTCGATGGATAGTCATCTGATCCAGTAATTGCTGATGGATGACTTAGGAAGATTGAAAGTATGTTTAGGTGTGCCAACATCGGAGAAGGAGACAAGGTCAAATTGGCAACCTTTCATTTAGCTGGTGAAGCTCAACTCTGGTGGGAGACAATGGAGACCACCATAGATGTTTTGGCAATGTCCTGGTCACAATTCAAGGACATTTTCTACGAGAAGTATTTCAGCAGCACAGTCCAGACAGCAAAGAAGTTGGAATTCCTGAACTTGAAGCAGACAGGATCAGTGGCTGAGTACAGTAGGCAATTTGAATCTCTGTCCAGGTTTGCCGGACATTTTGCTCACAAAGACGAGGATAAAGTGTTCAAATTTATTCATGGACTAAAGCCAGAAATTCACCGGGGAGTTAAATTCTGTGGTATTAAAGGTTTGACCTTCAGCGAGGTTGTGACCACTGCTCTGGAAGTGGAAGAAGCGGAGAGGATGTGTGCTAGGCCAAGAGAGGTCCCACAAAGGTTTAATCAGCCACACCAACAGAGAGGAACGAAGAGGCCAAGTGAAGGCCAAAATAGCCAAGGATCAGGAGGGAAGGTACAGAATGTCAGGAAATTTCCCCAGTGTCTTAAATGTTTGAAGAACCACCCGGGTGAGTGCAGAATGGGCTTTGGGAAGTGTTTCAACTGTGAGGAGGTTGGACACACATACAAAGAGTGCTCGAAGCCTAAAGTCACCAGATGCTACAACTGTAACAAGGTTGGTCACATTAGTAGAGACTGTCCGGTTCCTAAGAGTGGCCCTGCTATGATTAAACCAAGAATATTCTCCATGATGGAGTCGGGGAATGAAGAACAGCCTGCTGTGGTGTCAGGTACAATATTGATCAACTCTGTGCTTGCTTTTACTTTAATAGATTCTGGTGCAACACATTCATTTATAGCATCTGCTTTTGCTATTAAGTTAGATGTACAGTCTACCCTTTCCACACATGTGTTTAATGTTGCATTGCCTTCTGGTGAACGCATGTACTCTAACCAAGTGATGCTTGATAGTGAAGTGTTAGTAGGAAATATAAGTCTACCTGCTGACCTTATAGTTATGGATCTAATAGGATTTGATGTAATCCTAGGAATGGACTGGTTGTTTAAACATCATGCCACAATAGATTGTAGAACTGGAATAGTTAGCTTCCAACCCCCTGGTAGTTTGAAGCATACCTTTCAAGCCTCCAAGAAGAGTAAGGGAATGTCTGTGATGACTTCTATTAACACAAGGCCTTCCCTGTGTGGAGAGTATTTGTGCTTCTTAGCTAGCGTTTTAGACACACAGCTTGTAGGAAAAGCAAACCCTCAGAATGTCCTGATTGTCCAAGACTTCCCCGAAGTATTCTTGGATGACCTTCCTGGTTTGCCACCAGATAGGGAAATTGAATTTGTTGTAGATGTTTACCCCGGAGCCGAGCCTATGTCTAAAAATCCATATAGACTGGCACCAACAGAACTTAAAGAATTAAAGAAACAGCTGGAGGAATTGTTGGATAAAGGATTCATACGCCCTAGCTTTTCACCATGGGGTGCACCGGTCCTTTTTGTCAAAAAGAAAGATGGATCAATGCGTATGTGCATTGATTATAGAGAATTGAATAAACTAACTGTCAAGAACAAGTACCCTTTGCCGAGGATTGATGACTTATTTGACCAGCTTAAGGGTGCGAGAGTTTTCTCCAAGATTGACTTGAGGTCTGGTTATTACCAGCTAAAGGTTAAAACTGAAGATATCCCAAAGACTGCTTTTCGCACAAGGTATGGACATTATGAGTTTTTGGTTATGTCTTTTGGTTTGACGAATGCTCCAGCAGCCTTCATGGACCTCATGAATAGGGTGTTTCACGAGTTTTTGGACAAATTTGTCATAGTATTCATAGATGACATTCTAATCTATTCTAGAACTAAGGAAGAGCATGCAGGACACTTAAGCTTGGTGTTAGGATTACTGAGGCAGCACCAACTTTATGCCAAATTCTCTAAGTGTGAGTTTTGGTTGGACAAAGTTCATTTTCTTGGTCATGTGATCTCTGGAGATGGGATATCTGTTGACCCAGCCAAGGTTCAAGCAGTTAAGGAATGGCCTCAACCGAAGAATGCCACTGATATCCGAAGTTTCCTTGGATTAGCAGGATATTATAGAAAGTTCATCGAAGGATTTTCAAAGATTGCTACACCCCTTACTAAGTTAACAAGGAAAAATGTGAAGTATATATGGACGGATGAATGTGAACGTAGTTTCATGACCTTGAAGCAGAAATTAACCAATGCTCCAATTCTGACCCTTCCTGTCGATAATGGTAAGTTTAGCATTTACTGTGATGCTTCCAAGATTGGTCTTGGATGTATGTTAATGCAAGATGGTAAAGTAATAGCTTATGCCTCTAGACAATTGAAAACCCATGAGAAGAATTACCCTACGCATGACTTAGAATTAGCTGCCGTGGTTTTTGCACTTAAAATATGGAGGCATTATTTATATGGACAGTCCTGTGAGATATTTTCAGATCATAAAAGTCTGAAGTATATTTTCACATAGAGGGAATTGAATATGAGGCAGCGTCGGTGGTTAGAATTTGTCAAGGACTATGACTTTGAAATAAAATATCATCCTGGCAAGGCGAATGTTGTGGCTGATGCTTTGAGTAGAGTAACAACATCAACCCCATCTATGATTTTCAGTATGCCATTAGCTTTAGAGTCAGAATTCCAAAAATTTAACCTAGAAGCAGTAATCAGTGTATCAGCTATACTATCAGCCATAACCTTAAAGCCTACCATTCTAGAGAAAATTAAGGAAGCTCAGACGAATGATGATAAGTGTAACAAGTACAAGTCAAGCATGAATTCTACGGACCAATCAGATTTTAACTATTCTGCTAATGGGATCCTCAAGTTTAAAAATAGGTGGTTTGTCCCAGCCATTAAGGAACTTCGTGATGAGATTCTTTCCGAAGCACACTCTTCCAGGTTTTCTGTTCACCCTGGAAGTACAAAGATGTACAGAGACCTTAAACAACACTACTGGTAGCCTAGTATGAAACGAAGCGTGGCAGAATATGTAGGGTCATGTTTGTGTTGTCAACAGATTAAGGTCGAACATCAGAGACCCTCAGGAACATTGCAACCCTTACCAATTCCTGAATGGAAATGGGAGCAAATAACGATGGATTTTGTTGTTGGATTGCCTAGGACAGCAAAGGGATATGATACAATCTGGGTAATAGTTGATCGTCTAACCAAATCTGCTCATTTTCTGCCAATAAAGATAACTTACTCGATGGATCAGCTTGCTGAATTGTACGTGCAAGAGATTGTTAGATTGCATGGAGTTCCTTGTACCATAGTTTCGGATCGAGATTCCAGATTTACGTCTAAGTTTTGGAAAAGTCTACACGGAGCTATGGGAACACAGCTTAGTTTTAGCACAGCTTTCCACCCTCAAACCGATGGACAATCTGAAAGAACCATCCAAACTTTAGAAGATATGCTCCGTGCTTGCATACTAGATTTTCAAGGATCTTGGAGTCAATTCTTATCATTGGTGGAGTTTTCCTATAATAACAGTTTTCAGGCAACAATAGGAATGGCACCGTATGAAGCATTGTATGGACGGAAATGCAGATCACCTTTGTACTGGGATGAAGTTGGGGAAGTACAGTTACTTGGTCCTGACCTTGTGCAACGAACTGTTGAGAAAGTTGCCCTCATCCGACAGAGAATTCTGGCAGCTCAGAGTCGACAGAAGAGTTATGCGGATTGCAGGCGTAGAGAATTGGAATTTGCAATTGGTGATGAAGTTTTTCTCAAGGTGTCACCATTCAAAGGAGTTGTGAGATTTGGGAAGAGAGGAAAGTTGAACCCCAGATACATTGGACCATTCTTGATTTTGAAAAGGATTGGGAAAACAGCCTACCAGCTACAGTTACCAACCTCTATGGATGGAATCCATGATGTGTTTCATATCTCCATGCTTAAGAAATGTGTACGAGACCCTTCTCAGATTGTGGAACAGCAGAGGATTGAAGTTCATCCTACTCTTACATATGAGGAGAAACCGGTAAGGATATTAGACTATGCAGTGAAGGTATTGCGCAACAAAGAGGTTCCACTAGTGAAAGTCTTATGGCACAACCAGAATGTGGAGGAGACAACTTGGGAACGTCAGCAAGACATGATGGACCAATATCCAGAAGTATTCAGGTACCGAATTTTGAGGACAAAATTCTTTTAAGGAGGGTAGATTGTAACACCCGGTTCTATCGAACCAGCTCTTTTATTATTAATGGTATGATTAGTCAATAATTCAAGTAGGGTTATTAAATGACTAGACAATGGCACTAGAGTAAATTCACAATTTTCAAAAATGGATAACGTATTTAAGGAAAGAGGGTTGGGTTTAATGCACTGTAACCGCCACCAATTTCATACCATTTTCTCTTCGGGTTTTCAGCTCAAGCAGCCGAGCTCTCTAGGCGATTTTCCTCGCCCGATTCTCCTTCAACTTAGGTGAGTTTTCCTCATTTCTCTTAAGTTTAAGCAGTTAGATAGCTGAGGGAGTGCAATGTGGGGATTTCGTGTATGCTGTGAATGAGTGTAGATTCGGGTTGGGGTGAAAATTCGGGAAAAAGGCTTAGTGAATAGGACTCCTAACGGTCCACTTAAGCTTCAGAATGCTTTAGAATGGGGATTAGTAAAGATTGGCTTAACGTTCTGTTTATGGTTCTAGGTAAGCATTTCCGAAGCAACTCCTAACCGAGTATACACCAGGAATCCAGGTAAGTAAAGTTTGCTTGTGCCTTCGGGCCTACATCACAAAACATTAGGGTTTGATTGCCGGAATGTGTTGGTATGTCATGCATCATGTTTTAAAAGTATACGAAAATGAATTTGAATGCATGTTGACATGGTAAGGACTGAATATATTGAAACAGCTATGTGAATCAGTTTTACTGTTAAGGGAATTAATCCGCCCCTTAATGAGACAGTGGATATTTATACTTTGGGAGAGTTGATCCAGCTCCCAATTTCACAGGGGGATCTGAGCAGTATGAGAAATAAATTTACTGTTAAGGGAAATAATCCGCCCCTTAATGAGTCAGTGGATATTTATACTTTGGGAGAGTTGATCCAACTCCCAACTTCACAGGGGGATCTGAACAGAACGATGAATATACAACTGAGACGAGAAAGTAGAAACTGCATGTTTAAGAAGTTTTATGTTTCAGCATTTCCATTTCATCATTGCTTTACTTGCTTAGCATTAGGCTAATAGATGAGTTTTGTGATGTAGGTGAAGAAGTAATAGCAGGTGTGCTTTCTGAGTCTACTGAGGACTAGACTGGTTGGAGGAGTGCATCCTTGTAATAGACTGGCAGTGATGGGGCGGTTTAACTGGTGTCCTAGTTGTGAAGGTTTAGTGAACATGATTTCAAATTGAGTGTGTGAAACTTTTTAATGAAGGAAGTTGCTTGGATGTTTTCAAAAATATGTTGAACCCCTCCTGATGTACTATTCCTTAGTTTTAATACGAATTTTACTGGATTTGAGATATGCAACGATTTGAATTATTTTGTCGTTTAGTGACCGGTGGATGTAGAGTAAAGTCGATCGGATGAAGGAGATCATCGGCTGACGTCACCGGTAGATGAAGGATGTATTTTGTCGTTTAGTGACCGGTGGATGTAGAGTAAAGTCGATCGGATGAAGGAGATCATCGGCTGACGTCACCGGTAGATGAAGGATGTATTTTGTCGTTTAGTGACCGGTGGATGTAGAGTAAAGTCGATCGGATGAAGGAGATCATCGGCTGACGTCACCGGTAGATGAAGGATGTATTTTGTCGTTTAGTGACCGGTGGATGTAGAGTAAAGTCGATCGGATGAAGGAGATCATCGGCTGACGTCACCGGTAGATGAAGGATGTATTTTGTCGTTTAGTGACCGGTGGATGTAGAGTAAAGTCGATCGGATGAAGGAGATCATCGGCTGACGTCACCGGTAGATGAAGGATGTATTTTGTCGTTTAGTGACCGGTGGATGTAGAGTAAAGTCGATCGGATGAAGGAGATCATCGGCTGACGTCACGGTAGATGAAGGATGTATTTTGTCGTTTAGTGACCGGTGGATGTAGAGTAAAGTCGATCGGATGAAGGAGATCATCGGCTGACGTCACCGGTAGATGAAGGATGTATTTTGTCGTTTAGTGACCGGTGGATGTAGAGTAAAGTCGATCGGATGAAGGAGATCATCGGCTGACGTCACCGGTAGATGAAGGATGTATTTTGTCGTTTAGTGACCGGTGGATGTAGAGTAAAGTCGATCGGATGAAGGAGATCATCGGCTGACGTCACCGGTAGATGAAGGATGTATTTTGTCGTTTAGTGACCGGTGGATGTAGAGTAAAGTCGATCGGATGAAGGAGATCATCGGCTGACGTCACCGGTAGATGAAGGATGTATTTTGTCGTTTAGTGACCGGTGGATGTAGAGTAAAGTCGATCGGATGAAGGAGATCATCGGCTGACGTCACCGGTAGATGAAGGATGTATTTTGTCGTTTAGTGACCGGTGGATGTAGAGTAAAGTCGATCGGATGAAGGAGATCATCGGCTGACGTCACCGGTAGATGAAGGATGTATTTTGTCGTTTAGTGACCGGTGGATGTAGAGTAAAGTCGATCGGATGAAGGAGATCATCGGCTGACGTCACCGGTAGATGAAGGATGTATTTTGTCGTTTAGTGACCGGTGGATGTAGAGTAAAGTCGATCGGATGAAGGAGATCATCGTACGGTGGATGTCTTTCGATAGACTGACCGGATGACAAATCTTATGCTTTGCGTCTAGTGACCGGTGGATGTCTTGTCTTCAAATAGCTTTTCCCCCCTTTCGTTGACTTTGTTCAGCGGACGATGAATTTGACTTTTGCAACCTTTAAAGTATTTTCACGAGTTAAACCTTCGCTTCTTAACCGATTGTTTCTTAACATTCCCAATGATTATTTTAACATGGTTTTGGTTAATTTTATTTTTGTTTAAACGATTTCCGCTGCATGTTTTCATGTTTTGTCAAATGTCCAAATTTTAAATTTTGTACGAAGTCTTGAATTTGGTCCAAGTTTTCTTAGTAATATTCGGGTTTATGAGTAACAAACCGGGTTCAGTAAACTCGGGGCGTTACAACTACTCACAAATCCAAATCTTTGCAGATGAATATGTTGTAAAATTTTCAAATAAATCTAATATCGTTTGCTATTTTTTTAAAATTAATTTATAAAACGGGAATAAATAGAAATAGGTCGTCCGTTCTCTTTAGAACGGTCTTCCATTCCTAGGACTGGCCCCCAGTCCTACCACACATATAATTGTGGGTCAATAGAGATCGGTCGCCCGTTCTCTTTAGAACGGTCATCTGTTTCAGGGAATGGCCCCAGTTCTTAATTTTTTTTTTAAATTTAATTTATAAAATAAAGAATGAACGAAGGTTATTTTAAAAACATACCAAATAATATTAGATTCACTTGAAAGTTTTACTACATATTCACCACATCATGAAAAGATAATTTGAAATATTTTGTTATTTTCTAACACTTGTAGGATTTATTATAATTGTTTTACATCTGTTTTATAAAATAATTAACTAAAATTACAATAAATCTTACAAGTATTAGAAAATTTTCAAATTATCTTTTCATGATGTAGTGAACATGTGGTAAAATTTTTAAGTAATTCTAATATTGTTTAATATTTTTTTAAAATTAATTTATAAAACGGAGCTAAACAGAGATCAGATGTCTGTTATCTTTAGAACGGACATCCGTTCCAGGGACCGGAAACAATGAACGGGGGGTGATCGGTCGCCCTCCAGAGTTTGATTTGTTACATTTCAGATAGTTTAAGAGTTTGATTGTTAAAATTGATAGTTTAAGATTTCATTTAAAAACAATTCATAATTTATGGTTGAATTTGATTTTTACCCTTCATAAAACAAAGAAAGGGGATGAAGGAAGAGGAGTGGACATGTAATCAAAGTGGGAGGAAGAAAGAGAGGAGGGAGAAAATAGAGGGAAAGGAAAGGGAGAGGAGATTGCAAGCTCGGTGAGTCGGCTTGCTAGGTCGACATGTTTTGCTTGGTGGTAGGCAGATTTGCGAGCCCAAATCTAAATTTAAACCATGACTTGATGTGACATTTAAACCAAATAGTTTGATTTCTTTTTAACAAAATAAATCTCAATTTTTTTACTATAACAAATATATCTGTCATTACTTTGTCACAGAGAATACAAGTGACTTATTTATCTCCCAATTCTAACTGAGTTCTAGATCTAATAAAAAAAAAATCATGTGTTTTGTTTTTTTATTGAATCTAATAAAAATTACAATACATATGTAAAAGAGATGATTGATAAATCATCGTTAAAAGTAGAATATATGATATTGATTACTATTAGATTAGGATTTGTGGGGTCTCTCCATTATGATAAGGGACCCATCTTATTAATGTTATTGGAAAATATGAAGGAAAGAAGAACTTCTTTCCTTCGGCGCTCACCTTCCTTTAAGGAAGGTGTCTTGTAAGTGCCCACCTTCTGAATGCGAACCACGCCAACGATGTGACGATGACTCACGATCAAAATATTGGCGTCGTCGCTAACCCAAAATCTACAAGTTCGAATAGGAGGAAATTCTTGACCCGAAATCTATACAGATCCGAACCATGGAATGAGGAGGACGCCACAAACGAATATGCCTGTTCATTTGATAAGTCAGATTTTGAACGCCACAAGGAGAACCTTGATAAGTTTGGAGTTTCTTCAAGAAACTAAGAGAAATTCTCTCACAATTAGATAAAACCTGATCTCCTTTTCATTCATTTAATAATCAATTTATAGGCATGAAACACTCCTTCATGCTATGGTTTTTAGATTTTCCTTTAAGAACAAAATTACTAATCTGCCCTTCTAACTCTTAATTAAAATAATAACAATTGCTAAAATAACGACAACTTAAGAAAAACGACTAATTCAGCGAAGTGAGTAAACTCTTTTTTGTGATTAGAGTTGTGATAGTAAGCCATGAAGTGGATAAAATGAGATTCCGTTCTCTATCGGTAGATGAAGTCTACCGGCAGAGATTTAGTTGTTGTTTTGTTGTCTATCGGAAGATGTCTTCAGTGGAAGCCATCGAAAGATATAGGTTGGAACTTGTCATTAAGTCGATCGGATGAAGGAAATCATCCGGCTGACGTCACCGGTAGATGAAGGATGTATTTTGTCGTTTAGTGACCGGTGGATGTAGAGTAAAGTCGATCGGATGAAGGAGATCATCCGGCTGACGTCACCGGTAGATGAAGGATGTATTTTGTCGTTTAGTGACCGGTGGATGTAAGGTAAAGTCGATCGGATAAAGGAGATCATCCGGCTGACGTCACCGGTAGATGAAGGATGTATTTTGTCGTTTAGTGACCGGGGATGTAGACGGAAGATGAAATTGTGAACAGTGACGGAAGATGAAAAATGTGAACAGTGACGGAAGATGAAAAATGTGAACAGTGATCGGAAGATGAAATTTGTGAACAGTGACCGGAAGATGAAAAATGTGAACAGTGACGGAAGATGAAATTGTGAACAGTGACGGAAGATGAAAAATGTGAACAGTGACGGAAGATGAAATTGTGAACAGTGATCGGAAGATGAAATTTGTGAACAGTGACGGAAGATGAAAAATGTGAACAGTGATCGGAAGATGAAATTTGTGAACAGTGACCGGAAGATGAAATTGTGAACAGTGACGGAAGATGAAATTTGTGAACAGTGATCGGAAGATGAAAAATGTGAACAGTGACCGGAAGATGAAATTTGTGAACAGTGACGGAAGATGAAATTTGTGAACAGTGACGGAAGATGAAATTTGTGAACAGTGACGGAAGATGAAATTTGTGAACAGTGACGGAAGATGAAATTTGTGAACAGTGACGGAAGATGAAATTTGTGAACAGTGATCGGAAGATGAAATTTGTGAACAGTGACGGAAGATGAAAAATGTGAACAGTGACGGAAGATGAAAAATGTGAACAGTGACGGAAGATGAAAAATGTGAACAGTGACCGGAAGATGAAAAATGTGAACAGTGATCGGAAGATGAAATTTGTGAACAGTGACGGAAGATGAAATTTGTGAACAGTGACGGAAGATGAAATTGTGAACAGTGACGGAAGATGAAATTGTGAACAGTGATCGGAAGATGAAAAATGTGAACAGTGACGGAAGATGAAATTTGTGAACAGTGACGGAAGATGAAATTTGTGAACAGTGATCGGAAGATGAAATTTGTGAACAGTGATCGGAAGATGAAATTTGTGAACAGTGATCGGAAGATGAAAAATGTGAACAGTGATCGGAAGATGAAAAATGTGAACAGTGACCGGAAGATGAAATTGTGAACAGTGACGGAAGATGAAATTGTGAACAGTGACGGAAGATGAAATTTGTGAACAGTGACCGGAAGATGAAAAATGTGAACAGTGATCGGAAGATGAAAAATGTGAACAGTGACCGGAAGATGAAATTGTGAACAGTGACGGAAGATGAAAAATGTGAACAGTGACGGAAGATGAAATTTGTGAACAGTGACCGGAAGATGAAAAATGTGAACAGTGATCGGAAGATGAAAAATGTGAACAGTGATCGGAAGATGAAAAATGTGAACAGTGACGGAAGATGAAAAATGTGAACAGTGACGGAAGATGAAATTTGTGAACAGTGACCGGAAGATGAAAAATGTGAACAGTGATCGGAAGATGAAAAATGTGAACAGTGACCGGAAGATGAAAAATGTGAACAGTGACGGAAGATGAAATTTGTGAACAGTGACGGAAGATGAAATTTGTGAACAGTGACCGGAAGATGAAATTTGTGAACAGTGACGGAAGATGAAAAATGTGAACAGTGATCGGAAGATGAAAAATGTGAACAGTGACCGGAAGATGAAATTGTGAACAGTGACCGGAAGATGAAATTGTGAACAGTGACGGAAGATGAAAAATGTGAACAGTGACGGAAGATGAAATTTGTGAACAGTGACGGAAGATGAAAAATGTGAACAGTGACCGGAAGATGAAAAATGTGAACAGTGACGGAAGATGAAATTTGTGAACAGTGATCGGAAGATGAAATTTGTGAACAGTGACCGGAAGATGAAATTTGTGAACAGTGACGGAAGATGAAAAATGTGAACAGTGATCGGAAGATGAAAAATGTGAACAGTGACCGGAAGATGAAATTGTGAACAGTGACCGGAAGATGAAATTGTGAACAGTGACGGAAGATGAAAAATGTGAACAGTGACGGAAGATGAAATTTGTGAACAGTGATCGGAAGATGAAAAATGTGAACAGTGACCGGAAGATGAAATTTGTGAACAGTGACGGAAGATGAAAAATGTGAACAGTGATCGGAAGATGAAAAATGTGAACAGTGACCGGAAGATGAAATTGTGAACAGTGACGGAAGATGAAAAATGTGAACAGTGACGGAAGATGAAATTTGTGAACAGTGACGGAAGATGAAATTTGTGAACAGTGATCGGAAGATGAAAAATGTGAACAGTGACGGAAGATGAAAAATGTGAACAGTGACGGAAGATGAAATTGTGAACAGTGACGGAAGATGAAATTGTGAACAGTGACGGAAGATGAAATTGTGAACAGTGACGGAAGATGAAATTGTGAACAGTGACGGAAGATGAAATTGTGAACAGTGACGGAAGATGAAAAATGTGAACAGTGACGGAAGATGAAAAATGTGAACAGTGATCGGAAGATGAAAAATGTGAACAGTGATCGGAGGATGTAAAATGTGAACAGTGACCGGAAGATGAAATTTGTGAACAGTGATCGGAAGATGAAATTTGTGAACAGTGACCGGAAGATGAAAAATGTGAACAGTGACCGGAAGATGAAAAATGTGAACAGTGACTGGAAGATGAAATTTGTGAACAGTGACCGGAAGATGAAATTTGTGAACAGTGACCGGAAGATGAAATTTGTGAACAGTGACCGGAAGATGAATTTTGTGAACAGTGACCGGAAGATGAAAAATGTGAACAGTGACCGGAAGATGAAATTTGTGAACAGTGACCGGAAGATGAAATTTGTGAACAGTGACCGGAAGATGAAATTTGTGAACAGTGACCGGAAGATGAAAAATGTGAACAGTGACCGGAAGATGAAATTTTAAAACAGCGGAGGATGCAATTGGAAAACATAGTTTTAAAGGCAGAATTTGTCAACATTTAACAGAAAGACAAACAAACAGAGAGCATAAAAACATAAACGTTTCAAACCTTCAAAACCGATTCAAAATATGATTTTTCAAACATAACAGTAAACCACAACAGAAACTTAAGAAAAATCGAATTACATGGATAGCTCTAAAACCAGAAACCATCCATGCACAGGCCAACAGAAAATATTCCAAACGAATTCCAGAATACTTCAAAACATAGTTCAACTGTCGAATACAGAGGTTTTAACAAGAGAAAGCTTAACCAACAGAATACCTTACATTATCTATATCCAACAGAATTTCCTACAGAGTTTTCAGCAACCAAAAATACAGAATCCTAACATAGTTTAAAAACCAAACACAGAATTCCAGTAGGGTTTACAGACATAGACTTTACTTTGAATACTTAAACCTCGGGACAGGATTTGTCTGGCTGCAGCAACCATCCCGTGAGCTCCTCCCTCCAACTACATCAACTCGTCAGTTTGAGGCTCAAGCTCCTCATCTGGAGGATCCGTACCTACAACAGGGAGTTCATCTATGAGCCTAGAGCTCAGTAAGAACATACAATGCAGAGTGATGAACGTGCTATGCATGAATCTTTTTCAAATACATGAACATTACATTACATTTCACTGGACAGGAAGGTATAAGTGGGAAGAGGAGCTGGCGCAACAGGAGTACATGCCGCAACAGGACATAACAGGAGTACATGACAGGATGCCAGTCCTCGTCCACACTTAACCATACATTACATTACAGGTTTTATCTTACTTAACTTCAAACCGTGTGCAGAAAACCTTTTCATGACTTTCAGAGAAAAACGTGTATGCATGAACATTTATAGACAGGCAACAGAATAATAAGCAGAATATAAAACAGAACACACTTAACCTAAAACATATCCTTGGCTTAACTACCCAACAGAAATCCCGACAACATAAACCTAGTACCTCCGTATTGTAGGGCCTTAAGGGCCAAACCTATACGTATGAACTTACCTGGTTGCTGTCGCGTTGATGTTCTGAATGTCTCAGAAATGCTCGGACCTGTAGCATGCATGTAGAGAATTTAAAACACGCTACAAATGCTAACTAATAAGCTCTTAGAAATCAACAGCAACATCTTTCAAATCCTTAGAAAACAACAACGTGTTTTCATCCAAAAACAGTGAGTTTTCACCAATACCGAAACCCTAAACTTTGGTAAAACTCACATTTTAACTTATCCAAAATGTTAGCTTTAGTAGAAAATTACCTTTGCTGGAGAAACAGAAGGTAATCAGGAAAAGATTGAGGTTAAAAATCGCTGCTGGTCGCCTGGAAAAGAGAAAACAGAAAAGAGAGGTAGAAGTGAGCTTCACGTAGGAGGAAGAGAAGACATATCTTCTTCAACAAGTTGCCAAGTGTCAACCATCAATTTGCTTGTTTCTACCAACCTTAATTACTTCCACATTTACCCTTCCATTGAACTACAACCAATTAAATTTGTTTTGGTTAGTTGGCCATTAGTTTGGTTCTCCCTTAAACATCCCATCATTTCAACCAAAACATTCATTGAATTGAAATAATATTAATTCCACTTATACAATTCGGGGAAACAATTACATGGCAAAAATGCCGGGTGTTACATAGTGACCGGTGGATGTCTTCAAATAGCTTTTCCCCCCTTTCGTTAACTTTGTTCAGCGGACGATGAATTTGACTTTTGCAACCTTTAAAGTATTTTCACGAGTTAAACCTTCGCTTCTTAACTGATTGTTTCTTAACATTCCCAATGATTATTTTAACATGGTTTTGGTTAATTTTATTTTTGTTTAAACGATTTCCGCTGCATGTTTTCATGTTTTGTCAAATGTCCAAATTTTAAATTTTGTACGAAGTCTTGAATTTGGTCCAAGTTTTCTTAGTAATATTCGGGTTTATGAGTAACAAACCGGGTTCAGTAAACTCGGGGCGTTACAATGGTAGAGATGAATATTTCTCTTGGGTTAAACATTTAGAAAAGGGGTTTTCTTACGGGTATTATTGTGAATGAGAAAAAATTCACTTCGCCTCTAAGTGTTTAATCAAGGATGCTAAGTCTTTGTGGGAAAGATTTATAGCAAAGAAAAGAAGAAATAAGGAAGAAAACTTGATTTCTTGGACAACAATGAAGATGTTATTTGAAGAGGAATTTGCCACAAAGCAAGAGCCCAATTTTAGGAATAAAACCTTTAAGGAAGATCACCCTAGTTATATTATCCTAAATCCTCCAAATTTCGGAGCCAAAATAGTCATGAATATCCCTCCCCTCCTAGAAGTAAATTAAGAGATAAAATGGGGTTAAGGACTAGGAACGATCATCAATCAAACCAAGAACCAATTCTACCTCACAAACCAACCGTTGATGAAAATCTAAGACGGCTAGGTGAGGTCATGCACAAACTTGAAGATACTTGCCACCTTTTGGATAATTGGTTACAAGAGACTTTGAGGAAAATCCCAACCCCTAGGTCCCAAAATCCTAATGAACTTGACAAAGAACCCTTAAGTGAAGATGTAGATGAAGTGATTATTGAGACCAAACCTAGTTTAAATGAAAAGGAGGAAGAAACACTAAAAGAAGTTAATTGTCTTCCCGAAGAGGGTCCCCTTCTTGGAATGGATGATCAAGAGGAAGAAGAAATGTTGAAGGAGGAATTACCACAAGTTGTACCATCCATGCATGGTATTGCATACCCATTGGATGAATCAACTCAAGAATACCCTCATGCAAATGGTGTCAATTGGCATAATAATCTTTTGTACGATGATGAGATATCGTATCCTCTTAAAGAGTATTCCAATCCATTATTTGAAGGAGAAATGCCACACCAATTGGAAAATTTACCCTTGTGGCATCAAGAGAAAAGGAAGTTGAGTGAAGAAAGTATTTTTGGACTTTGTAGCATGATTATTACTCCAATCCTTCCTTTTCCAAAACTTGAGGAAATTTTCTTTCCATCAATTAGGAAGAAATTCATATATGGACTAAAGTCAATCTACCACCTTCCTACAACCTTCCTTAGAGCTACACAAACATGTAGGAATTTATTTCCCTTTGTAGAGTACAATCGCTCCATCCTTGAATTTGGTAAATTACCAAAACCGTGTCCTCCACCGTTTGGCTACCACAAATTCTACCATAGAACTAGAGTTAAAGTTCAATTGGTAGGAAAATTTATTTTTGAGGTCATAAGGACAATTGGTTTATTTCTTTGGTCGGAGGCTTATCACATTTCCACCTCATTACTTGTCAAATTCAACTACTTTGGAAAATTTCTTTCCATCACCGAGAAATCGCCCTCCAAAGTAGCCATTGAATTCAACTTTTCCACCCCCACCAAAGAAAACATTAGTAAGACCATCCTAACCCTTATCCTTTTCCATCTAGAACATCTTTTGGTGAAGTGCCTTATCACGAAAGAACATACCGTCATTGCATTAAAATTCGAGCCTTCAAGGAGTACACAAGACATCGTAGGAGACATTTTTAGGAAGAATTCAACCAACGGATTTGAGGTCAAATCCTCAAATCATCCGGAGAGGATGACGTGCCTCGGGTTGCAATTAAAAGAAAAATTAGTAAAGTCCCAAGCTTTAAATCATCTTCCTACTTATTACGTATTTTTCTTTTGTAGGTATAATTTATGGGAGAAATGCATAAAGAGCACTTGGAGCATTCACCATTCGGCCCATGAGAATTTGTCTTCCCGGCCCATTAATTTGTAATTTTATTTTCGAACTTATTTGGCATACATTCGCCTTTATTGTATGGATTTATAATTGCATTTCATGCATTAGATTGAATGGTTAGGGTTAGATGTATGTTGGTAGATTATGGGTTGAAGAAATTCAACCAATTATTCAAAGAAAAAAGGCCTTCACAAGATAAAGTCAAAAGGAAGCCATGGCCCAAAGAAGAGCCCACATTTAAAGGTATGATTTTGCAAGTACAAGAGTTAGTGGCAACATGGATTGATGATGTGACAAGATTCCCTCCATTGATCCATTTAGGCATGACATTCATCTCCTCCCTAGGATGTGTGCTTGTTTGCCTTGATCTTGGCCATCCATCCTTTTTCATCCAAGGGCCACTATTCATTCATCCTTATGGAAACCCTAAACATCCACCCTAGGATTTTCTATTTAAGCATAGGATTGGTGTTTGTAAACAACTTTTGACAATTTATAAAATAACTCCTTTTTGCTTCTTTAAGGTGGGTAGCCTTTGAAGAATTCCTTGGTTCTTTGAACCAAGTGGAGTAGCCCTTCATTGCTAACCTAGCTTGGGTTGCTAGGATAGCTCTTAACTCTTCCCTCGCCTCTCCATTGGGAATAGGAGTTGAGGACGAAAATCCCGGCCTACGGTGGTCGTTTTTTGTAGAGACCCTAATAATGTACCCAATTTTTCCGTACTATTTTTTTTTTATATATCCTAAATAAATCTCATGCGTGTAGACGGAATTAAAACTTTTAAAATCGGAATTGAAATCTATGTCTATAAACCATTTATATAAAACTTAAAAACAATTAAAATAAATAAATACAATTTAAAATAGAAAACAGAAGTAAAAGAGAGCGAACACCGCAAAAATGAAGGGGCGATCGATCGCCCAAAAAGGAGCGATCGATCGCCCATCGGCGATCACCCCCTGGCGAACGATCGCCCTTCGGCGATCGTTTCCTTCGCTCAGCGATCGCCAAACGCAAGTGGCGATCGATCGCCCGTTTGTGGCTATCGATCGCCACACGCCCTGGAATTTTTTCAGAGCGTGGCGTCTAAGGAGGCGATGCGATCGCCTCCTCAGCGATCACCAAACAACGAGGGGCGATCGATCGCCCTCCCCTGGTGATCGATCGCCACCCTCGCTGCTTCCCCTTCTTTTCTTTCCCTTTCTTCTTCTGTTTTTCTTCCTTCTTTTTCTTCCCCTGTTTCCCTATACGCCCTTACCATTTCCTCAACACAACATCAAATTTACGCTCAAACATACTCACTCAAAATCTTACCCATTCCTCACTTCTTCATCACCCAAAATAACAACTTAAAACTCAATTAAAACATAACCTATTTTCATGAAAACAATTCGCGTGGATACGTTTAAAACCTAAACAAATCCTCCTGTTTTGAAATCAAACAAAAGATCATAAAATCAATTTCTAAAACATTTTAAAACATCAATACGTAAACCTGTTTAGACCCAAACAACCTAAAATGTCTATACAACCATCAGCCCAGACGATCCCAATAACCCCAAAACCTATACATACTTCCCCACGGGTCAGGTAAGCATCGACTGCGCAACACACCACCGCAAGCCATCCTCCGTCAACTACATCACTCCTCAGGTGGAGGGATCTCGTCCTCACCTATGTCGAAATCACCTACACCATACAGACACCTATGAGATAAAAATCTCAGCAAGCTCTCATAAATGTAAATGTATGTTGTGCATATGAGTTCAGAAATCATGCAGCATTTTCTTTATCTTTACTCTGTGGGTGTCACCGAGATCTCAGCCTCCTAATCGGAGAGAGCACATCCAGCGGTCGGACTACTCTTTCCAGCTAGAAGAGGGGGGTACACGCTTACAACACGTACAGCCGTGCCTGAGCCCCATCTCGCATGACCTATCAACTGTGAACTGTATGAGTACGTGTTAAATGCGGTATTGTGACAGACCCCTTCGTGCCTAAACAATAGATCAATAGCCCCTCTCCAGGCCGCATTATCATTTTCTTTAAAACATCGTACGGAAATTCATTTTCTATATTCTTTTAAAAACACGTAATGCGTGAACAGTTCTATATGACATAAAGTAAACATACATAATTCGTACCATCGAGACAATGAAACAATTAAAAACCTAACCTATACAAAACTAATCCTAACTACCCAACCAAAACAAATTTAACATATGTGTCACCAAAACTCCTCGAGACGACCTCGACGTATGGTGTAGGCCAATCGGCCAGAGAAGATCATGAGAACTTATCTCGTGTCCGATGCAATCCAAGCTCCGTCTACGAGCGTTCACCTAGGCAATTTCACCAAATTATCGTTAAAACGAGTTTAAACTATTAAACGTCCAATTTTTAACGAAACCTTAACTAAGGAAATTTCTTAAAGCTCTAATTTAACCAATCGAGGTATTTAAACAAACAATCAATGCTCGATAGTTCAAAACCAAGATTAACGAGCTTTTTCCAAACAACCCGAAAATCCTCTAATTTTAACATTTCACACAATTCGATCTAACTTCGTCCAATAACGTTCAATACGTCCTTTATATCCATAAACTCGATAAACCTATCAATTTCTAACCCTAAATCACGTTTTTAACGGAAACCCTAAACAAACTCTAACCGTCAAACTCCGTGAAAATCGAAATACAACGTTTCAAAAGCATAGAATCATACCTAGGGTTGCGAGAGGAGGAAGAAACGTGAAGGATCGAGACGATCGGAGAGCTCGATCGTCGGAAATGGAGAACGCCGTGCGTGGGAGAAGAAAATCGCCGGCGAAGGAAGGTTCATGCGAAGAAGGAGAAGTGAGGGAGAAAAGAGAAGAATTTTTGTTTTAATTAAATTGACTTGGCAATTTACCATTTTGCCCTTCTTTTGTTTTCTATTTGTTTCGTCCCTCGTTTCGTTAATTGTCTAATGATTCGGCTTCTCCAAGTCTCCATATTTCTCCAGTAAACCCAACTTATTACTAGGGTTCTTTTAAAACTGTCCGTTCGCAAATCGGACCACGTTTACTATTTGTACTAAAACGTCCTTTATATTACGAGAAACGTAATTTCTCGAAATATAGCGTTATTACTCCGAAAAATCCCGTAAATTCCTTAAAATTCCTATTAATCGTTATGATCGAAATGACGCTTTTTTTTTGTAAAACGGGTTTGATTTGACATATTTACAAAAATGTCAATATATATTATAATATAAAATCCCGTACAAGCCGGATATTACATTTTTTCTCCGGGAAAATCGTTCACTTGAGAGCTTAACCCGTAAGATCGCTCTACGAGTCCGCCAAAGGTATTTTCTTTACTTTCTTGCCATCATTTCACACACATTTTCACTCTATATTTCGGCCACACTCCACACACAAATCACTTTTATTTTCTTGCATTTATTTTCCTTCATCTCCATTTCTATTTCTTCACTTTTCACACACTTTTTCCACACCTTTATTTTCTTCTATTTTATTGCATATCATTCATATCTTCTCCTTCATTTTTGGCCATACACTATTCACACACATCACCTCATTTTCTCCTTGCATTTGTTGTCATATTTTCCCTTATTTTCGGCCATTTACACAACAACACAACCGAGCACTTTTTTTGAATATTTGTGGGTTTGAACACAACCCTTTTCTAAGGGATTTTGTGTCAGTAATTGGCCGGGGCAGGCTCCCTTCAGATGACATCCATCTAAACAGATAAGAGGTCTGCCCATATCCAACAAACTTGCTATGTAAGCAGCCATACACATGTACATTCTTCTAAATATCATATTCTCCTTTCTATCCTCAACCATCAGGTCACCATCTATTACCATTGTGCTACCTGGATTTGATCTTAATATTTCAGCTCTGTAAGAACGAAGTATCTTCAGTTGTTCTTCGTTCCTCCCGTAATTAACTTCTTTTGCTTTGGTTCTTCTTCTTCTCGCAAGGCTTGGCTTAATGTTAACCTTATGTTCCCGCCTCACTGTCTCGATAATATCATGAATGGGCCAGTCAGGTTGACTTTTGAACCTATCTGAATAAGTTGTTGTCAACCACTTTGCCGTAGCATGTCGATTATGCAATACCCTTACACAATTGTGATCATTTCAATATGACTTTATTTGGAAGGTCGCTTCATTTTGCATGGCCGAAGCATGCAAATGTCATTGATAATCTACTCCTTCACATTTTGCTGTCAGTCTATTTCTCTCACTTTTAACGATCATGATATCATATCTTTTTTTCAAAGAATAGTCTCGTATTTCATTTCTAATGGCCTGCAAAGATATATATTGTCTACTCAGAGCAAAATCACTAGAATATGCAGCCCTTGTTTGTCGGCTTTGTACTTCGTCATCCTCAGAATTGAATGGTTCTCGTAGCTCATCGTCTAAAGTTTGTGAAATTGAACACACTTGTATTTCTTCATCACCCTCTAAATGATCAAATGTTTCAATATCACCGTATATGGGTGCATCCTCCTCCATATACCAGTCTATGTTTGCAGGCTCATTTACATCATCCAATCTCTTTGCTATTTACGACAATTATTTGTAAAAAAATCAAAATGTTATTCAAGTTAAACAATATCCTATGAATTGAATACAAAATAGTTTTGACAATAACATAATTTCACATACACCAATAAACGAACAGAAAAATTGAAACACAAAAAAATTTAATTTTTCTGCCAATTTTTAATTTTTCAATTTAGGGCTCGGGATTAACGCGTTATTTATGTTAAAAAATGAATCAAATGAATCAGAATTGATAAAGCAATTACCAGAAACGCTTTTTGGTCGTAAATCTACGAACACTTTGCAAGAGTCAAGAGAAAAGTCCAATTTTGTCGCCGTTTTTGTTGCCAGTGAAAAGTCCAATTTTTGCTTTCTGGTTTGTTTTAAAATGATAGTCCGGATGGACGTTATTTATTACCGTCCGTCCGGTAAATTTTGTAAGTTAGTCCGGACGGACGGTAATACATAGAGTCCGTCCGGACTACGTGGCAGCGTAATATTACTTATCAAGTGCGGACGAACGCTAGAATAGAACATCCGTCCTGTTGGCGGCCAATATAACATCCGAATGGACACTAATCCATGTCCATCCGTCCGATGTGGTCTGAATTGTCACATGTTTGATACTTTATGGTTTGCATTGTTCAAAACGTTACTTTATGGTTTGAAATGAAAAAAACTCATAGTTTATGCCCATAATTGGTAATTTCTCCCTTTTAAATTGACTTCACTAAAAAAGAGAAATTGTAAAGATTAACTGAACCAAAGCTGACGTGTTTTGATGACCTACCATTCCAATAAGGTGTAAAAAAATGTTTAATTTATTTAAATTATATAATATTATATTTTTAAGCTATGTGCAAAAGTTATCTATTTTCCGTCTATCGTTTTCCTAGTTAAACTGCAACATTCCGACCGTGGGGAAGAGGGAAAGAAACAAGAGGAAGAAAAATAATTGAGAGAGGTGGTTGTTCTAAAGGTGATTCTTCCTTCCAAAATTTGAAGTTTGGAGAATTTTAACTCAATGACGGAGGAATGAATACAGTTGGTCGAAATCATTGTGAAGATCGATGATTTTCTAGGTACGAAGAATTTCTAAAATTTCATTCTCAATTATTTTTCTCCCAAATTTTTTTATAAATTTGGATTTTAATTGGGGAGAAATAGTTGAATTGAAAGAATCTAGTGTCACAAGGAAGCGATTTCTTTGCCACCTAAAGTGCGGGGAACCAGAAAGCAGAGAAACCCTCGTATGCGAAAGAAAGGAGAAGCTAAGTAAAAAACCATAGCTGTTGCATTTGTATTCATTTAATTATGGTATCATCAATTTGTAAAAACAGTGTTATAGAGTTTTTGCTAACATGGATAGGATTGTTGAGAATTAAACTCAAAAAATTTAAAAAACAGATAGTTTTTTGGGGTGTTTGTCTGTGATATTTTGTATTTCGAGTTTTAAGTATGTTTTAATTGTATGAATGTCAAGTGTCAAACATGATACTATAAATATTGCAACATGTTTCATTGTCAAATAAGAGAGAAGAGAAATATAAATATATTTGTGAAGCTTTAGAGCAGTGTCATTCTCCTTCTCCTTCTCCTTCTCTCTTCAAACAAACACTCCATTATTCTTATGAAATTGATATTAGAGAATGGTGAATTATAAGAGCACATCGTTGGGACAAATGCCACTGCCACGACTCACTAAAGCGAACTACAACAATTAGAGTATTCAAATGCGTGCATTGCTCGGCGCACAAGATGAGTGGGAAGTTGTCGAAACTGGCTTCACAGAGGCGGAAGCTATTGATTCCTTGACGGCGAATCCATTAAAAGTGTTGAAAGAAACGCGAGTGAAAGACAATACCACTCTTTATCTTTTGTTTCAAGCAGTAGAGGAGTCGGGTTTTGAGAAGATTGCCGGTGTATCAACTTCGAAGGAAGCATGAGATATTTTCCAAAAGATGTACAAGGGTGCTGACCGAGTTAAACAAGTGTGGCTTCAAACTTCGAGGCGAGTTTGAGGCTATAAAAATGAAGCAGACAGAGGACATATCAACCTACATAACGCGTGTGCAAATGGTGGTGAATCAACTTAAACGCAATGGAAAAACCCTCACAGATGCAAGGGTTGTGGAGAAAATTCTTCTATCATTGACCAAGTATTTTGAGAATGTTGTATGTGCAACCTAGGAGTCGAAGAATTTGTAAGAGATGACCGTCGATGAACTCGCGGGCTTTCTTGAGGCACATGAACAAAGGAAGAAGAAGAAGACATAAGAAGTCTTGGAGGAGGCCTTACAAACGAAGACGACTATCAAGGAGGATAAGGCAATGTATGCGCAACACAACCGAGGAAGAGGACGCGGCCGTGGTGATCATGATTTTGGTCGCAGCAGAGGTCGTGGTCGTGAAAATAATCATGAAGAGAAGGGCGAGACTAGCCAACAAAATTGGCATGGACGAGGATGCAGTTGTGGAAGAGGTGGCCGGTCGAATCGTTCAAATATTGAGTGTTACAACTGTAGCAAGTATGGACACTACGCAAAAGAGTGCTATTCCCAAAAGAAAGTGGACAAAAACGCAAATCTGGTCGCAAAAGATGAGATGAAGGACGACGGTGTTCTCATGATGACCCAAAATGGTTCCACTTTGGATAGCGACACGATACAGTGATGTGCCCCGTAGGCCCATTACACGATCCCAGACCCGAGTCTACAATTTTACTAACACACTTGTCTCTTTTGCAGGTCATGGTTCGTGTGAAGACTTGGAGGACACCGTGGACGACTTGAAGTGGGAGATTAAAGCTGGGGACGTTGACCAACCAAAGCATCTACTCATGTGGAAAGACTAAAGAGGCACCTTAATGCTCACATGGGAATTTGTCTTCCCGAGCTTTGATATTTGTTACTTTTTTGAAATTTCGAACTTATTGGCAAACGTTGGCCTTCTTGTTTAAACTTTATTAGATGCATGTTAGGATTAGATGGATGTTAGGATTGGATGAATGATAGGATTAGTTGGTGGTTTGGTTTGGCCCATTGAAGTTGAAGACATAGAAGCCCACATGATGACCCATCATTCCCATTCCAAGCCCAAGCCCACCATTAGGTCTATATATTCATGGCATTGGTGTTTGTATCTTTTTTTGGTTGATTTATGAGCACCCGCGGATTTCTCTCTCAATAGAAGAAGAAGCTTGGACCAAGGAGCTTCCAAGGTAAGCTCGGTTGACAACAACCGAGGGGTTGCGCCCCCGAACCATTCTTCTAGCTTGGTAGCTAGTTAGAGTGGATTTTGCCACCTCCTTCTCCACTCTTTTGAGAGCAGAAAACAGCAAGGAGTGGCCTTAACCGATTTCTTGAATCGAGTTATCTTCCTTGGAAGAAACTCTTGCCGGAAACTCCATTGAAGCACTCACCGGCCGATTCTCGGAAAATAGTCCATAAATCCTTCATCTTAACGAATCTGGACCACGATTTTCACCAGCACACACCTCACTCACTTCACAAGATTCACCTAAAATTTTTTTAAGTTTCGAGCACATTTGATATTTCTTCTACATTTTTCATTCTCGGATTTACTCAGATTTGTGTCACCCCGAGCTAACGGTTTTCTTTCGAGTTCTTGAGTCCTATTTGCAGGTCGTGGCTCATCAGGTGGTATCAAAGCTTGAATAGCTCCCTTAGGGTGAGGGAAAACAGATCGGTTTGGTTTTTCAAACCCATTTGGTTGCCCAAAACCGAGGCACCAAAATCAGGTGCTTGCTGATCTTCATTTTCGGTTTGGTGTTCTTGCTGTTTTTCTTACCTTCTCTTTTAGTTTCTTGCAAAATCATTTCCAGAACATTTTTGTTAGTTGCCTGCAACTTGAGCATGGGTTTTTAAGTTTTCATTTCCACCATTTTTGTGACAGCCCGAAACCGGATCCGAATCGGTTTCCGGGATCGGAGCCGTCACTCCGGGACATTTACAGGAAACGGTGACTATTATTATTTTTTTTTTTAAAACTAATAGAACAATCAAGTAGTATGAACAGAGAGGGAGAACTGCAGGGAGAAATCGAAAACATTTGCAGGGGGAGAGAGAGAGTTCTCTGGAATGGAAAGCAAACAGATCTCAATAATAGATAACCGAACAGAAATAGGCATAAGACTGACGGAAATGGAAACAGGAAACAGTGGCGGAAGATGTAGTTTCAAACTGAACCGGAGGAGAAATTAGTGGATAGCGTCATCGGAAGATAAAGGCAGCAAACATAACCGGCTGAAGATGATGACGTCAGCCGGAAGACGCTCTGACGTCATCGGAAGACAAAGTTATAAACTGGGCGGAAGACTTATGCTGACGTCATCGGAAGAGAAGATGAACAGTAACCGGAAGACGAAATTTGTGAACAGTAACCGGAAGACGAAATTTGTGAACAGTAACCGGAAGACGAAATTTGTGAACAGTAACCGGAAGACGAAATTTGTGAACAGTAACCGGAAGACGAAATTTGTGAACAGTAACCGGAAGACGAAATTTGTGAACAGTAACCGGAAGACGAAATTTGTGAACAGTAACCGGAAGACGAAATTTGTGAACAGTAACCGGAAGACGAAATTTGTGAACAGTAACCGGAAGACGAAATTTGTGAACAGTAACCGGAAGACGAAATTTGTGAACAGTAACCGGAAGACGAAATTTGTGAACAGTAACCGGAAGACGAAATTTGTGAACAGTAACCGGAAGACGAAATTTGTGAACAGTAACCGGAAGACGAAATTTGTGAACAGTAACCGGAAGACGAAATTTGTGAACAGTAACCGGAAGACGAAATTTGTGAACAGTAACCGGAAGACGAAATTTGTGAACAGTAACCGGAATCGAAACATTTGCAGGGGGAGAGAGAGGTTCTCTGGAATGGAAAGCCAAACAGATCTCAATAATAGATAACCGAACAGAAATAGGCATAAGACTGGACGGAAATGGAAACAGGAAACAGTGGCGGAAGATGTAGTTTCAAACTGAACCGGAGGAGAAATTAGTGGATAGCGTCATCGGAAGATAAAGGCAGCAAACATAACCGGCTGAAGATGATGACGTCAGCCGGAAGACGCTCTGACGTCATCGGAAGACAAAGTTATAAACTGGGCGGAAGACTTATGCTGACGTCATCGAAGAGAAGATGACGTCAACCGGAAGACAAATAACGTCACCGGTAGAAGAAAAATGTGAACAGTGACCGGAAGATGAAATTTGTGAACAGTAACCGGAAGACGAAATTTGTGAACAGTAACCGGAAGACGAAATTTGTGAAAGACAAAACTGGCAACTTTTAACATGATTACATAAAAACAAAAGTTGTGGAAACAGAATGTATGAAAACTTCAAACTTCAGAAAACGATTCAAAACATGATTTTTGAACATATCGGGAAAAACACGACGGAATTTTAAGAAAAAAACGAATTACATAGATGGCTCTAACATGACAGGAACTTAAGAAAAATCACACTACATGGATAGCTCTAAAACCAGAAGCTGTCCATGCACAGACTAACAGAAAATATTCCAAACGAATTCCAGAATGCTTCAAAACATAGTTCAACTGTCGAATACAGAGGTTTTAACAAGAGAAAGCTTAACCAACAGAATACCTTACATTATCTATATCCAACAGAATTTCCTACGGAGTTTTCAACAACCAAAAATACAGAATCCTAACATAGTTTAAAAACCAAACACAGAATTCCAGTAGGGTTTACAGACATAGACTTTACTTTAAATACTTAAACCTCGGGACAGGATTTGTCTGGCTGCAGCAACCACCCCCAATGAGATCATTCCTCCAACTAAATCAGCTCGTCATTTCGAGGCACAAGGTCCTCATCTGGGGCATCCGTACCTACAACAGGGAGTTCACCTATGAGCCTAGAGCTAAGTAAGAACATATCAGAAATAAATGCAGTGATGCATATGCTATGCATGAACATTTCAAATACATTAACATTACATTACATTACATTTCACTGGACAGGGTGGTATAAATGAGGCTTATAGAGGAACTGGCGCATAAACATACATAACATAACAGGACATGACACTTGTTAGTAATTTTGCCGGTGTCCCAGGGAAGGACAAGGTACAGGGTATCCTTGGCGGGGATAAATTTTACATGAGTCCCAGGGAAGGACAAGAACAGGATGCCAGTCCTCGTCCACACTTAACCGTTCATTACATTACAGGATTTTATCTTTACTTACTTCAAAACCAGTGCTGAAAACATTTGCATGATTTTACTGGAAAACGTGTATGCATGGATAAGTGCGATACTCAACCTTCACAGATGGCAGAATGGATACAACAGGGAAACAGAATATAACAGAGACATGTTTAACTTAAAACATAACCTAGAACCTATCTACCCAAACCATACCTAGTACCTCCAAGTTGTAGGGCCATAAGGGCCAACATAAACGTATGAACTTACCTGGTTGCTGTGGTGTCAGATGCTCGAATGTCCCTGGAATGCTTGGATCTGTAGCATGCATGAAGAGGTATAAAACAAGCTGCAATGCTAACAAATAACTTGGAAATTTATGCAGAAAACTCCACTCAGACTGGTAGAAAACAACAATGTGTTTCCATACAAAACTCGAGAGTTTTCTCCTAAATATCCTAACCTAAAACTTCAGCAAAACGCATACTTTTTGCTTGTCCAAATGTGTTAGCATTGGGAGATGTTTACCTTAGGCAGAAAACAAGGAAAACCCTAGGAGATCAAAGGCGTTTGGGTGAACTTTTGTCGCCTGGCCGAGAGAAAACAGAGGGAGAGAAGATGGAGAAGTGGAAACTTTCACGTAGGAGGGAAGAGAAGACATATCTTCTTCAACAAGTTGCCACTTGGCACACATCCATTGGTTTGCTTCCACCTACCTTAATTACTTCCACATTTACCCTTCCAGTAGCTTTTAACCTAATTAATTTGTTTTGGTTACACATTAGTTTAGTTTCACTAAACATTTCCAACAACTCAACCAAAACATACGTTGTATAAATATAAATGTTAATCCCGCACAAATGGTTTCGGGAAAACAATTACATGGCAAAAATGCCGGGTGTTACAATTTTCGTGCTACAAGTTTTCCTTCCCTTTTTGGTAGAACAAACCTTAACAAACTTTGTACTTGCTGTTTTTCTTTCTCTTTTTGGTTTTGCTGACTTGGATGCTGTGTATCTTACTTTTTCAGCACTTAAGAACATGTTGTTATAATCACAGATCTGAGCCTTAAGAAATATGTTTGATTAACATCATTTCGTGTTGTTGTTTAGTGGTTTAAGTTGCTGTTTAGTGGTTTAAGTTGTTGTTTGGTGTTATAGTTTTACTGCTATTGCATATTTAAATCTGAGCTTCATGTTATAATGATCTATTGATGCAGTCTTAGTACATTAATCTGCTGAGAATATTTACCTTTTCATTTGAATTACATTGGTAAAGTAAAACGTTGCTAAAAGGAGTGAAAGGTAAGTAAAAGTGCATAACCTAAACTAGCCTCTACTTTTGGTGTTTGCTTTATGTCGCTTTCACTTTGTGTTTGGATGAGATTTAAATTAATAAGGTTTTGTTGGTAAGATATTTGCTTGTAATTGCATGTTTGGGAATATATGTATTAAGTTCACTAAGACGTTAAAGAGCACGTACGAATCGATTATCTCTTTTTTAGTGGATTTAAAACTTGTTTGTTAGTGAATTTGACATTTTCCCACTAAAACGGCCATAACTTTGGCTACAAGTGTCAGTTTTCGACGAGTCATCTGACAAATCGAAGCTCTAGGACACCCACGTTTTGACCCCAAAAAACATCATCTAAGCCCTCAAAAATGCGTTTCAAAATTTTTAGGTCGAAATTCTAGTTAGGTTCCCCACCCTTACCTTCCCTAAAACCTGTGATCAACTTGAACCTAATTAATATTTCCTTCCTAAAACTTTAGTATTCACATGAATGAAGACTAGGAGTGCAATTAACCGAGAGCTAAACCAAGATATGAATCAAGAACCGAACCGGGACAAGGACATTCCTCAACCCGAGACTCACACCCCACAAGAGGGAGAGTCTAGCATGCAAGGACAATTAGATGGTCTAAGTGGAGAAGTTAACCATATAGGCCAACAACTTAAGGATTTAACCCTTAGCATGAAACACATAATGGAAGTACTTAACACGAGAATTCCAAATGAAGTGACCCAAGAACCCCCACCTCGATTTAGACCTGGAAATCCTAGGAGACGATTTCAAGAACCATATCCCACCTCGGACGAAGAAAGACCTGAGTATCCTAGGAGAAGAAACCCGCTTTATGAGGAGGAGGAAGAATGGACCTTAGATGAAGAAGAGACTTTTTGACCAAATAGACGAAAGGATCAAGAGGACCTTAGAAATGTCAAGCTGCATATACCCCCATTTGATGGGACATGCGATGGAGATACCTTTCTTGAATGGATTGATAAGGTAGAGAAAGTTTTCGACTATTATGAGTACTCCGATAAAGTAAAGATCCAGTTAGTATCCGTAGAGCTATCGGGATATGCGGCCCTCTGGTGGTCCAATATTAAGCTCCAAAGACGACGGATAAGAGATACCCCCATTACTACATGGAGAGTAATGAAGTCGCTCATGACTAAGAGGTTCATACCCACCCATTACCGTCAAGATCTATTCTTTCAAATCCAAAACCTACGATAAGGAACTCGATCCGTTGAGGCTTACCTAGCCGAATTTGAAACTCTAAGGATACGAGTAGATATGGAAGAACCTGAGGAGCAGGTTATTGCTAGATTCATTTGAGGCCTGAATAGAGACATAGGAGACACCATTGAAATACACCCGGCAGAGTCCTTAGATGCAATTGTTCATATGCCCATGACGATTGAGCGACAGCTCAATAGAAAGAGGAAATCCACATACCCTCCTAAGTTTACCCCCCACATTCCACCCAAAGTCACCCCTAAGTCACCCGTGCCAATCAAGCCCTTTGACAAGGCTGAAAGAAAGAAGTCTTTTAACCCTAGTTGGCCACTTAAGGAATCCAGTAGCACAACCTTAGTCGATAAAGCCAACCCACTTAGATCGAGAGAAATCAAGTGTTATAAATGTCAAGGTCTAGGTCATTATATGGCTCAGTGTCCAAATCGACGGGTGATGATTATCAAGGAAGATACGGGAGAAGTTGAGAGTGAGGATGACTATGAGGTAGGAGTAGAGGACAAAGATGTCGAGGAGAATGACTCTGAGGATGAAGTCGTGCGCGCTCCTGAGGGACCCTTGTTGATGGTTAGGAGACGAGTCCTTGTGACTAAGAATTCAGGAGAAAATTGCCAACATGAGAATATCTTTCATAGTAGATGTGTTATCAAGGATAAGATATGCTCTTTAATTATAGATGGAGGAAGTTGTGCCAACGTGGCATCTGATGAGTTAGTTAAGAAGTTAGGATTAGAGACAACTACGCATCTCCACCCTTATAAGTTACGATGGTTAGATGATAGGGATGATGTTAAGGTCTCTCAACAAGTGAGAGTAGATTTTGCTATGGGAAAATATCAAGATTCTATTTTATGTGATGTCGTGCTCATGAGTGCTAGCCACTTACTTCTTGGACGACTCTGGCAATTTGATCAAAGAGTGAACCACGATGGATATTCTAACTACTATTCCCTTAAGTTTGGTGGTAAAACAATTAAGTTAGCACCTTTGACCCCCGAGGAAATATCCAAAGACGATGCCGCTAGAAAAGAAGCAAAGAATAAAGCAAATCTTTTTATGACTAGAACGGAGATAGAGGCATCGGTGCTTCGAGGAGATCCCATGATCCTTATACTATTTCGAGATAGAGTTATGGAGCTAGGAGTAATCCCTGACCCTGTAAAGAAGTTGCTTAATCAATTCCAAGATGTGTTTCCTGAGGAACTGCCCCAATGATTACCACCTCTACGTGGTATAGAACATCAAATTGACCTCATACCCTGGGCCACACTACCTAATAGACCGGCCTATAGAATGAACCCCGAAGAAACCAAGAAACTCCAAGATCAAGTTCAAGATTTATTGGATAAAGGATACATACGAGAGTCAATGAGCACCTGTGCAGTTCCTTCACTTTTAGTACCCAAGAAAGATGGCACAATGAGGATGTGCGTTGACAGTCGATCCGTGAATCAAATAACCTTAAAGTATAGATACCCCATTCCTAGGCTCGAGGATATGTTGGATGAGCTCAGTGGAGCCTCAATATTTTCTAAGGTGGACCTTAAGAGCGGTTACCACCAAATTAGAATGAAAGAAGGTGACGAGTGGAAGACGGCATTTAAGACTAAGTACGAGCTTTTTGAGTGGATGGTGATGCCCTTCGGGTTATCTAACGCGCCCAGTACCTTCATGAGACTTATGCACCACGTGCTGAAAGATTTCCTAGGAAAATTTATTGTTGTCTATTTTGACGATATTTTGGTGTACAGTCTAGACCTCCCACAACACCTCAACCATCTTAGTCTACTTTTCCAAACCCTACGAAAAGCTCAATTATTTGGGAATTTAAGCAAATGCTCATTCGCACAAGATAAAGTTTATTTCCTAGGGTTTGTCATTTCTAAAGATGGCATGGAAGCCGATGTTGACAAGATCAAAGCAATTAAGGATTGGCCTACCCCCAACTCTTTAACCGAAGTACGTAGCTTCCATGGTCTGGCCTCTTTTTACCGGAGGTTCATAAAAGACTTTAGTTCAATAGTCTCACCGCTCACTGATTGCACTAAGAAGGGAAAAGAGTTTACTTGGACATCGGCTTGCCAAAAGAGCTTTGAGCTGATCAAGGACAAGCTATGCCACTCGCCAGTGTTAGCACTCCCCGATTTTAACAAGGTATTTGAAATTAAGAGTGATGCTTCTGGAATTGGCATTGGAGCCGTGCTCATGCAAGAGGGAAAACCCATTGTATACTTTAGTGAGAAACTGAAAGGAGCCATGCTAAACTACTCCACGTACGATAAGGAATTTTATGCCGTTATTAGAGCATTGGAGCATTGGCAGCACTACCTCTTGTCAAAAGAATTTGTTATCAATACTGATCATCAATCTTTACGACACATTAAGAGTCAACATAATTTGAACAAGAGGCATGCTAAATTGGTAGAATTTTTGGAGAGGTTCCCGTATATTCTGAAGTATGTGAAAGGAGAAAATAATGTAGTCGCCGATGCACTTTCGAGGAAACGCATTCTCCTTACCGAGCTAGGGACTTGATTCTTTGGATTTGAATGGATCAAACATAATTACGAATTTGACCCTGACTTTGGATCTTATTACACCAAGTGAGAGGAAAAGGCTGAAGGAGAATATCGACTTATGGACGGCTATTTACTAAGGGCGGGAAAATTATGTATACCGCAAGGAAGCATGAGGCGAAGTCTTGTAAAAGAAGCCCATTGTAGAGGATTAGCGAGTCATTTCGGGGGGAAGAAGACCCTCGATATGCTTAAGGAACACTTCTTTTGGCCACATATGAAAAGAGACGTGCACCACATGGCGGAGACATGCGTCGTGTGCAAGAAAGCCAAGAGTAAGGTTCTACCACAAGGCTTGTATATACTCTTACCCATTCCTTCGCACCCTTGGACTGAAGTTAGTATGGACTTCATTTTGGGATTGCCACGAACTGCTCGTAATAAGGATTCGATCATGGTGGTTGTGGATCGTTTCTCTAAGATGACACATTTTATTCCTTGTGCAAAAACGGATGACGCCTTTTCTATAGCTGACCTATTTTTCAAAGAAATCGTTCGCCTACATGGTATACCGCATTCCATAGAGTCGGACCGGGACACTAAATTCTTGAGCTCCTTCTGGACCACTTTGTGGAAGAAGTTGGGGACGAAACTGTGTTTTAGCACATCTTTCCACCCCCAAACTGATGAGCAGACGAAAGTTGTTAACAGGACCTTAGGCTCCATCTTACGCAGTATTGTAGGTAAGAAACTATCCAGTTGGGATGTAGTCCTTCCCGGATTGGAATTTTCCTACAATCGCACCCTCCATTCCACTACTGAGCAAACGCCCTTTGAGGTTGCCTATGGGTTTAACCCATGTAACCCGTTGGACCTTGTTCCGTTACCCATTAATGAACTGGCCAACCCATCAGGAGCAAACAAGGTCGAACAAATTAAGAAATTACATGAGAACGTGCGTTAAGCCATCGAGAAGAGAAATGCGAGCGTGGCCAAACGAGTAAACAAAGGCCGAAAAGAGGTTATCTTCAATGAAGGAGACTTGGTTTGGTTGCACCTATGAAAGGATAGATTCCCCGACAAAAGAAAATCTAAGTTTCTTCCTCGTGCGGATGGACCCTTCAAGGTGTTGCAGCGGATCAATAACAACGCTTATAAGATTGAACTGCCTGGAGATTACGGAGTATCGGCAACGTTCAATGTCATGGACCTATCACCCTATATAAGCGATAACGAAAACTCTGAGAGGCCTGACTTAAAGGATTTGAGGTCAAATCCTCAATCATCTGGGGAGGATGATGTGCCCCGTAGGCCCATTACACGATCCCAGACCCGAGTCCACAATTTTACTAACACACTTGTCTCTTTTGCAGGTCATGGTTCGTGTGAAGACTTGGAGGACACCGTGGACGACTTGAAGTGGGAGATTAAAGCTGGGGACGTTGACCAACCAAAGCATCTACTCATGTGGAAAGACTAAAGAGGCACCTTAATGCTCACATGGGAATTTGTCTTCCCGAGCTTTGATATTTGTTGCTTTTTTGAAATTTCAAACTTATTGGCAAACGTTGGCCTTCTTGTTTAAACTTTATTAGATGCATGTTAGGATTAGATGAATGTTAGGATTGGATGAATGATAGGATTAGTTGGTGGCTTGGTTTGGCCCATTGAAGTTGAAGATATGGAAGCCCACATGATGACCCATCACTCCCATTCCAAGCCCAAGCCCAAGCCTACCATTAGGTCTATATATTCATGGCATTGGTGTTTGTATCTTTTTTTGGTTGATTTATGAGCACCCACGGATTTCTCTCTTAATAGAAGAAGAAGCTTGGAGCAAGGAGCTTCCAAGGTAAGCTCGGTTGACAACAACCGAGGGGTTGCGCCCCCGAACCATTCTTCTAGCTTGGTAGCTAGTTGGAGTGGATTTTTCCACCTTCTTCTCCACTCTTTTGAGAGCGAAAAACAGCAAGGAGTGGCCTTAACCGATTCCTTGAATCAAGTTATCTTCCTTGGAAGAAACTCTTGCTGGAAACTCCATTGAAGCACTCATCGGTCGATTCTCAGAAAATAGTCCATAAATCCTTCATCTTAACGAATCTGGACCACGATTTTCACCAGCTCACACCTCACTCACTTCACAAGATTCACCTAAAATTTCATTAAGTTTCGAGCACATTTGATATTTCTTTTACATTTTTTATTCTCGGATTTACTCGGAATTGTGTCACCCGGGGCTAACGGTCTTCTTTCGAGTTCTTGAGTCCTATTTGCATGTCGGAGCTCATCACACGGTATAGTATCTCGACACCGGTGCTAGCAATCATATGTGTGGACACAAACATCTCTTTGCTGCTATGCAATAGATAAAAGATGGGTACGTGTTTTTTGGAGAAGCGTCAAAGGTTCAATTCAAAGGCCGAGGAAAAATATGCTTTACCCAAAAGGATGGAAAAGAAGGATCAATAGAAGATGTGTATTATGTACCCTACTTGAAAAGTAACATTCTTAGCATGGGTCAATTATTGGAGAAGGGATGTTCAGTTTTCATGAAAGACCAGATGTTGCACTTGAAGGGCAAAGTTGGTCGCTTACTCGCACACGTGGAGATGACAAAGAATCGATTGTTCAAACTCAATTTGAAAAACGTGCGACAAGAATCAAATAGAAAAGACAATTGTGTTTCTGTCACTGGAACTCACTTGGTGAAAAGAAAAGATGAAAAAGTTTGGAGATAACCGTTGTTTGCAGCTCATCTGATAAATCTACCGGGAAGCTGGAATCTCCAAGGAGGGCGGCGAGAATTGCAGCGTTGATGAATAGATTTTTTGAGACGATAAAGAAAGCTGAAAAGGAGCTTGCTGCTTTTGCTCTTACTAACGGTGATCTTAAAAGGGAGCCTCAGTTGAAAGTGTTAGAGCAGAGTAAGAGAGAAAATGAGGTTCAGCTGAAAAAGCAGAGGAAGAGAGAAAGAGAAGCTATAGAAAGAATGGAAAATACGGCAAAGTGTGGCGCAGATCATGAGGCTCTCAAGGAATTCGAATGGCTTTTTGGGCATCCAGAGATTACGATAACCGACAATAGCAGAAGATTAGCGGAAAACATAGGTGTGGAGGAAGGGGAGATACCTCCATCCAAGATCAAGGTGGAATCACTTAATCCTGAATCGAAGACATGCAACGACGATGAACTTTATGAGAAGAAAGATACACAGGGAAAGAAAATTGATTCATCGTCACGTAAAAGAAAGTCGGCGGCGACAAAAAGTGACAGACATTTTTTTACAAAGCCGCTGCCAACGATGCTGTTTGAAAATTTCAAGAAGATGATCGGATGAAAGATCGAAAATGTTTGAGTTTAAGGGAGGAATTTGTTGAGAATTAAACAAAAAAAAAAGGATAGTTTTTTGGGGTGTTTTTCGAGGAGGATTTGAAGTATCAAACAACAACCAAATTAAATGTATGACCTATGGATGTCAAAAGTCAAACATGATACTATAAATATTGCAACATGATTAATTGTCAAACAAGATAGAAGAGAAATATAAATATATTTGTCAAGCTTTAGAGTAATGTCATTCTCTTTTCTCTTCAAATAAACACTCCATTATTCATGTCAGTTTGATCAAGGGTGAAAAGAATATATTTAGATTTTTTAAACTTTAATGGCAAAAACTTCAAGTTCGACGCTGACAGCATAGAATTAGACTAGAATTTCAACCAGTACTTGAGAAGATATTTTGAGATTGTAGAAAAAAAAAGGATTTCTGGACGAAACCATGGAAATCTCAGTTATATTATAAATTAATATAAAAAATACCAAATCATATTTAATTAACTTGAAATTTTTACCACATATTCATTATATCATGGGAAGTTAATATAAAAATTTTCGTAATTTTATAACACTTGTGCGATATATTGTAATTTTAAATACATTATTTTATAAACAAATTATATTAAATCATAAAAGATTTAAAAAATCATAAAAATTTTTATATAATCTTTCCATGATTGGATAAACACGTGGTAAAAATTGTAAGTGAATTGAAGCCCAAAATCTATCGTTTAAGGCCTCAATTGACGTTTGAAGAAGAAATGAGGATTTAATTTTTAAACAAATACTAAATTATATTCAATTTACTTGAAATTTTTATCACATGTTCATTATATCATGGGAAGATAATGTAAAACTTTTTGTAATTTATAACACTTGTGCGATATACTGTAATTCTAACTACATTATTTTATAAAAAATTTATATTAAATCATAAAAGGTTTACAAAATCACGAAACTTTTTAAATAATCTTCCCATCACATGATAAACATGTGGTAAAAATTTTAAGTGAATTGAATATGATTTAGTATTTTTTATATTTATTTTAAAATTGGCCCTCACTATTTTCGGTGTGGCCCCCCGAATTTTTATGTGGGGGGTATGCGGTCCCCCGCGATTTTCAGTGTGGCCCCCCGAATTTTTTGTGGGGGGTATGCGGCCCCCCGTTTTTTAGATTCGAGGGACTGAATTTTTAAATTGGCCCCCCGAATCCAGTGTAATTTTTGATTCGGGGGGCTATCGGCTCCCGCTTGAAG